>VZTU01030147.1:0-16075 GCA_013400835.1 Zapornia atra | reverse complement strand
AACCGGAGCCACCCCCTCCCCCGCCCCTCAGCCCCCGGCAGCGGGGCGCGGCTGCCTGAGGGCCGCCGGCGGGGCCGCGGGAAGAGGCCGGCGGGGGAAAAAAAAATCACAACGAGGAGGAATTGCTCCTCTCACAAACAGCCTCTACGGGGGAGGGAAAGAGGGGGAAAGAGGGGGAAAGAGGGGGGAAGAGGGCGAACCCCCTCAGCGCTGCCCACCCTCCCCAGAGCAGTGGCCGCGGCCTTACCTGGCAGCTCCGGCGCTTTGTCCGCTCGCCGCGCCTCGCCCCCCCTCCCACCTCCCGACAGGAGGCGCCGTCGGAGCCGACAGCTCCGAGCGCCATTAACCGACGGACTCAATGGCCCGTCCGTCCTCCTCGCCCCGCCCCGGCACCGCCTCCCCCGCGGCCTCGCCTCCTCCGCCGCGCTCCGCCCTCGCTGCGCTTTCCCGCCGCCCGCGGGGCTCCGTGAGGGGAGCCCGGGCTGGGGAGAAGAGAAGCGCGGTCTCCGCGCTCCGGAGCGCGGCGGGAAAAACCTCCCTTGTCCTCTTGCTGTGGCCGGCGGGGAGCGGCAAGGGGAGGAGGAAGGTGTTTATAGAATAACATGGAGAGCCCCCGCAGGGGGGCATCCCCACCCATCACTGACCGCCCTGTCACGGAATCATGGAATTTATTTAAAAGCTTTCTCATGTCTTAGAATCATAGAACCACCTGGGTTGGAAGAGACCTTTTGATCATCGAGTCCAACCACAGCCTAACCCTGACTCAAGCAATTCATCTACGTGCCTTTTAAATACCTCAAGGGATGGTGACTCCACCACCTTCCTGAGCAGCCTGTTCCAATGCCTAACTACCCTTTCAGTAAAGAAATTCTTCCTGATCTCTAACCTAAATCTCCCCTAGTGCAATGTCAAGCCATTCCCTCTCCTCCTGTCACCCGAGAGAAGAGACCAATGCTGACATCTCTGCATCCGCCTGGCAGGTAGTTGTAGAGAGTGGTGAGGTCTCCCTTCAGCCTGTGAGGCTGAGCAATGCCCCAGCCCCGGTCGGGGCTTTGAGAAGCCTGAGTGGTTTGGCAGAGGCATCTCCTTCTTGAAGGGAAAATATTTATTTTTTGCTAGTGTAAAAGCTCCTCGGGAGGTTTTGTGTGGGGAACTGTTGGAGATGTGTTGGCCAGGGCTGTGGCAGGACAGCTCTGGTTCTTTGGCCGCGCTCAGGCTCAGCCCTGTGTAAGCCTCGCCAGCCGTGGCTTAGGAGCCAGAGAAAATTCAAACTGAAGTAATTTCACTTACTGCAGGAGGCCAGAGGTTATCTTTCCCAAGTGTGGGATGTGGGACCATCCCTGAGTGTGGAACCGGTAACTTCAGCTATTGAAGTGTCAGAGGAAGGAGTATTAAATGTATAAATCCTCCGCCTACTATATCCTTCAGGCCAAGTTACCAAGGATGTCCAGCAGCTTCAAACAGCTTTTTGTGTAGCCGCTTACTATTAATTTAATGTATATAATTACTCCTATAAGAGTAACTTTGTTCTTGTCTGTACAGAGATCGGTTTTATGGGAAGGCGGAGGAAGGCAGCACCTCCGCAATGGAAAACATCCTGCCTACACTGTGCCAACCCTGCAGCCCTTATGCAGTCTCCAGCTAAACCTCAGCCTCACTGCTTTGTGCAAAAAAAAAGAGAAAAAAAAGAAAAAAAAGAGAAAAAAAAAGTCTTCTATTACTTCCAGAATGAGGTTTTGCAGCTTTTTCAGCTGTGAGGCTGGTCTTAGTAAGTCCTTGACACTTGAGAAGCAAAACCTTTCTGAATGTTTTCCAGAAGTTGTACAAACCAGAACTCTGTAATTTTACCTAGCAGCGGTGGCTGTGTTTACGTCCTTCTCTGAGGACAAATTCAGAGGTCTTAGAAATGTGCTGAGAATAAAGAGTAGCAATACTGAAATTAAAGGGCATTTTAGAACTTAGGAATGCGGCGATGTGGGATTGTTTTAGATGTAATTTCTCTATAGCTTTAACGGCTGCTGTCACTATGGTAGTCCATTGGTAAAACCATTGGGTGGTGGTTTTAAATTAGAAAAGTGAAAATTTAGGTTGGATATTAGGAAAAAGTTCTTCAATATGAGGGTGTTGGATCACTGGAACAGGTTGCCTGGAAACACCATCCCCTAAGATATTCAAGGTCAGGCTTGATGAAGCTCTGAGCAACCTGACCTAGTGAAGATGTCCCTGCTCACTGCAGGGGTTGGGACTAGATGGCCTTTAAAGGTCTCTGCCAACCTAACACATTCTCCAATTCTACTATTCTATTCAAGCATCTCATTAAGTTTTTTATTAAACGATGTATAATAATACTGGATAGTTTAATATAGATATGGCTTAAGAAACGATTAATTAACAGCTGGATTGCATCATTCTTTATTATGTTTAATAGCACAGGGTTGTCCCTAAGGAAGCCTCTCTCCGGAGTTGTCACATAGGTTTACTGGTCCTTTGGGGATACTTGCATGGTAAACCATAGCAAAACATGAAAAGAATGTAACACAGTCTAGCCCTAAATTATTTATCTGTGAAAAGGTCTTATAAAATAGAAGGGTATTACTTGCCTCACTTTAAAATGGTAAGAAGGCAAGAAACAAAGCTACTGAGAAACTGAGTCACAGTAGGTCCAAAATTTGAAAATGCATTTCCTTGAGCTTCCCAAACAATAGCTTCAACAATACCCCCAATATTGGGGGTTTATGGGGTTTTTTTCCTCTTTTACCTGCAGTCTTGCTTTTCTGTTTGCAAAACATGAACTTGCTAAAGGCAGATGAGCAAAGAAGCAAAAGACTCTTAAGAGCAAAAGGCCCTTAAGATCATCTCTGGGCCTAGAACTGGTAAAGATGCAGCTTAGTGGAAGAAAGACATAGCCAAAAGAAAGAGTTTCCAAGTCAAAAAGGGGGTCCAGTCTTTGGAAACATGAAACAACCGGTTACTAGTTGTTTTGGCAAGGTCCTGTGCCCAAGTCCCCACTGATCTCAGTGACTACAGGGTAGGCTGTTTGAGGGGGATTACAGTTGGCATGGCAAAGCAGTATAGTTATGAATAATTTCTTCTATGTAATACTAGTTTTTGATGAGCTGTGAATCCATGAAACACTCCCTTTTATAAGCTAAAATTTTCCCGGCGATGTGCCAATCCTATAAACAACTTTCTCACCTACCAAGATCAGCGCACCCAAGTTTATTCTACATAAAACCAACTTCAGTGATTTCTTCATGTTACATTTCATGCCTAAGAATTCATGCTGACAAAACTTGACTGAAAGTTGCATTCTTTTCTGAGGTGGAAGTGTTCAAGGCCAGGTTGGATGGGGCTTTGGGCAGTCTGGGCTAGTGGACGGTGTCCCTGCCCATGGCAGGGGACTGGATGGGCTTTGAGGTCCCTTCCAACCAAAACTGGTCTGTGATTCTCTGCAGTGTGCTGGGCTACAGGAGATCAAAAATCAGGAGAGTGCAGAAGCCACTGCTGAGCAGTTATACAACCTACGTGTGCATCTGGCTGAAACCACTTGAAGTAGGACACAGTCTTTATTTTGCAAAGTGTCTTTGATTGCCCTAATAATTATTAGTCTACATGTGGCCACAAACACGTGAACTAACCAGATTTTGTTCAGGTATTTATAGAGGCTTTTCCTTATCTTTCTGCAAATTCCATACACACACCCTGAGTCTGAACTTGAAAACTTGGAATTTTTTTTGCTGAGCAGCAAGTTGTTGGTCAGTTCCTTCTCACAGTATTTTAGGTGTTGCCATTGCAGTTGGGTTTTGTTTGTCAACTGCAATACTATAGAGAGCCTAGTGTCTGAAAAGCCTCTGGTCTGTTCCTCAGGGGCTGAATATTCCCTTCCCTCAGAGCTTTTCATTCTCAGGGGTGTTTCAGTTGGGTGTAGCAGTGCCTAAAACACTTCTGTGAGACAAACTCACAACTGCTCATTGGAGAACTCAGTCTGGAGCTGCTCCATGCCGATTCTCATCTGGTGCAAACGGATACAAAGTGTTGGCACCAGGTGAAGAAGTGACGAGCTGTTCACAAGGGTCACTCATGTTTTGAATACTGGGAGAAGGTGGATGAAAGAGCAAGAAAATCACAGAATCACAGAATCGTAGGGGTTGGAAGGGACCTCCAGAGATCATCAGGTCCAACCCCCCTGCCCAAGCAGGGTCCCTAGGACAGGGCGCACAGGTCAGCGTCGAGATGGGTCTTGAATATCTCCAGAGAAGGAGACTCCACACCCCCCTGGGCAGCCTGTCCCAGGGCTCCCTCACCCTCTCTGTGTAAAAGTTCTTCCACATATTTGTGTGGAACTTCCTGTGCTCCAACTTGAGGCCATCGCCCCTTGCCCTGTCCCCACAGACACTGAGAAGAGGCTGGCTATTTCTCCCTGTGTCCCACACTTCAGATATTGATAAACATTGATTAGATCCCCTCTCAGACTTCATTTCGCAAGGCTGAACAGCCTCAGCTCACTCAGCCTTTCCTCATAGGGAAGATGCTCCAGGCCCTTCATCATCTCTGTAGCCTCTGTTGGGCTCTCTCCAGGAGATCCCTGTCTTTTTTATACCCCAGAACTGGACATAAATATACTACATAAAAATACTACAGCTGAGTTTTACATACTGTGTTACTGAAGAACAGGGAAGCACTTGAAGGGTTTCCTTCAGTCATTCAGCCATGCAAAACCATTTCTTTGGTATTTTTTCTGAAGAACAAGTATTGTGGACCAGAATAACTGAAACAGGGGTTTAGCTATGAAATGCTTCATTGCTGAGCAAAGACGTCAGAAGTGAAAAGCCAACAACTGTCTGTTAAACAAACTTGAACAGTGAAAAGGTGCTTAATTAAAAAAATACCTGTGTCAGCATTTGAGAGTGGAGTTCAGCGTGTGGAAGGGAAGTAAATAGCTTGGTAATGACCAGTAAAATCTGTCAGCTCTGGGTGCTGATCAAAACCCACAGCATGTCACTGGCACCTGATGTGCTCCCACACATTGAATGCCAAGCCGTTGAAGATCTGTGCCTGTCTAGCAAGAAGCTCCAGCCCTCATTTCCAAAACCATGAAAGCCAGGTTTTTATAGAGCCTGGGGAGCAGTTAATAGTTCCTCTCTTGCAGGACTTTGTAAAGCAAGAACTAAATGGCATAGAGAGGAAAATGTTGCGAGTGCAGCAGGAGATCTGGGGGGATTTGGTAAGTAAGGCATCACTTTCCCCTTTGGCACCATGCACGAAGAGCTACTCAAAGAGCCTGGGAAGGTTGCTGAAGAAACAATCACTTCAGCCACCCCGACATCCAGCGCATGAGCCGTCTGGCAAGCCTGCCCATAGACATGGAAAGGAGCATCTTTTCAAATCACCCTTTCACAGACCATGCACAAGTACAGATAGGTTATATTTACTGCTATTAACATACTGACAATGTCATTAATAACTTCATAGAGACAGGGCGCAGAAGTAAAATAAAACCAGATTATAGCCACCTATGTGCTGAGCTGGCTGCAATAAATTGCCCTCTTCTGCTCCCTGACAAACTTTTTGGATGCTTACACAGCTGTCCCATATCTGTAATTCATGTCTCAAGCAAAAAACTTTGTCTGAGGACTTGCTTTTGCTGAAAAGTAGCATTGATGTGGGGACACAGGTATCCTTGGGCAGGTTATAGGGATATAACACACATCCAAACACTCCCCGCACCTCTCTCCATCTATGCTTCCCTTTCCCCAGGGATCTCCTGTGAACTGTAGCCCAATTAACACCTGAGCTGTTAACACACTTCCTAATGGATTACTGAGCTTCCTCCATCCCGCCATAAAGCTTTCTGGGTATTTCCATCCCTGGCACAAGTAGGTGGAGTGTCCTGGTTCTGGAAAGGCCACCCCAAGTTAACCCCAATGTTAACCCCAAGGCTTCCTCAAGTTAACCTCCCCAAGTATCAGGATATGGAGACATCTGCTCTCTGGGCAGCAAAGGGAGTTTGTTAACAGCTGTCCCAGCATAATGGACATAGAAGCAAACCATCAACCCATTATGTGGCAGACTGCTAAATGGGGCAGGGTATATCCTGTACATCCAGCTTCTGAAGGGCCCGACACCCATGTTTTGGGTGAACTAGTGTATGGGCCTTTAAATGGACACAAAGGATGGAGGTTATTACCAGCGGCTTGCTGAGATTCAAGATGAAGTCAGCCAGTTGCTGAGAGCCAGGTCAGGTTTGGGAGACGTGAGGTCTGCTTCTCTGGCTGCTGGTGCTCTCCCTGAATGAACAATCAGCTTCTAGCTCTCTGGCTGATGCAGCGTACATCCCAGCAGTGCCAACACCTCACCCAGAAAGCATTCAGAAGCAAACACCATTGAAAAACCTGCAGATGAGTGATTTCAGAAGTGGGAACATCATTCAGTGTAGTTTTCCTTGTAATTCTCTGTGCTGCCCCAGCCTGATTCTTCCCTCTACATGCAAAACCTCCCTCTCCCATCTACCTTGCTGCTTATTTGCTGCCTTTCGTTAGGATGTGATTTCTCCCCACATAATTTTACAAACATTTCTTCATTTTGCTCTTCATTCATGTAGAGATAAATTTATATTTCCTTAACCAATAAATTCCAGGTGCCTGATGTGTGGGTCTCTAAGTCTGTAAGTCTCAAGATCACATTTGGCCTGATCCAAACCCCAATGCAATTATTTTTTTCTTCCCATTTCCTTCAGGGGATTATAACTTCAGGCAATTGCAAGAAAACAAAGTCTTGCTGGTAATAAAAACTAGTCTTTGTCCAAGGGATGAAGCCTATTTCATATCAGACTCAATTTACCCATTCAATAATACTTAATTAGGTAAAAAGAAAATTTAAAAAATATTGTATACAACATGTAATTAACCAGTGAAACTCGGTGCCGTGGGAAAGAGTTAACGCCACACTCTCTGGTTTCTTGTGTGGAAACCAACAAGCAGGCCACGCTGTGTAACAGCAACACAAGGGAGGTTTTTATCCTCACAATAAAATTAGACTGTGTTACCGTGTTCCTGCAATCTCCCATCTGTTTCTCTGTGCCTGTTGTCTCCTGTCTTGTATTAAATTATGAGCTCTTGGAATGGATGACAACAGAGGTCTTTTTGGTAGGTACTCTGACAGCCTGTATCGGTCTTATGTCAGGAAAAGAAATAAGGCAATTTTGCCTAAAAGCTTATCCTTCTTCAGAAGTGACACTGAGGTAGGGATTAGAAATAAGAACTGGTACTGAACACGTGGGGGAAAAGGGAAAACATCACATGGGGTGCTGAAGGCAGGTAACCCACCCTGGGAGAAGCTTGGTATGAAATGCAATATCCCCAGGATCGCTCTGATTCAAACTGAAAATTAACAGCTTTTTGAGGGGGAAATGGCAGGATGACACCTTCCTCTTAGGTTTTTTTTTTCCTTTCCTTCTTCTCTCTAAAGTTTAGCCTACCTTTTTAACTTCGCGTTACAGATGTATAGACCCAGTTCAACTTTCTCACTGGGAAGAGCATGTGTGAAATGCTTGAAGCTGCGTCAGCTCAGGTAATTTGGAGCTTGTTTGGATGTTTCTGCACCGCAGCTGCCAGCGCTGTGGGTTGCAGGAGGGTTTGTTAATTCAGCTGCTGTGCAAATGTAAACAGAGGTTCAGGGCAGGGCCCGTGTTGGGGACCATGGAGCAGAGACATCAAAGGAGCTCTGCAGACCAGTCTGCCACCAGCAGAGACTCATTGGAGGAGATTTGCTGTGCTGAGCTAGAATCACAGAATTACAAGGTTGGAAGAGACCTTTAAGATCATCAAGCCCAACTGTTCCCGTCCTGTGCTAAACCATATCCCTAAGTACCTGATCTACGCTTTTTTTAAACACATCCAGGGAAGGTGATTCAACCCCCTCCCTGGGCAGCCTGTTCCAGGCCCCAACTTTGCATAGAAAGGACTTTGTGTAGTGCTGGTGGGACACCTTGTCACTGTCCTCCTGAGTTATTGTGCCCAGCAGCATGATGTGTGGCACAGAGATGCTTCAGCTAGTTCCAGGCAGAACCAGATGAGCTCTGGAAAAGCTTTACTAGTCCAGGCTCAAGGTTCAAGGCAGCTGCATCGCTTCTAGACCCAGATTGGCCCCAGAACAAGAACCGCTCCATCTGTATGCACTGCTGTTCCTGAACCAGCAAATCCTGTGGAAGCCAAACTGACTCTACCCAAAGCCATCTCAACTACATCTAAATCCAGGCAACTGGCAGTGCTTTAAAATACAGAATTCAAGTCACAACGCAAAGGTAACTGGGTAAAATGTAGTGGTCCCCCACAACATAGGAGGTCAAACTAATTGATGCAGCACTTTGTTCTGGTGTTAAAGCTGCAAATCTGCAGCTGAGGCTCCAAAGCAGAATGATAATGTGAGCAAGAACAGTGTTGATCGGGAAAAAAACACCAAGTGCTTGGCAGAGACATGGTTGTGGTGAGATGAGTAACCCTCTGAGCAGGCAAAAGGGGACAGTTACCTGCCTCTGAGACTGGGGGAAGAATGAAGAATCTGGTAACAAAAAAGGACATGGAGAAATTCTGGCTTGTGGATATGGGCAGAATCTCTGGGATGAGGGATTCTATGATCTGCCGGTTACAGAAACAACAGAGACCCTAGGTCTTATCCTGGGAGCACCATGCTGTCCCCTCCACTTGCTAAGATGGCAGCGTTGGCCTGTGGACCAGTTAAGCTTCAGGTGTAGATTCCCTGGCCTTTCTGCAAGGTTTAGACTACTGAGGGAGAGGGATGGGTTCATGAAGGGAGTTCCTGCGAAGAGGTGGGAGGTTTCTATAGGAAGAACCGTCTGGGGAACGAAGGATTGCCAGAAGTCCTCGACTGGCACGAGGAGCTTTGAGAGGAATATTAATAAAATATGCAGTGCCTCCTGGTAACAGTGTTAGTAATAACCATCAAGATCAATGTTACTGTTGATATAAATAAAGCTATATGCAATTATCATCAGCTAAGGTCAGGAAGATATTATTTTCCTGGATCGAACAATGAAGTGCATTGCTGTGCACTTACGGACAGCGGAGGTTGGAGAGGGAGGATTTATATTGTCTGCTGAAAGATTCAACACTGATCACTGCCAGAGCCGGATACGGCATCGATCTGTTTGGGAATGGCAATGTCTTCTTTTCTGCAACAACCACAAAATATTTGTGCTGGGAGTTCAGAGGCTTTGGCCTCACTTAGGTGGATGCTAAAAGATCTCGGTGGACGGAGATACATAAACCTGCCAGCGTGAGCTCGTGAGAATCTTATTTATGCCTCTGCATAGGAAGAGTTTGATGATAAGGCAGGAGCCTAAAGATAAAATTGAATGTAAACATATAAATAAAATGGCCTGATATTTACTGTAGACTCTGAATTGTAGCTCCCAAAATATAAAGACTTGCTGTTTACACTAGCTCCCTACTTGAAATGCTAGAACACTGTAGGTTTGTTCTGGTTTTAGGGGCAGGCTAATAACTGCTGATATACCATCAGTTGGGCTGGTGTATTTGACAGGACAAGGGGCGATGGCCTCAAGTTGGAGCACAGGAAGTTCCACACCAATATGTGGAAGAATTTCTTCCCAGTGAGGGTGAGGGAGCCCTGGGACAGGCTGCCCAGGGGTATGGAGTCTCCTTCTCTGGAGATATTCCAGTCCCGTCTCGATCCTGATCTGTGCGCCCTGTCCTAGGGACCCTGCTTGGGCAGGGGGGTTGGACCTGATGATCTCTGGAGGTCCCTTCCAACCCCTACGATTTTGTGGTTCTGTGATTTGTTTAATGCATTGCAATCACTGCTACAAACAAATGGCAATTTCTTGGGGTTTAAAATATACTGTGACTGCACTTTTAACACTGAATTTCTGTGAGATAAAGGCGTTCAGTTGAGTCAGTTTAAAATACGGGGGGGATGGCAGTTTTGCAGTGAAGATCAAGAGAAATAGGAGAACACTTCGAGTCAGGGAGCAGCTAACCTCCAGTCCTGCTCCCCTTAGAGTGCACCACAAAACTTCCCTCCCAGTACAAGAAATCAGGACTGGCCACAGATGAAACCACAGAGACATTTCCAAAAGGGACCCTTCAAGTTTCTGCACATAAATCAAGACTTCTTTTGGTATAACCAGAGAGGATTTGCTGGCAGGGGTGGGAAAGGGAAGAGGAGGAGGTCTTTAATCCTGATGCCAAGTTGGCGTGATGGGAGTACGGGTGAGGCTGCCAACCCCATCCTGCTCCATGACTCCGGCTGCAGCGAATGCTTAGGCAGAAGTGTCCCTGAGCACTGACCTTCGCAATGCACAGCCTAGGTTTTATGTCTGTAAATAGCCTTTGCCCTGTTCCCTCTGTTCTAAGTTGGGCTTGTTCAGCCTGGAGAAGAGAAGGCTCTGGGGAAACCTCACTGAGGCCTGACAGTACTTACAGTGGTCCTACAGGAAAGTGGGAGAGGGACTGGTTCACCAGGGAGTGTGGTGATGGGATAGGGGGCAATGGCTTTAAGCTGACAGAGGGCAGGGATAGGTTAGGCCTTAGGAAGAAATTCTTCAATCTGAAGGTGGTGAGGCCCTGGTGGTGAGGTGCCCTGAGAAGCTGTGGCTGCCCCTGGATCCCAGGCAGGGTTCAGGGCCAGGTTGGATGGGGCTTTGGGCACCCTGGGCTGGTGGGGGGTGTCCCCGCCCATGGTAGGGGGTTGGAGGTTCCTTCCAACCCAAACTGTTCTGTGATCCTATGATACACACAAGCATCCCTCCTTCTAACTTAATGCACTGAACCGAACTCTCATCACATACTAAGGCTTCCTGAAGACATGAGCCCATCTACTGACTCCACCTTTCACAGTCCCCACCTCCCACTGCATGTCCTGCTGTACGTATGGCATTTATCTGACTGAGTTTCAGTGCTGCTGGCCAACATCTGCAGAGCTGGCCAGATCGACTCTCCACACAGTGGATAAAATGTTTTGAATGTAATTTCTGACCCGAGTGTTGGATACACTTAGGTCTGGTTAAAATGGATGAGCCAAGGAAAATCATCAGGAAACTTCCTTAGCGAGAACTCAGTCACATCACTGGGATTAACAAGATGCAGATCAGTTAAATTCTCCCGGCACTATAAATGGAAGCAAACTGAGTTCCCTAATTCTCAGGTGAAAACAATTCCTCTCTTGAAACAAATCTGTATCTTTGCACAGATCATTTCCCTTCACTAGAGACAACCTCTGCCTTTGCCTTGTCTCAAATGATCATAGGATGAACCTGTCATCAGAAAACACCTTCTGATCATAGAATCATAGACAGGTCTGGGTTGGAAGGGACCCCAAGGATCACAGAGTTAAAACCCCCTGCCACACGCAGGGCCACCAACCTCCAAGCCTGGATCTACACAAAGTTGCCCAGGGCCCCATCCAACCTGGCCTTGAACACTTCCAGGGGTGGGGCATCCATCACCTCTCTGGGCAGCCTGTTCCAGCCCCTCACCACTCTCTCTGTAAAGAACTTCCCCCCAATATCTCATCTAACCCTTCCCTCCTTCAGCTTCAATCAATCCCCCCTGTCCTGCCATTGTCTACCCTTTGAAAAAGTTGAATCCCCTCCTGTTTCTCTGCTCCCTTCAGGTACTGGAAGGCTGCAATGAGGTCCCCCTGCAGCCTTCTCTTCTCCAGGCTGAACAAGCCCAGCTCCCTCAGCCTAGGGCAGTAATTTAGGGCAGCCAGGGGTTGCAATAGTCAGTTTGCATGCACTGCATTTTTCCAGCAAACAGCACGTTCAGACGACAAAGCCCGTTCTCCCTGCCTCAGGCTGGAGATATTCTTTTATTTTTTTAAACTTTTTCTCTTTTTTTTTACTCCCCCCTGTTCAATCAGACTTTCCAAATCACTTTTCTGACACTTTGGCCTCTTGTTTTCAGTTTTATAGGCTGTTAGAAGCATGGTTGAGACATGATGTTCTAACAAGGAGGCAAATCAGTTCGTTTGGATCAGTCATAGCAGGAGCACCATAGTGCCATGGTTGGATAAGCTTTACCCTAGACGGCAGGTTTCTAGGTCAAATGGTATTTTTGAGCACAGGGATCATTTGCTGAGGGCTCTTTGGAAAAAGACTGAGGGACCAAAATAGAAGTAACTTCTCACCCTGGCTCCCTGACTTCCAGAATTTGTATAAGCACGAGCATGTTCTCATGTTCTGTTGCTGGAACAGGCTGCCCAGAGAGGTGGTGGGTGCCCCATCCCTGGAGGTGTTCAAGGCCAGGTTGGATGGGGCCCTGGGCAACCTTGTGTAGCTCCAGGCCTGGTGGTTGGTGGCCCTGCCTGTGGCAGTGGGTTGGAGCTTTATGATTCTTGGGGTCCCTTCCAACCCAGGCAGTTCTACGATTCTATGTTCTACAGTTCTTCCCTGCTTGATATCCACCAGACATCCCCCTGCTTGTCCTGCCATTGTTCTGCAGCACACAGATACCCCATGACGTGTGGGTATCACACAGAAGCAGCCCTGTCGATCCCATCAGGTGTGCGGAAGCAAGTTGTGAAACTTTCACTTTCTGTTCATATTCAGGCTTCAGGGTGCAGAAGCAAGTTTTAGCACAAAAGATCTGGTGAAATACTGATGTTGGATTATGAATTACCTGCAGGAAATCAAGATGCCAGCACAGTATCTGTACTCAAGAGACTTTTTTGTCCAAGGAAATTGTTGTGGTTTTGCTTGGTGGGGTTCTGGTGGAGGAGGGGGCTGCAGGGGTGGCTGCTGCAAGGAGCAGCCAGAAGCTCTCTGCAGGCCCCACAGAGCAAACATCAGCTGGCTCAAGGCCGGAGTCGCTGCTGACCAAGAGCCCATCAGTGATGGTCACAGCACCTCTGGGAATCACAGGGAGGAGGAAAACCCACCAGCAGCTGCTTTGTGCCCCCAGAGAAGGGAGTGAGAAGATGCAAAATGAGAATGTTCAAAGGACCATTTTCCCCTGGGGATCCCTAGGATTAGACCTTTAGAGAAACAACATCCTGCACCATATAAACACACCCTGTGTGTAGCACAGTCACACTGAGTGCATGGGGATGGTGAACTTCTGGTTGGAGCACAGGAAGTTCCACACCAATATGTGGGGGTGAGGGATGAACCCCAAACTAAGTACGAAAACATCTCATGAGGAACTGACTGAAACCCTCATTCCCCAAGTCCCTGCCCCTCCCTGTGCCACAGTGAGGGGAAGAAGGGAGTGAAATCCTGACTCTGAGTCTGCTGAGAAGAGAGGGGTGGGGGGAGGTGCTTTAAGATCTGGTCCCTCTTCTCATCACCCAACTCTGGTGTCACTGGGGGTGCAGGGCAGTGTCATCAATTAGAGAGTTTTCTTTCCTTTATTCTGTGCTGAGTCTGTTCTGCCTGTGACACTGACTGTGGAATGATCTCCCCCTGACCTTATCTCCACTCCTGACCCTCTCAACATATATTTCCTCCCCCATCCAGCTGAAAAGGGGAGTGATAGAGCAGTTTTGGAGTGCATCTGATCTCCAGCCAGACCCAAACCACCACAGAAATCTCTGCGAGTGGTTTAACCTCTGTGATCTCACTCTTCAGGCTGTATTTCTCATGCGTTCTTTTACATGTTTTTATTCAGACAAGACACTCCGTAACCTTAATGCAAGGCTTCTCCTTTCCCCACCAGCCAAGGTATGCAGCAGATGACTCACCCTCTCCTGATGCACCACTCCCAGTGCACAGTGTGATACCATCATCACCAGTTGCTCATCTCCTGAGTCCAGCCCCAAATAATCATAAAATTGAATTAAAGTCTATAAAGTCTTTAAAGAGGGGTGATTTTCTTTTATGCTTTTTTAGATTATTTTTTAAAGTTTTTTTTTAAGGATTCCTATTTTTTCTCCATTATGAGATCTAGAAGTTACCTTTGTTTTGGAAAGCAAGCTGGGATTGTCCCAGGATTCCCATTATTCCAGAATTTCGAACTTTAAGACCTCACATATCTCACAGGCCATGGTAAAATCGATCAAGATGATCACAGTGGTCAAATTAAGCTATGTAAGCTTTTTTCTCCCTTCTAAAGACTGGATGAAGAACTGTGGCTGGGGATGTTTAGTCTGGAGAAGAGGAGGCTGAGGGGAGACTATATCACTGCCTACAACTACCTGAAGGGAGGTTGTAGAGAGGTGGGCTATGGCCTCTTAAGTCAAGTAACAGGAGATGAGACAAGGGGAAATGGCCTCAAGCTGCACCAGGGCAGGGTCAGATTAGATATTAGAAAAAGATTTTTTACTGAAGAGTTGTCAGGGCCTGGAACAGGCTGCCCAGGGAGGGGGCTGAGTCACCATCCCTGGATGTGTTTAAAAAAAGGGTAGATGAGGTGCTCAGGTATATGGTTTGGCTTAGGACAGGAACGGTTGGACTTGATGATCTTAAAGGTCTTTTCCAACCTGGTGATTCTGTGATTCTGTGTGTAATTTTTAGACCAGCTCTCATGTAACTGGGAAGGAGAGGGAAAATTGCTTTGACAGAATGGACCTTTCTGGTAAAGACTGCCTGGGATTTAGGTTTTAAGGACTGGAATGGATCAGGCTGTGTGGACAATGTGCTGGGCTGGAAGGGGATGCTGCTGCAGGGAAGGTAGTGTCTTCATCTCATCCCTGCTACCACCACCACCTCTGCCTTGCTGAATGTGCTGTGTTCTCCCTCATGGTGTGCAGGTATATATGTATCCAGGTGATACTTACAGAGAAGGTCTCCAGGGACACCTGGATGCTGCTGTTTTCTCTGTCTCATCCGTGAAGGCCTGTAGGTGCCTGCAAATGGATGTGTGCCTGAAATCCGTAGGCGTGCTTGGGATGGGTTTAATCTAGCTGAGCAGGGTACAACAGTAAAGGTGGGTGGGTGGCACAGCCTTCCAGTGCGGTATGACACCCAGAGTCCCCTGTGGATTTATGGTGTCTGTACTGAAGGCAGCATCGCTCTCAGGGTGAGTGAAAGCTGTGTTGGGAGATACATGCTTCATCTGTTGCAATCCAGCCTCCAAGTGCCGTGAAGCCACGCTTGGGGTATGCAGCAAACACCCCAACGTGCTCTCAGTGTATCTGCTTGTCCTGGTTCTGGCCAGGCCGGAGTTGACATCCCCAATCAGCCAACACAGGTCAGCTGAGTCAGCCCAGGTGAACTGAGTTAGCCAGAGCTGTTTTCCACACCACCTGACACCACTTGCCCATAAAAGCAGCTGCTTGGGGTGGGAGCTGTTCTTTGCTCTAGGACAGTTGGAATGTGGCTGGGATGGCAGGCCAGTTGGTTCTTACCGTTGGGCAGCCCTCTGTAATCGTTGGTTCAGTAAGGTACTCTGTGTCAGCACTGGGTGTTTGTGTAACGAGCCATTATTGTTCTGTNNNTAACGAGCCATTATTGTTCTAGATTCACTTTGATATTTGCCAGTAAACTGTCCTGATCCCAACCCAGTTGGGAGTTGCCAGTTTCTCCTCGGGGAGTGAGCGAGCGGCTTGGTGGGTATTTCGTCTCTAGTTAGGGCCAAAACCACCACACTGCTGCCGTGTGCTGACAGGAGAAAGACATTCCATTTCATAGAATCATGATGAAGGAGACCCTTAAGATCATGAGTCCAACTGTTAGCCACCACTAAACCCTGCCTCTAAGCTCCATACCTCTTTTAAATGCCTCCAGGGATAGTGACTCCACCACTTCCCTGAGCAGTCTGTTCCAGTGACTTACAATCCTTCTGATGAAAAAAAGTTTCCTAATATCTAACCTAAACNTTTCCTAATATCCAACCTAAACGTCCCCTGCCACAACTTGAGGCCATTTCTTCTTGTCCTATCACCTGTACTTGGGAGAAGAAAGCAACACCCCCCCTGGTTACAACCTCCTTCCAGGTAGTTGTAGAGAGTAAACAGGTCTCCCCTCAGCCTCCTCTTTTCCAGGCTAAACAATTGCAGTTCCCTTAGCTGCTCCTGATAGGATTTGTTCTCCAGACCCTTCATGAGCTTCACTGCTTTTCTTTGGACACACTCTGGCACCTCAGTGTTTTCCTTGTAG
>VZTU01030143.1:164555-241634 GCA_013400835.1 Zapornia atra | reverse complement strand
GGGGGGGGATGCACCCGGAGAGGCCCCATGCATTCCAGTAATTCCCCCCAATTACTTTAATTTCCCTCCCCACCCTCTTTCTGTAGCTGCGCCGCGCTGCTTGCCACAATGAAAGGTATTTTAATTCCCCAAGAAAAAAACAGGCCCTTGGAAATCAAAGTCTCTTTTTAGAGCTTCTCGGAATCGGAGCGGCCGGGGGCTAATAAAACCCCGAGTTACGAAGTGCTGTTGGAGGCTGAAACCCTCCTGCTCGTCCCACAACAAGGGTGAAACAGGGACCCGATTCATTGCAGGGCCATCTCCCCCGGCACAGCCCAGAGGGGACTCCGGTGATATATGTGGCGCTTGTGGAAAGGCGAGGAACAGGCTGGGCTTTGTTGGAGGTGCCGCAGCCTGGTCTGTGCAGAGAGGCGGCTTTGGGGGTGCTGGGATGTGCCAGACCTGGCTGGGACTTAGTTTTGGATCCGTTGGCGGCGGCAGAGGGAAGAGCTGGTGGCCCCGTGGCAGAGCTGGAGCTTCCTGCGGCAGGAAGCGCGGCCGGAGCAGCCGCTCTCCCAGCACTTCAGGACTCAGCTTGTACCAGAGCTGGGCTCTATTTGCCTGGCAGGGCAAAAATATGAGGCTTTGTACCTCAAGACCCTGTCCCTGGGTTACTGGGACAGGCTCAGCCTACTGGCAACGCGCTGGGGTGCGATGGATGAAGAAAGGCTGTGCGTGCTAATCCTGCACTGGATTTAACTCTGCTCAGTGGGCTTGGGTGCAGGAATAACCAGGGCATGGTGAAATCGCAACAGGCGTGTACAGCACTGCAAGCACCCCTACCAAGGGCAAGCCCTCTTGATTAGTTATTAGCTACACCTCCCCATGTTGAGCCTTGAAGGCACTAATTGGTCTTAAGGACCCTGATCAGCCTCACCTGTCCCCCATCAGGCCCATGGGCTGGCTCTATTTAAGCCCAGTCTGGGGAAATCAGTCCTTCCCTACCTCTGGGTTGATGTGGAAGAGTGTGGGTTTGGGGAGAGAGCAGAGCAACCCCTTACTCCTGCTCTGGGGAGGTGAGTTGGTTGCCATCCTGGACTTGCTCTTCTGTGAGGTCTCACTTTCTCCTACACCCTGGCTGGTTTGAGGCTTGAAGCTTCTTCTTGGCAGTCACCTGATGGAAGAGCAGCTTTTTGGTAAGGAGAGGCTGGGTGGGGAAAAGTCACTGTGGAGGTGGTGGTAGGGAGGGTTCCATCTGGTAAATGTCTTTTGGGGAATGGTGAGCTGAGCTGAGTGTGAGGCTGGTGCTGTGGGACGGTGGGCAGGAGGGGGGAACCTTCTGGCTGCATTTTCCTATTCCTGCTCATAGGTGTGCAGGCAAACTTTTGGGGTGAGGATGTGAGGTCTGGGCTTGAAGCAGGGTGGCTTTGCCTCTGCTGGCCCTCTCAGTGAGGGTGTAGTGCAGAGGCCTGTCTGTCTGCCCCTCTCACCTGGAAGAGCCCCCCTGGCCCATGTGCTGGGCTGGGGTGATCTGCAGCTCTAAAGGGGGGAGGTCCTTGGGGAGCTTTCTGTGGGGAGAAGAGCTGAGTGGCCAGGTTGGCAGTCCTCCTTTGCACTGACATCCTGTGCTGCTGCCTTTCCAACATGGTCAGTGGGGATGGGAGAGCTCTTGGTGAGAATGCACAGGGAGAGTATTGCCAAGGCGCTGCTTGGCCGGTGACCTCCAGACTTCCTTTTGATTCCTGCCACTTGTGTAAATACCCAGGAGAGGTTTCCAGTAGCTTACCTCTCTATTCCTGGTGTGTTCCTATGGGTCTTGCCTGATGGGTGAGGAGCTGTGTGCTGGAGGCAGGACATAGGGGTAAACTAAGGTAACGTCACGTCAGCTGGGTCGATGTGATGATCCTTAAGTTGCTAAATTACCAGGGGTTATGATATCCCCTTTAATGCTGGAGATTTACAGCGCATCAGCCTGTGTAACTGCTTTTCCAGAGACCTTCCCCATCCACCCCTCCTCAGAGCCATGCAGTGCATATATGGGAATGGATTTGCTTGGGAAAAATGTTTTGTTCTATTGAGAGCCCCAGGGGGTATTCATTTTATTATTTTTATTTTAGGACATGATATTTTTCTATATTCTGTTTTTGGGGGTTGGGTGCTTTTTTTGTGGAAGTTTGGCATGGGCTGAGGAACATTGCCTAGCTGTGCTTCTGCAAGGCTGACTGTGTCTCTCCTGGCATCAGTCTGCTTGTTACCATGATGCTAGACAAATCTGTTGAGCAGAAGGTGCTGGAGGAAGAATTAACCTTTAAACCACGCACAGCACACACATCCATCCCTAACGCAGTGCTTGGGATCGGGGCAAACGACAATAGCAGAGCAGCGGGGCTGTGTGGGATGTGCAGGCAGGTCAGCCAGCGCAGGCAGGGCTGGGGAGCTGCTGGCACCCACTGAGGAAAAGCTGAGAGCTTTTAAAAGTCATTATACTGACCACGGTGTCTTTGGTTTCCCAATGGTTTCCCCTGCCTGGGTACCTGGGTCTGATGCATTCCCCTATGGCCGAGCTGGATGTAAGCATCTCATCAGCAAAGTGCTGGGTTTAGGGATTCCTCCCTCAACTTATGGCATATAGATATAGACTTTTGGTAGCAAGCAGGGAAACCTGCCCAGCTGAGCAGGGGTTGCTCTGCAATGGCACCCATGGCCAGGAACACCTACCTGGCAGAGAGGGTTTTTTGGGGGGAAAAAAATAACTCTTAATGTACAAAATCCCAGCCCCACAGGTGGGCTCAGGCAGTGCCCCTTGGGAACTAAACTCTGGTGGTGTTTGGGACTGGTGACAAGGACGGGACCCCGGGGACTGTGGGGCAGGTGCAGAGGAGAAGCACCATATGTTAAACAGCCCCAAGGAAGCTTTCAAGCCTCTGTTGTAAACCCCCCCTGTCTTTCTCCCTGTATTTAACGCATCTTTGTATGGACACTAATTCCTCAAGTATCCACGCCGGGGTTGACTTTTAGTGTGTTTGTCCAGGCAGGCTGCCAGGGAGCAGTTCCTACACAGCTCCCAAGCTCTGACAGTTGTTAGCACCGCAGTAAATCACAGCAGCTCTTTGGGCAAGGGCTTTTCTTGACAAAACGGCGGAGGCCAGAAAGAAACCACAACAAAATGCAAAGGGCTTATTTAAGCTGGAGAAGGGTAACTAGCCCAAATGAAGCAGATGGGGGACAATGAGGGAAGCCTCTAGCTTCGTGCCCTCTGCTTCCCCCTGTCTCCCCGATTCATCAGTGGGCAGGAACCTAATGGGGGGAATAAAGCCTGAGGTGTTGGTACTTTTGGCTGAAAAAGGTGATGAGGGAAGTTTAGATGGCCAGGTTGGTCATGGAGAAACTTGCTAAGGTGTACAGGTCCTGGGGGGAGAATCAGAGGGAGCTGAAGCTTTGCTCAAGGTGGGATTATAACCCTAAAAATCCTCTGTACCGAGCCCACATGGTTACTATTGTCTTCCCCCTGTATTTTGGGGGAGCATATATGATGTGGCCCCTCCAGCCAGCTAGCCATGGTTTTGGGTGGGAAGATGGTTTGAAAGGGAAAACAGCTCAGTGTTATTGAATGGGAAGCTCTCACCCCAAAGCAGACATCTCCGAGGCAGGATCTCCATCCCAATGTGGGCTGCGTCCCATCCTGGTGCTACAGCCCCTCTCCCCCCGCCTCCCCCAGCCCTGCTGCAGTGTGAGTATTTATTTACCCCTGCCAGCCTTCTGTCTTCTTTTCCTCAGCTTATTTATGGCCACTGCCTTTCAGCTCCCAGCCACTGCAGCCTGAACTTGGCCATTATGTGCAGCTCGCCGTGGAGGCCATCAATCTGCGGGGCCGGCATGCGGCCTGATGGACTTCCCTCATCATCATCAATTTTCCCTGCCGTGCCAGTGCATCCCTTTGGATCCAGGACAGCTGCACATGTGCTGCTGGTGGCCTCTCTGCTCCCACCCTGGGCACCCGCCTCAATCTCAAAGAAGCCTTTTTGTCCTGGGATGCTTGCAGGCATCAGGTGAGTCTGCCTGGTCCCGACGTCCAGAGGGGCTTGTGGGGTAGCTGTGAAGAGGTGATATGAGTGCATGGCACAGAAAACAACACCTTGCTTTGCTCTAAATTAGCACTGTGGGGTCTGTCTTGCCTGCCTGCTGCTTAAGGAAGTTCTCTATATGAAGTTGCTCCTATTCTACATCGTGGGGGCAGGCAGAGGTGGGCTTTGCAGCCCTCATGGGCTGAAGCCTTCAAGAGGGCTGCAGGGTTGAGGTTGCTGCATGTTTTGCATTCAGGAAGATTCCCAGGGTGTTTTGCCCATGGCACTGTGCAGGGGTGCTGCTGAAGCCATCACTCCCTGAGATGCATATGGGGCTGGGGTGGGAGGTGACAGCTCTTTAACAACAAATGGCAAAGGTCCTGCTGGTTTGAGAGATGTTGGGGGAGATTGTGTGGGTGCTGCTGGCTGCGGGGCAGCATTTTGGAGGGGAGGTGAGAGACACAGCTGAGCTCTCCCTGCTTGACGCCAGCAATGCCATAGTTCTGGGTGTGCCAGTTTTTGGGAGGTGCAAATCCCTCAGAGGAACAGCTCTGGGCTGGCTTGGGCTGTGGGGAGAGGAAACCCAGCTCAGCTCTGCTGTGTATCTCTCCCCCTATTAAGGGCTGTGGGACAGTGGGGTGTCTAATGCCTCCCTGAACTGTCCTAGCCACCCTGTCCTGCTTGCTTGGGGCAGGAAAGTGGCTGGAGTGAAGGTAATTGTCAGTGGCTGTATGGCTCCATCCTGATTTACCCAGAGGAATTCAGACCTTGAAATAACGTGCTGTTCAATTTAAAAAATGGTCAAGAGAAGTGCTCCAGCCAGGATGCGTTTGGGGCCCTGTGGCTTGCTGGGTGGGTGTGCTCCTTTGCATGGGTGTGATATTGGAGGGATGCTTTTGGTGGGCAGACACTGGTGCAAACCACACCTTGAGTGCTGTGTCCAGTTCTGGGCCCCTCACCATAAGAAGGACATCGAGGTCCTGGAGCGTGACTAGAGAAGGGCAGCCAGGGGAAGGGGCTGGAGAGCAAATCATAGGAGGAATGGCTGAGGGGGCTGAGGATGTTTAGCCTGGAGGCTGAAGGGAGACCTTATCACTGCCTACAGTTACCTGAAAGGATGGTGTAGAGAGGTGAGCAATGGTCTCTTCAGCCAAGTGATAGGAAGAGGGGGAATGGGCTCAAGCTGCTCCAGGGCAGGTTCAGATTAGGTGTTAGGGAGAAATTTTTTACTGAAAGGGTTATTGGGCACTGGAACAGGCTGCCCAGGGAAGGGGCTGAGTCATCAACCCTGGTGTATTTAAAAGATGGGTAGATGAGGTGCTCAGGGATGTGGTTTAGCATAGGACAGGAATGGTTGGACTCTATCTCAAAGGTCTTTTCCAACCTGGTGATTCTGAACTTTGCTCTGTGTGAGAGCTGTGCTACCACAGGAGGTGCTGCTGCTGCCTCTCTTGACTGGGCAACAAAGGCTCTGGCTTTTGGGGATGTGAAAGAGCTGCCAGCAAGGTGCATGGATGAGAGGGATCAAAGTTGCTTGTTCTAAAGTGATACAGGGCTGGCTGGCTGCTGATCAGGCAGCAGCATCACAGGAGCTGAATTTCATTAGGAGTGCTGGCCAAAGCCCCTGGTGTCCTGTGGATGCTGAAAGCAGCTCCAGGGATGTCAACGCTTGCCTGCGGTCAGTCTGGGTGTGTGATTGTGGATCTGCTGCTGCCTTGCTGTGGGTGACACTGGGTTGTCATCCTCCAACCTGCCTGGGGAAGTACAAAACCCCAGCCTGGGTCTTGGTCAGCTGCTTCAAATCTCTGCCTCATTCAAAAATAACTGGGTGGCTGTGGTGGCCTGGCCGGAGGAGCGAGCGGCCAGGAGTGCCTCTCATTCCTGCTGGTATTTTCAGGGGGTGGTGTTTAAGCTTGGAGCAGGTACAAGCAGCTGGAAAATGTGTGGCATTTCCTCTTCCTGACAGGTGGTCTGGGGAAGCTGGGTGATGCCTGCTGTCCTGCTGTGCCTGCTGCCTGCCCACAGGTGACTTGCAAAAAGCAGGGGCACTGGAATAAGGTCAGCGCCTAAAGAGGCACTGAGGAGTTGAGGTTGGTGCTCACGGGTCTGGCTGAAATGGGGTGGCAGGGTTTTGCAGAGTACCTGTCATGCCTCTCCCCATAAAATGCTGCTCACTTCCAGCTTGGGCTATTGCATCAAATTGCCAGAATAACCCTGTTTGGCGTGTGGTACTTCTGCAGGGTCACCTCTAGCTGCTGGGTGTTAAAGTGGGTACTTCTGCTGTGGCCAGGTATGGGCCAGGGACTTGGTGCTTGGGCTGGCTTTGCAGCCCCACAGAACCTGACATCATCTGATGCTGTTGCAGCTCGGGCAGGGGGAGTCGTGACCCCCTGGCTTCTCCACCCCATGCATTTGCCTTGAGCAGAAAAATGTGATCCGTGGTCTCGCCCATCTCCCTTCCTCTCCTTCCCCTCTCTACCTTCATCTGGAAAAAGAATCCCGTGTTGGAGCTGCATCTGGAGAAGTCTTCTTAGGAGAGGGGAAGCCCATAAATTTCCCCCCTGGCTCCCTGACCTTTGGTTTCCTGGGGGAGGCATGTGGAGGGAGAGGAAGCGTTTTCCCCGTGGCAGTGACACGGAGGATGGGGGTCTCCCCTTGCTGAGCCAGATGTTATACAGATCTGCAAGCCAGGGCTGTCGGTGGGGAGAGATGCCCGGAGCTTTGCCTTGAACTCAAGGGGGGAGGATGCTGGCAAGCAGGCTGCAAAATCTTTGCTGGTCCTGTCTGGGGGTGGTACTGGGGGAAATGGACCCCCCTCAGCTCCACCCAGCAGTGAGTACCCCAGGCATGTCCGCAGGAAGAGCGAGTGGAGGTGAACCTGATCCCGGTATCTCCATTTCAGGCGGTGCAAAGCACACAGCCAGCCTCTGCAGCCATGTGAGAACCAGAAGCACGATTAGCCAGAGCCCAGCAGGGAGGAAACCTGTGGTTTTTTATCAGCCTTGGGCTGTGCTGGCTGTCACACCAGCCGTCCCATAGCGTGTGCATTTGGGTTTCAGCACAGACGTGGTGTACCTGGGCTCCACGCTGAACAATACCTGCTTTCTTTGCTGGGAGCAGAGCTGGGCTGCCCTGCTTTTCCAAAGGGAGAGATTTATGAGGTGCTTGAGTGCAGGGGACGCTGCCTGACATAGATCCTCTCCGCTCCTCCCCTGCTTGGGAAGGAAGGAAAGGAAAAGGGATCCTTTTCAGTAAAGGCTGAATAGCAGTTGCCACAGCAGCACCTGGCTTTGTCCTGCTCTGGGGTAATGCAGCATGGTGTAGTGCTGGGTGATGCCCCTACCCTTAAAAGGTGGGTTTCAAAGCCAAATTCAGCCTTGATTTCTAGCAGTGGAGTGTTAATGCTGGATCAGTTAACCCAGGGCTTCCTGCCTCCTTCCCCTGGAAGCCAGGCACATCATAAGGCATGTTGCATTGGTGAGGTTTGACCCAAATCTGCTGCTCATATCCTGTTGCCCCAGGCCAGGTGAGCTTGAGGCACTGGGGCATTAATTGCTAACCCCTGATATTGGCATTAGATATGCTAACCTCTATCTGTTTTAAGGGGAAGTGGAGGCTTGTTAACCAGGTGTGAACCTCAAGGTGTTGCATGGGGCTTCCCCTGAGGTCTGACAGGGCTGGGAGGTGTCCCCAGACCCAATCCAGCAGTGGCACCTCTGGTCTGCTTTGTGAGGACACTTTACTTTTGCTCCAGCTGACCTGAGGCTATAAAGCTCCTGGTGTCTTCCTGCTCTCCCTTAATTTTGCCATGGGAAAGTCTGGGTCAGGGTTATCTCTGGTTAGATGGTGCCATGTGTCCTGGGATGAGTGTGATAAACCACTCACCCCAGGCCATGCTTCTCTTTCAGTTTGCTGGAGGATGCTCTGGCTGCAGGTTATACAAAGATTTCTTTGGGGATCTCCCAAGGAAAGGTGACAGCTAGCCTACTCTGAAGGAAGATGGGGAGTTTTCAGAGGATCTCAAGAGGGCAGAGTCTGGGTCGTGTCCAGAAGAAGTGCTTTCCTCTGCAGGGTGCACCCTTCCTTGCTGAGGATGACCCACAGATGCACCCCAGCAAATCCCCCCTGTGACCACAAGCTGAGAAACCACAAACGGCCTTTCAGCAGCCCCATAGCTGCTCATCCCACTGCAGGTACCTTCAGGAGAGTGATTCCTGCTAAGTCTGTAGTCCTGGGGTGGCAGCTGAAGGTTGAGGTGGGTAGGTATTTGCTGAAGCATCCAGAAAGGGGTCCCTGGGGGATGTGTGGGTGCCCCCAGCCAGCTGTGCCCCCTTTGAATGGCAGTGGGGTGTCTTCCAGTGGAGTTGCCTGTGCGGGTTTAGGTCTGTACTGTGCCTGGTGTGCGTGCCCCTCCTTCAGGACTGGTTTTTATCTGCTCAGTGGGGATATAAAAGGCCTGGCTCTGTCCTCGTGTGTGTCCATGCTGGTGTGTAGGGCTGCTCAGCCCAGGGGAATGTTGCTGGGCACCCTTTCACAGGCAGCTCTGCACCTGTTTCTCCCCAGTGGTTTCAAACATGATAAAAGGATATAAATACTGTGGTGACGCTCGCAGGGGCCGGCTCGCAGCTCAGCTCACGGGTGGGTGCAGCTCTCTGTGGGGCCATCAGCTGTGCCTCTTCAGTGGGTGCTGCTGTTTGGGGAAGGCAATTTGAACCCCCTTGTTCCTCTGGCATCAGGGAGAGACAGCAAAGATTTCTTCATTTGAATTTTTTTTTCGGTGGGGGGGTGGGGGAGAAGCCTACCCCAACCCTGCTTGACAGAGGGGTTTGTGAAACGGTGCATAGATGCCGGAGGGAGGTTCTGATGCAGCTGGAAGGAGAGCTGGGGAGGGTTGCAGCTATTTCCTACCTCCCACCCTGCTGATGGTGATGGGGTCCCTGTGCCGGGGTGCAATGCAGGTGCCTTTTCCTCCTAGGAAAGGCTCTGGTTTTGCATTTGTAAGGGGGGAGAAAGCTGCCCAAGTGCTGTGTCTGTGCTGGCTAAGAGTTGCCAGGAAGGAGTGTGTTGAAATCAAGGGTGGCCCCAGCACTTGTCCCCACGGACTCCACCCGCTCCTGGCAGCGTGAGGCTGTAATCCTGCTTTTTGGGATCATCGGGGTGATGGGTGTGACATCAGGGGAAGGATTAGGCCATCCCCAGAGCAGCAGGTGCCGGTGGCTGCAGGTCCCCTCTGGCGGGTGTCCCAGTGGCTCCTGTGTGCTCTTGCCTCTCTAGGGAAGGACCCTCTTTCCAGGAGATGGCAGCAGCTTTTCGGAGCTGGGAATCCAGCCTGTTTCCGAGGACCGGCAGCTGGGAGGCAGGAGGGAGAGCAGGGATGGAAAACCTGGCTGGGTGAGATGGAGAGGGTGCTTGAGGAGCAGCTGTTGTGAGGGCGGGCACCTGGGCTGAGGGCGAGCCTGTCCCCAGCTATGCTCCCGGCGTGGGGGCGGGGGGAACATGCCCTCTCAAGGCTTCCCTGGCTTGCAGGAGACACCTCTAAAGCCTGTGGTTATTTTTTACAGCCTGGGGTGATTTCTGCCTGAGCTTAACCTCATGAGATCTTGCTTTTGTGCACATAAAGTACTTGGAAACTTCATGGGGTGGCAATTTCTTGTGCCAAGCGCTGCCTGAGAGCACTGGAAGCACCTTGGTAGAGGTGCAGGAGCGAATGCACTGATCTTCTTACAGAGCTGTCACGTTGGCTGTTAAGGGATGAGAAGAAGCTCTAGTTTCTTTAGCTGGGGTAAAAAGCATGTCTGCAGGAAAGCTGTCAGGCCCCAGACCTCTTGAGAGGGTGGTACTTAAGCTGTGCCCAAAATCGAGCCCAGGGATGGGAGAGGGAGCCCAGTTATGGGGTATCCTCCTCCAGAGAGCTCAGCAGACCCAGGATTTGGGGCAAACTGGGCTGGTGAGAAGAGCATAAAGCTTTGCAAATTTTTTTGAAAAATACTAAAAAGGATAGCATAAATAACCCCAAAATTGCATTTTACAGTGATTACTTTTTAGCTCTAGGTGCCACCAGGCAATCTGTTTGCTGCAAGCAGGAGGCAATGCTGCTTCCTTCATTTCCATGAGCACTTCTGGACCAGAGGAGCAACATTTCAGGAGATAACATGTCACTCAAAGCTTCACCAGTGCTTTGAATTAACTTGAAGTAGTCCAATGAATGCCCCATCCAGCCCCTGGGGCACACAGAAAGCCTCTGAGGCTGCCCTGAAACCTTCCAGCACAAAACAAAGGGATTTCAGGAAAGCAAATGGAAAATGCTTTGGGAGTTGGTTATAGCTGCTGGTGTTTGCTGTCACTGGGATCCTCCTGGCAGAAGGAATTTGTTTGGATGTGGCTTTGGGTAAATAAGGAGGTCTTTGCACGTGGCCAACACAGCCACGTTTCAGGGTGGGGAGTGGTCCAAGACGGTTTATAACAGCACTGTGGTGGTTGCAGGCCCTTGGGGAGGTGAGGTTTGCTCAGTCTCTTGAAACCTCTACAGCCTAATTTAGAGCTCATTTGCTGTGTGTATAATCCAGCCAAGTCACCCCATCCCTGAGAACTGTGGCCTGCCTCTGGATGCAGAAGTGCCCCTCCTGCAGAAAGGCTGCTCCATGCAAGCCAGTGCTGGGGCACGACCTACAAAACCCATTCGTGGAACTTGGCTGAAGGCTATGGTGTCTGCAGGCTCTCACTTTCTCCAAACCTCCTTTTCCCACTCCTGTCCTTGTCACTGTGGTGGGATTATGCATCTCTGGCAACCCATTCCCTTTCCTTCACCCAGGCTGGAGAGCTTGCCTCTGCTTTGTTCCTGCCTGCTCCAGGCTTTGGCTGCCTTGGTTTTTGCTTTTCTGTGACAAGTGGGTGCTAACAGCCCTGTCAGTGCCCCCCTTCTCCTCTGTCCCCACCAGCTGACTCTGCAACAGGACTAGGGGAGAGTGGGCTCCCCCAGCCCCAGCTGACACCTTCTTGCTTTGAGCAGCTCTGGAGACAGCTGGAGGCTCCTGGGGCTTCAGAGACATGCACTGCTCATAAATAAAGCCTGCCTGTCAGCCCTGCTGCCTGGGTGTCTGTCTGCTGCCTTGGACTGGGGAAAAAGTGGATTAACAGGGAGTTGGTCCTCAGCAGGGTGCTCAGAGCATCCCTGGTGGGTGCACTGTGGTCCTTCCCTGGGACACATCCCCATGTGGGGCTGGGCTAGGGCCTTCTGTATCTCACCTGAGACTGGTCCCACCAGTCAGGGACTAGTATCCTCTTGCAGTTGCTGGACCACCCTTCTTGCCCTCAGCTTACAGGTTTTGTAAGGAGATGGTCCAGGAGCAGGCATGACCCTGAGCCTGTGTGTGTGCCCCCATCCCCCTGCTTTTGGACACTTGCTCAGGTGGAGGGTTGAGACATCCTCAGATATGTGCTTATGGTGTTACCTGTGATGGCTTTTGGAAAGACCCAGGAGAATAGGTTCCTCCAGCCTCTCTGCCCAAGGTCTGTGAGGTATGAAGGCATCTCAGGTGGTTTAATGGCAAACTTTGTCTGGGCTGATTCAAATACCAGTCTCCTCGTTGGGGAATGTGGTTTGTTTTTTTCAGAAGCACCTGCAGATGTGAACAGAGAAAGCCTCAAATGCTGACCAAGTGGGACATGAAGGGAGGTAGGTGCTACATGCATCCACAGGTCACTGCTACCCTGGTTCTCTTGATTGTCTTACAAGCCCAAAAGCTTTGGGATCGTGGGGGTTTTTTTGGGGGTGTGGTGGGTGTGTGCAGTCATGTAATTCATCTGTGCCTCTGCTTTCTCATCTGTCAAACAAGGGTGATGATGTGGAAATTCTCTTACAGGGCTGAGACCAGTGCAGTTTGTTGTGATGACTTGTGTTTGACACCTGCCTTGGGTGTACCCACTTGTGGAGGCACTGGCACCTGTGTGTCAGCAACAAAATGAAGGTAATGGTTTTGATCTTGGGATCATCAGCAAATCCTTATGCCTTTAAGAAGAGCAAACCCTTGTGGTTTAACCAAGCAGCACAGGCTGGGTGCCTTATGGTGCTTTTATTTGAAATATAAAATTAAGAACAAGCCAGTGAGAAGGTACCAGGCTCCTGAGCAGCAGCAGGGCTGCGGTGGGGCTGCCAGGAGACAGCTTGCAAAGTGAGGAGAGACAGGGTGCCAAGCAACAGCCGCTGGTGAGCTGCTTGCAGAGGGCAGGGTATAAATAGACAACAAAGGGATCCTGTGTCAGAGCAGCGCTCACACCTTCCTGCTGCCCAGCCCGGCGGGCGCGAGGGGGGGATGCAGCTTGGGGGGTTGTGCACAGCTGGTGAAGTCTCCTCTGGGATTTAAGTGCACATGGATAATGTAATGACAAAGATAAGGCCTTTATCAGCCTGTTATGGACTTCTGTCCATCCGCAGAGAGCTTGCTCTGCAGCGATGAGTGGCCATAGCAGGTGGCGTTTGGATGGACCTACTATCTGTTAAACAGGGCCTGGAGCTGCTGGCTCCTGCCTTGGCTGCCTGGATTTCTCCTCTATGAGGCTGCTGACATCCTAAAAAGGTGCCCTGCTTGTCCCAGCTGTATCCCTGATAATTTATGGTGACACCTGCCATGCGCTGCCCTAGGTCCAGGCTTATCCAGCCCTAGCCACTGATTCTGCAGGGTGTCTGGGCTCTGCATGGGGGGCTGGCTTACCCTCCTGCCCACCACTTGCTGCTGTCCCTAGATGCTCCATCTCTACCCCATTTCCTGCTTCTCAGGGTGAGAACAAAACCACCAGCTGTAATGATGCTGTGGACACGATGGGTTGTTGCAATAGTGTTGCTTTGCCAGAGCAGCACCAATGGGGTGCTGTATCTTAAAAATATCAAGGTGGTACATCAGCAGGCAGTAAGTCGTCTCCAAGCTTGTTGGCTGTTTTCAGAACATCATAAGTTTTTTGTAGCACTACCTGTGGACAGCACTTTGGGGCATTACAGGCAGCTCTGTGCCTTTTGGGATCTGGGTTTGTTTCATAGCTTGCTGCTGGGGTTGGCAGTTTTTGGCTCCAATGATGTGTTCATGTCCTGCCCTGAGCAGCTTGCATGGATGCTGTAAGGCACTGCCATAAAGGCTACAAGGGCTTGGTGAAAAGGCCAAATTTAGGCTGAGGAAGGAAAATGAGCGCAAAATCCAGAGAGTGGTGAGGGGCTGGAACAGGCTGCCCAGAGAGGTGGTGGATGCCCTGTCCCTGGAGGTGTTCAAGGCCAGGTTGGATGGAGCATTGGGCAACCTTGTCTAGATTGTGCCTGGAGGTTGGTGGCCCTGCCTGTGGCAGGGGGGTTGGAACTCTGATCCTTGGGGTCCCTTCCAACCCAGACCAGTCTGTGATTCTCTGAAAGACCTATCACAAAGTTTGTGTGATGGACACCCATCCAGCCTGCAAGAATAAAGGGCCAGGTTCGTACATGCCAGTGTAAATCCCCACCAGCTTTCTCCATGGCAGGCTGGGAGGAGAGGCATCTGTGGGGGTGTGTGTGGTGGGGGCAGCTGGGGCTTGCAGCAAGCTCAGCTGTGAGGATGCTGCAGCCTGTGGTGTTAGGGAGGGACAGACAGGCTGACGGCAATATTTGGGACTGGGAGCACAAAGCAGGACTGCTCCCCTCAGTTGGCCATGTGGAATTCCTGGGATATGGAAGGTCTTTTGTGTGGGGATCAGCTGTCAGCTGCCTATTTTTAGGGCGGCAGATCCCATGCTATGCGAGAGGAGTGCTGATGGCTGGAGAGGTGTGTGGGACACTTGTATGTGCCTCTGTGCCAACCTCACCTGCACTCCTGCACTGCAGGTAGTGTTTCCTGCTGTCATTGTGTTTCTTGCCTGTGTGTAGGTGCATAATTGAGCAGCAACTCAGTATTTGCACACAGCTATGTCTGCTGATAGGTCTGGCCAGCTTTTACAGAAATGAAATGGGATGTGATGGCAGTGCTTCTGTGCATGGACCTCTGATGTGTGTCCTCAGCCTGAGATAAAGACAGGGACGGAGAAGTCCCCAGGGAAGGTTGTGCTTGAGCACAGCTCGTATCACACAGTGGAGAGTCTGAGCCAGATGTCTGAGGACATAGTAACTGGGGTTTCATAAACTCTGCTGCTCCGCAGCTGTGTACAACAGCACGTATCTTCCTGTGCCAGTGGCTCTGCTCTACGTAGATGGACTTGTTCAGTTTATGGCCAGGTGTATGGAATTGCATCCATGTGTACAAATACAGCTTTTGGGGGTTTGTTCACTCATCTCCAGGCATGACCCAAAAGCTTTGCCTAAGCGTAGCCAGAAACAAGTCACTCCTAGAGCAAAACTAATCTTTGCATCTTTTTTCCTGCTAATTTAGAACACTTTTTGTTTCCACTGCCTCACCTTATGGATTCATCACCCACGCTCGTGATGCTGAGAGAGAGGAAAAGAGCCCATGGCTGCTCTTTTTTAATAAGGAAGCCTTGTAAATGCTCCGATGGTGAAATGTCTCTGCCAGCAGTGCGCCTGCTTTCTTTACATGTGCTAAACTGCTTGAGATGCAGCTGAATTTCTTTAAACAAAAGGCATTTGTTTAAAAACATTTTGAAGAAAGTGTTGCAAATGGAATAATTTTTTTTTTCTTAGGAACTGTCTTTACCTGAAGTGGGGCTTTCAGTTACAGAATCACACAACATTAGGAGTTGGAAGGGACCTCAAAAAAGATCATCTAGTCCAACTCCCCTGCCAGAGCAGGAGCATGCTGTTGGGATGTGTGGTGAAAGGAGCACACGCTAAATTTAAATGTACACCTTCCTCTTTTCTGTTTTTCTTGTGAAAATGTCTGGGCTTGTTTTGTCATTTAAAAGAAAATAGGGTTTTTTCTTTTGTCCTCTTTCCAGTAGATAAAAAGAGAAACTGAGGACAAAGGAAAGCAATTCACCTGCCTCCCAAACTTGTTGCCAAACATTTTGAAAGCCCTTTCCTGTGGAAGGACATTTTCTTCTGTGCCCAGCCCTGATTAAAAAAAAATTAGTATTCTTGAAAAGGATTTCCTAAAAAGGAAGACAATTGCTGTGCCTCCTGATCCTTCTCTAAAAATACATGATCAAAGGTCCAGGCTGATTGGGCCATAAGTGTATGGCAATGTGCTGTCGTGCTGGAGTTCAGAGAACTGCTTGGTGCAGCTCGGAGCAAAGGCAAGGGAGGCTGCAATTTACTTTTGCTTGCAAATTCTGTCTGGGAAAATAAAGTAAGACATCTCCTTTGCTTGCAGGCTGTGGTAATTCCTGCAGCAAGTGAGCCCTTGGTTTTAACCAGGTGTCTATCAAAGGAATGAGAAATGCCTGTAATGCTGGGGTGCAGCTGCATTACCTGGATTGCCAGAGCTCTGCGTGGCAGCACTTGCTGTCTGCGCTGTGTGGTGTTACGGCTCTTCATGGAAATCCTTTGGATTGGTGGAATGATGGAAGGGATGTGGTGTCAGAAAGCTGCACTGTGAGGCTTAGTGCCTGTGGGTGTAATCTGCTCCTGGATGGTGGGAGAGCAGTGACAGTCCCGTGTCCCAGAGGCTCCTGAGCATGGCTGGGGTGGCCTCAAACTCTTGTTGGTTTTATTTTCTTGCTCATTTCTACCTCATCCTGGGAACTGTTGGAGAGGGTTCAGAGGAGGACCATGAAGATGATTAGAGGGCTGGAGCACCTGCCCTACAAAGAAAGGCTGAGAGAGCTGGGCTTGTTCAGCCTGGAGAAGAGAAGGCTGTGGGGGGACCTCACTGCAGCCTGCCAGTCCCTGAAGGGAGCAGAGAAACAGGAGGGGATTCAACATTTTAAAAGGGCAGATAATGGCAGGACAAGGGGGAATGGATTAAAACTAAAGGAAGGAAGGTTTTTAGATTAGATCTTAGGGGGAAGTTTTTTACAGAAAGAATGGTGAGGGGCTGGAACAGGCTGCCCAGAGAAGCAGTGGATGCCCCGTCCCTGGAAGTGTTCAAGGCCAGGTTGGATGGAGCCCTGGGCAACCTTGTGTAGCTCCAGGCCTGGAGGTTGGTGGCCCTGTCTGTGGCAGGGGGGTTGGAGCTCTGTGATCCTTGGGGTCCCTTCCAACCCAGACCATTCTATGATTCTATGAATAAACATACACATATGTATGAGCCTGAAAGAGAAAGCAGAGCCAGCACAGAAAATCTCTCCAGAACTGAGCTAGCAGCTCCTGGAGCATGTATCTTCAGGGCAACTGCTGCAAGAAATGGGACTGTCTGGTGAAATCAGGAGCCCTGGACGCCTCTCTGTAGCATGTGCAGGTTAGCAGTAAAGCACAGTGAGCTTCAGCAGCCTGCTGCCTAAGTCCTGACATTTGGGGATGTGATGGTCTTGGACCACAGACCCCCTCTGAATAATGCCAGCAATTGAAAGCAATAACAGAGGGAAATGAGAACTTCAGGATGGCAGTTACTCCTCTTAAAAACAAAACCCAACATAACAGCAGCAAAAAATAAAATCCCAAATAACAAAAAGAAGCCAAAGAAACCCCCAAATGCCTAACCTTGGTCTGGGCAAAGAAACAGCAAGGGCTTGCCAGCACTAGTGGCTCACAGCAGAGTCTCAGTGTTCGCAGAGCAGTGGCCAGGGTGTTATGGTTTTGACTCTAAATGAGGTTAATGGAAGTTACATGTACTTAAATCCCTGCATGCTACTTGGAAAATGCAGGAGCTAACAGTGGATATTTATTGATTTAATTTTGTCCCTCTGGCTTGTGTGGGAGGTTGAAAGTAGGAGAGCAGCTGCCTGCGTGCGTATGTGTAGGAGAGAGGGAGGGAGGCAGATGAAAGTGTCCATGTGGATATGGGGAATGTGGAGCTGGTGCTTTAGGAAGCTTGTGATCCCCAGGTTTGGGGATTTTTCCAGGCACCAGTTCAGATGGTCCACGGGGGGGCCCTGCCTCTATGTGCCCATCCATCCTCAGCTGTGTGGCTGCCCAGGGCAGCTCACTCAGCTCCGCCTGCAAGCTGCCTGGGGTTGTGAAAACTGGCAGGGCAGGGAGGAGCAGAGCGCCACTGGGTAAGCTTCAGTCCACAGGGACACCAGGTTAAAAGTAAACTTAAATCAACCTAAAAGTCTGGGTTTTTTTTTCTTTTTTTTATCCCCCCCCACTTCCCCCTTCTCTTTCTAGTTTTCCAGACTGTCAGCCCATGAGCCTCGGTGGTTCCTTGGGCTGGAGGAGGGTGGCTTCTGGTTTACATGCAGCCGCCCGTACCCAAGCACGCCTGAAACATCTGTCATGGATGGAAATGAGCATCGCTCTGGCAAAGCTCTTCTTTCTTTGCAGTAAAGAACAAGCAAATTTGCTTATTTGTGGTTAATGCTTGTTCCAGATGGCCAGAAATAATACATGACACACAGCCCCACCGTTGCCCAAACTATTGAAGTGCTGGGGAACATGTTTGCAGCACAAAGACAAGCTGGGGAGATTGTTTAACTTACTGGTCTCCAGTTTGGAGCAATTCCTTCAGCCACAATATAAATGCAGCCTCCCAGCAAGACTAAACTTTCTCATAGAGGAGAGTAAGATTCACAGAGAAGAGCTGTGCTCCTCTGTCCTCTTCCACTGAGATGATGGCCTCTGTGCCATCACCTTGGTGGCCACTTTGAGGCCAGTGCTTGCTATTGAACAGGATACAGACCCTCTGCTTGCACCGTGGTTTGCCTCTTGTGTCGATGCTGTGAAGAGGTGGCTCGTGTGTGCTTTGCATGTCACACCTGTATGTTGTACACAGGGGAATTTTTGCGTGGGGTAGATGCTTTTGGTGAAGCTTGGCTGGGTTTTCCACCCATGCTGCTGCTAAAACTCATGTGAATGGGGAGGACTTCCCACCTCAGCATCCCAGTGTGGCTTGATTTAGCTTTCCTCTTGTTAATTCAATGTGGCTTTGGTTTTTTGTTTGCTTTGTGGGGGTTTTTGCAGTGCAGGCAAAGCCCTAACCTGCTGAAACCTTTCTCTGTGTGTTTTATAGGACTGGAGGTGTCCAGAGGAGCAAGTCTGCCTTCCTGCCCTTCAGCCTTCCTGGCAGACCTGTTATGAGGTGAGAGATCTTTTCCTGTGCTGTGCACCACCTTTCTGGCAGTGGTGATGTGGTGTGAGGAGTCTCAGCCAGTGTGTGGGGAGCAGGGGGGCTCTGGATGTGGACCCCTGGCCTGTGTGCCTTGCCTTGCTATGGAAATGAGTCGGTGGCTTTTTACATGGCCAGCACAAGTCTCCTTTCTCTTGCCCCAGAAAAAGTGGCCCAGGGAGCTATGTTGTCTCAGAAGGGGGTGGGAGGAGAGAGACAGCAGGTCAAAGCTAAATATCATCAGTGTCTTATGCTTGCAGAGCAACAGACATGTATGGTGACCCCCTTCCCATACCCTAACATCCATAAATTACAATTATTCTCTGGGTTGTCCTTAAAATAAGCATTTTCCTAGTTGAGAGCACTTTCCTTCATGCTCTGGCCCTCCACCCTGCTAACCAGGGCTGACATCCAGCCATGCTGCCTCTGGCAGCTTCCAGAAACCTATTTCCACCTTGTCTGAAACACCCTTGCAGGCAGAGGGTTGCTTAATTAGGCAGAGCTGCGTGTCAGCAAGACTAACAGCATCTTTCACTGCAGTGAGACTTGGTTTTTGAGAATTTATCACCCAGGAGCATGACCCTGAAATAACTGGGCTGGACTGGAGACCCTGGGCATTATTAACCCTTTGCTCCAGCCTGGCCTCTGAGTCCTTTTGCCAAGTCCCGCGCTGCGATCGAGGCAATTGCTGGCAGTGAAGTGTGGCTGGGATGTCTCAGATCTGCTTTCAGATTGGAGCAAAACAGAAGTGAAGCCTCCATGTGTCTTATGGTTTTGACCCCAAAGCAATACGCTGACGGCATAAATTAGGAGCTGGCTCAGGCTCACTGAAGCTCACTTGAAGCTCAGCCCAGGTTTGCTTGAAACTCAGCCTAATTTCTCCTGAGAGCAAAGCTGAGTGGGAGAGGTGTGCTGGGTCAGGGAGGGGGTGCTCAGCAGGTTGCAGCAGCCTGAATAGCTGCGGTTTATCAGCTCACAGCAATTAGCAGCCCACAAAAGCAAGACCGCCTGTGTAACCCATTTCTTGCCTATTTGGAGCCGTGCAGGTGATGGGCAAAGATGCCCTTGGCAGGTTGGAGTGGGGTCAGCAGCAGTGAGGATCCTGGCTGCCTGTGGATCTGAACCAAGTTAAACACCTAAACAATCCTCCCTGATCAATCCCTATGGGAAGAATCTTTATTTCTTCTATTGCTGCCTTTCCATGCAGGTGCTGTGTGTCCCGGCTGGTGCCTGCACCACCCTTTGGGTATTGTGCTCCTCAAGGCAGTTTTCATCCTCAGCAGCACTTCAGCAGGAGAGAGGCTGGGAGCTGTGCTGGACCCTCATTTCCCAGAAACAGAGAAGAAAAATGATGGAAAAAAAAAATTGGAGAGGGGGCTTGTTACTCTCATAGCTTGCAGCTGAGCCCCAAAGTGGGCTGTAATGTGGAGATCCAGGCTGTGTTTGTGAGAGTAAGCAGCCAGGCTGGGGGAAGGCTTGCAAGCTGAAAAATCAAGCAGAGCTGGTAAGTCGTCTTCTGTTGGTGGGCTCAGCCCCATGGCTTCTCTTGGGCTGGGGCTTTCAATTGGAGGTAGAAGGAAATGCATGGGTGGGAGGGCACCCACAGAAACAGGGGAGGTGGGCTGGTACTGCTTCAGTTCAGGGAATGGGTACCCAGTGCTGTGCAAAGGGTGCTAATGAGGTCCGGGGCTGCCGGCAGCCTGGGGCTGCCAGCAGCCTGGGGCAGAGGGGGGTCCAGCAGTGTCTTTTGGCAGCTCTTGCTCCAGCAAACCCCTTTTGAATTCCAGAATCACTTCCACAGCCTGCTTTCTGTGGTAATTTTGGTTTTATTGCCTTGGGGAGAGGGTTCCCGCAAACAAGTGAAACGCAGGCAGGGGTGATAAAAGGTGCAAATTGAACTGGCCTCATGCAGTCCCTGGGAAGCAGCACTGGATGAAGAGACTTCCCACTCTTTTACAGCTCTCTCTGCTTTGTAGTAAATTGGGCTTGAGGTGTTACCACAAGGAAAACAATATTTTTCTGATGGCTCCATTACAGTTGTGACCGTCCCCTGTGGAGAGCCCTATGGACTGGTGTTTTCTGTTCATTACACCTTGCTTTGCTAAGACCTGATTTCCTGCAGGCAGTCTCATATCCTCCACCTTTGTTTTCTTTTATTTTCCCTAAAAAAATAGGAAGGTAATTAATTTTTTGTTTTGCATCCCTGCTTATCTCCTGAACGGGGCCTTCCTTACCAATGGAAAGGTGTGAAGGTGGAGTGGGCAGCAAGGCACCCTTGAGCTCTCACCCCTGGTTCCTATGGGCCTCTGGGATCTAGCCTTCCCCTTTTCTTTTCCTAGAGGAAAATTTTTGGGAAAGAGGAAGGGAAGGAAGTAGAGGAACTCCTATCCATCCACAGGTATTTTTGGTACTGGCTTTTAACTTCATCTGAATTCACTTCTGTCTGATGATAGTATCCCAATTCTGCTCATAAACAGCATGTGTCTTATGGTGAATTCACCATAAAAATGGATGCAAGTATCAGATGAAGCCACTCTGCAATGGTGTGACAGCTACCAGAAAGACTACCTGGAGGTGCAGGATCTGATTGCCACACCACATCTCTGGCAGGAACTGTAACAGTGATGGGGTGGCTCTCCCTTGCTTGCCTTTGGCTTCCCTTCAGCTTGGGGTCCCAGCAGATGCTTTGCAGCCTCTCCACAAATGTTTGGGAAGAGAAGCCAAAGTTAGGCCCTTCTGGCAGCGTTTCCACAACAAATCCCTGGCTCCCAGGGAAGACGGACGTTATTAACCCAAGCTGAGTCCATGGGAGGTCCCCAGGCTGGTGCCAGGGGCTGCTGCTGCTGGGGGCTTGCCTCCAGCTGGCGGTGTAAACTGGGTAGGAGACAAAGACAGTAGCTCTCCCCATCCTTGCCAACTCTGGTTGTCCATGAAGAGCTGAACTCCTGGCTGTTCAGATGATGGGAGAGAATAGCAGGAGTTCCCCTCCCTTCAGGGCTATCCGCTTTCCATTTGGTGGGATTAAGGGTCTGACCATTCGTCCTCGCTCCCCGTTTGTCTGGTCTTCCCTGATTTGGCAGTGCTGCTTGTTTCTTCTCTTTGAAGGTCTGTGCTCCATCCTGATGGGGGGAGGGGGGTGCTTCTGGTTTTGGAGGCAAGAGCATCCTTACTGTGCTGTGTCCAGGCTGTGACACTAACATTAGACACTGGGGAGGTGACTCAGCCTTCTCAGTACGCGTTTCCATGTTCCCAGCTGCTGCTGGAAATAAACAGTAAGTGTTTAACATCAATTGTAAGACACATATAGAAGAAAATATTGCCCTAACAACATTAGATCTATGGCTTAAATTAATCAATGTCAGGAAATTTGGAATTAAGGACAGACGCTTGTCTTGCACTTCTCCATTTGCCTTGGGAAATAAAAATAGTTCAGGCACAAAGTAAATGAAATGGCATTGGAAATGCCATATTACTGCATTTCCTGCCTTTTATGGCAGGGAATGGAGAAGGAAGAAAAACTGAGGTCTTTTGTGTCCTTCAGTTCAAAGTGATGGCAACAAAATCCATCCAGGTCTCTGGAGTCAACAGGGACTGAGACCAGTCTTACTCAGCTTTATCATTGTGGTGTGGAGCCAAGACACTGGAGAGGTTCTTCCTTTGGGGGCAATTATTTTTGTTCTTTTAGTTGAGCAGTTTATTGAGCCTTTTCTGGTTCAGCCCCACTGGGACTACTTGGATTCTGGAGAACAGGTTCAGGCTGAAAAAACCCCTCCTGTTTACTGAGGTGCAGAGACTTTCAAAGGTTAGAAATATTTCTAGGTCAAAAAGCAAAGCTGTTGGAAGCCCATCACTTGCAGGCACTCTTTGGGTAGAAGGTCTGAAACTCTTGCACTATGCTAATAGGTCTGTGAGTCACATGTGCTCCTGCACAGTCACCTTCCAGTGCTCTTGTTGGTGGCAAGGGGTGTTTGTAGGATGATCACCTTCATGGATGTCAGGGGGATTGTTGCAGTACATGAACTGCAGGATAAGGGCTGGCTAGGAAAGGCAACTGAATGACTGAAAGATTCTGCAGTCTTTGGCTGTCAGGTGGCCAGCATGTATTTATGGAAGAAGGTGCTGGTCCAGAGCTGTGAAGCAACCCTGTTGGCAAAAAAGGTAACTTCTGTAGACTGGAAATGCCTTATTTGTCTTCAGTGCAACAGCTAACCTGGGAGACTTTTATGAACAGTCTGGTTCAGTGTGTGTTTAGCTTGGCTCTCAAAACCCAAGAGAGGGAATAACCCGTTTTGAAAAGGATGCCTCCTGGTCAGGGATGCTGTCTTCTCTGTTTGTGTCTCAGCATGGAAGAAGGGTTGTTAAGACTTGAATGGAGCTAAACACAAAAACCAGCAAGGCTTTTGGGCAGGGAACATGGTGGGCATGTTACATCATTTGCTCTCTATCCTCTCTTTGAAGAGCAGTCTGTGAACTTTTTGAGATGATGCTGTTAGCTGAATGAACAAGAGAGATTAATGTTGGGCTGGTTCAGTCTTCCACCCTTCACCCATCTTGGAATTTGTTACCACCCTGAATTTGTTACTGTTGTTACTGAAATAACATTGGGACCAGCAGCGAACAGCACTGCTTCCTCTGTCCCAGTTTCTCCCTAGGAGCAGATTGATCCACAAAGACCACTGCACACACGTACATGGGCAGAGGAAAGGAGGAGAGACAGACTTTCCAAAGCAGGTTTTCTTCCAAGACAGCTTGGTCACAGCAGGATCCCAAAACACAAGGCTAACATGCATCGTAATTCTCTTCTACCAAAATCAAGAAGGGCTGAGGGGGTGTTAATTTTGTGTTTGCCTGCATGTATTTAAATGTGTGCATGCATGTAAACACACATCTGTGTGTGTTTGTCTGAGCCTGGTCTTGCCTAGCTTTTGGGCACAACGTGTTGAGCTATCTGAGTCTGCTCCAGTCCTGAAAACAGTGCTTCTGTGACCTGCTGCCCTTCCTGCTAGGGTGAATCAGAAGAGCTGAAGGAGTCACCCTTGGGGCTCTTCTGTTCCTGCTACACACTGGAGGTACTGGCCTGAACAGGAGCAGATGATGGAAGAATAAGCTGTATGGAAGGATGAAAACAACACTGTCCACCAGGAAGGATCTGATTTTTCTGCAAGTGCTACAGAGGATCCAACCCAGTCTAACACATGTCCCTCTGGATGTCCCACAGGTGCTAAACTCATGACTGAGATTCAGTGGTGTCTGCTGGCAGGGAGCACTCTGCATGGGGCAGAAGAGAGGATGTGACATGTGAATCTGTGGGTGCCTGATGACACAACTCCAAGCAGGGTGTGGAGACAGCCACCTCCTCAAATCAGTGAAGAGCAAGTGGGGTCCTATGTGAACTGAATCACTCAGCAGTCCACCAGCACCCCAGGGACATCCTCAGTGTGTAGATATTGCAGGCTTAATTTTTTTAAATGCATAACACCAACTTTCCTCTGTGTTAAACCTACCTGCAGCTGAATGAGCCAAAAAGATGGGGAGATCCCCGAGAGCAAACCCAGCACCCAGCTCCTGTTACACCCACCTCTGGTGCTGAAGGCTGAGGTAAGCTTCCTGTGCTGCTCACCAGCCTGAAGCTTTTGGTGTGTGACTGACTTCCCAGGGGTCTGGGAACTGGGCTGCCCCTGGGCTGTGGTGCCTGCAGTGCAGGTCCAAACAGTCGGTGTGCATGTGCTCTGTGGCTGGTTGGAAAACGCTGCTGATGCAGCTGAATTCCTTCCTCTGACTTGCATGCAAACGAACCACTGATTTCACCAGTAGCTGAATGCACGTTATCTGAGGGCAAAATTTGGCCAGAAGCCTTTGGGCAGAAGTTTTAGTATAACCTCCCAGGAAAAAAAAAATGCTGGGAAATTGCAAGTGGCATTTTGCAGAGAAAGAAGGCGGGGGGGAGGAATAGAAATCAAAGTGTTGAAAAGCTTTCCACTAACAAAACTCTTCTGTGCTCTTTTAACAGCACAATGGCTATTGAGGGATTAAAAAAAATACAGCAGGACAGCATATCCTCTTGAACTTATTTGGGTCTCAGCGGACAGCCCCTGGCATCTTTCTGGAAGAAACTCTCCAGTAAACACTCTGTCCAACGTAAAGACACAAAAATCACTCGTAATATATTCTGGGAGACACACCAACACTGTCAGAGCTGGGGAGCTGCTTAGCTTCACTTTGATTTACAGATAAATACAGCGTGTCTGGGAACTCCCAGTTGCCGACTGCACGGGTGAGCTCCCGATTACGTGCTGTGCTCTGACTCTGTGGGATTAATCGGGACCACCTGGAAATGTGGCAGCAGGAGTGACCTTCCTGATTGAATGTGGCTGTAAGAGCTAAGGATGAAGGCTTGCTTAAAGAGCTTCTCCCATTGTGGGACTTGGGTCCTGGAGTAACCTGAAAGGTAAAGAGGATATTGCAAAATTAGGAATTTTTTTTTGGCTAGTCCTGTGCAAGGCAGAGCTGTGAGCACTGAATGTGGCTGTACCTGCCAAGCTTGTAACTGGGATGCTTGTTTTAGCATTTTTGGGTTTTTCTGCAGGCTGTTGAGGTGAAGAATAAAAGCAGGCACCCAGTTCAGATACTCTGTCCTCTAGGACGCAACAAAACCTGTGTGTGGACATCTGCTCTTCAAGTTCATGGTGCAGCACCATAAATGTGGGGGTGGAGCAGCTTGGAAGGAGAGAGGATGGGGTTGTATGGAAATGCTACAGTGGCAGGCGGTTATGTTTTGGGTAATGCAGAAGCTCATCTCTGCCCAGGAATGCAATGGCATGAGCCCTTGCTGGCAAGGAGGAGCTGTGGAGTTTTTGGCCAGGGCTCTGTTCCTGAACCCAGCTCCAAGCGTTCTCCAGCATGCATCAGATTTGAATCCTGATCTCCACCTTGCTGCAGTATCAGATTTTTCCAGTTCTGACCTTCAGCCTGTGACTCCTGTTCCCAGTTCTGGCTGTGCAGGCTATCCCCTGGTCCCACAGCTTGCATGTGAGTGCACAGCAGTGGGGGTATAGGTGGTGCCTGAGTGCTTTCCCAGGCTGGAGTCTTGTGCTGAGGCCAGCATGGTCTTTGCTAAGGTTCCTGTACTGGCATCTCTGTGTTAATTCTGGGAGGGATCCTCCTTGTTTGATTTCAGGCAAGGAAACTCGTGAGTGAAGATTAAGGACTCTTTTTCTCAGCATCCAGAAGTGAACAGAGATGTAAGCTCATCGCAGGAAAGCGTGAATAAAGCCAAGACAGTATCACCTCCCACCCCTTGCTGTCAGCGATGCCATGGGCCCTACTGATCTAATGCCGGAGGCTGTCAATCAGGAGGCTGCATTTCAGAGGACAGGTCAGGTTTCCAGGGCTTGGAAAGTGGTGTGTGAAAGTGCTTCCCCCTCAACCAAGAGAGCAAAAAACATCTTAAGCATCCTGCCCTGTTGGCCATCGGTGTCTTGCTGCCTCCACCACAGCTGTACTTAGCATCACTGACATGAAAAAATGAGTAATAATACTGTTCCTCCCCCTCTTTTTATTTTTTCACTCCAAAAGGGCTCAAAGAGTGTGTCCCTTCTGTGGGTCTCTCCACCAGTTTACCTCCCTCCCTGCCCTCAATTGAAGACAGCTGCCAGGAAATATTTCTGCTGTAAAGCTGAAGTGAAAACATATGGAAGTAGGGGGGAAAGAAAGCACACCATTTACAACTTAATTACTGTCATCTCTGGAAACCCAGGTTGAGGTGGGTAGAGCTGTGTGTTGAGTATATGGGTGCTTGTGCATAGAGGGTCATGGCGGATTTGGCTGGAGGTGAAGTGTCGCAGCCCTCCCTCGGGTAGTCCTTGTGAGGCAACGAAGACTCCTCTGTGCAGGTGCTGTTTTATCCTGGGCTCCCAGACCACTGTGGTCAGACAGGTCCCCTCTTCCCTGGGGATGGGTGCTTGTGCCCAGGGTGGTGGTGAGGTGTCTGTGAGGAGAGGCGGGAGCTGCCCTGGGCATAACCGGTTCCCGCCAGTTCTGGCAAGTTCTAGTGGCAGCAGGCAGCCACTCAGCCCTGCTGGTGTGACGCCTGAGGCGAGGCGGGGGGCCGGGGTGGGGGGTAGCAATGGAGGTAAAGAAGAGGAAAAAGGCTGTGAAAAACGGGAAGAATGAGGGTTAAAGTGAGGAACAGACCTGTGAGCATCTGGGTGGGGTGAGGAGGAAGTGAGGATGTGCTCCCCTGTCACCTGTGGAGACACCATATTGGGGCAGGTATGCATTGGTGCACGCTCAGGAATGCATTTTAATTTTGCCTTTGTTTCTTACCACCTCATTCAATTTTGATCTTTTGGCAACGAGTTAAATTAATTTTTTCCCAAGTGGAGTGCATTTTGCTTGTGAGTGACTGCTTAGACACTTCCTGCCCTTGTCATTAGCCATAAGCTTCTCCCTCCATATTGTTCCCCTTCCTGTTGGTGTTGCAGTTGCCTTGCCACGGTCTGCCTTTGGAGCATATCATTTATACAAGGAAGAAGAGGAGAGCAAGCACAGAAACGTTGGAGTTCTCCTACCTGGCTGTGAGTTTAAGTGAGAGAGCTTGAGGTGTGGGCTCAAGTTCAGGTTGCTTTTAGTTTAAAAAAAACCCTAAAGCTTTTAGCTTAATTGCTTAGTTGAAAGTGAGTTAAGGGAAGCGTTTCGTGGGTTTTCAGCTTCAGAACACTAGATCCTTTGGTGATGTGCACGGGACTATCTGGGTTTGGCACTAGGGCTCCTGGCTTTCAGCAACCATGTCAGAAACCCCACAGTGTGTTAACTTTCTGGGACAAGAATGTGTTTTGTCTAAGTCGGGAGGAAGAAAAGTTGCTTTGACACTTGGAACTGATAACATGTTGCATGAGACAACCTGTTTTGACTTTGGGACATTTGGTAGATGTATGTTAACTGAAGAGAATGTAATCTCACTGCTATTGTGATGTGAGCTCAGACACAGCTATGCCAAGACAGGTATCCCTCCCTTTAGGTTTAATGTAGAATCACGTATTACTTTATGCATGACTGTGGAGATTGGCTGATTTAGGACTAAAAGGGAGATTTGAGGACTACTTCAAGTAGCCCACCACCGTTTTGTCCTAGTGAAGCTGGGAGCACGAGGCAGCCTGTTGGGCTACTTTGCAGCCAGTACTGTCCTAGTTTCTTACCAGAAACAGTATTTAACAGTTTACAATCTGCTCTTCCCAAAACAGCTCCCCACAAGAACTTTGGTGTGGCTCTTTGGAAGGGTAGCCACAAGAAATCAGCTGTATGAAGGTATTTACAGAAGAAATTCCCCAGGGGAAGGAAGCCTTGATCTGCAGTGGATGCTTCTTGGCATAGTAAGGAAGGAGTGGAAAAAGGCATCAGACTGCAACTTCAAACCTGTCCATCTTTATGAAGACAGTGAGAGGAGAGACCCAGTGACCCTGGTTTGCAGCAGGCGACAGCACAGCATTAACAGGTAGATATATGTGATCGTACTGTTCGTACAAACTGCAGGCAATGAATACAAATAGCAGGGGCTATTTCTGAGTGCCAAGTCAGGGCAGGATTCTTCAGTGGCTGTTGCCAGCAATGGTCTGTGAGGGCCCTTGCTGCTGCTCAGCGATGCTGGACGATGCCTGATGTAAACATAGCAGTGTGGCCAGCCAATCTTTTTTTCCTTAAGACACAACTGTCCTATTTCACTCATTATTTCTTCCTGCATTTGGGCATTCTATCACCAGCATTACTGTTTTCTTTCCTTTTTCCAAAGGTGCCAAACAAATTTTCAAAGTGAAACAAGCCTGATTTTTCTTTTCCCTCAGGAAACTTATTTTCCATCTCTTCAGAAACCAGCTCTTGACAGGCCTCCCAATCCTGTATGAGGGGAGCATTAAACAGGCAGGATTTGGGGGTGATGTTTACAACATTAGGGTGTTTGGGAGCAGTTCTGTGTTCACTGTGCTGCGGTTTCCTCACTTTCCAAAATGCCATTTTACAGGCAGAATTGCATGAGTTTGACTTGGATCTTGACGTGGAGCTCCCTGGTCCTTGATATTTTTTTTTAATCCAGCAGAGCAGGAAGCATCAGCCCTGGAGCTCTCTTGCACACCTGGAGTTGTTGCTCATAGTTTAACAGGTCAGTCCTTCTGCATGTGTTGTTTTTTTCACATCTGTTTTTACATGCATTTGATTTACTCTGCAGAGGAATCCAAGGACTTGGCATCCAAGCAGCACAGGGGTCAATGGCAGTGCCCCTCATGAGGTTGCTTGGGAAAATGTTGCATGGCTGCAAATATCCTGAACAAAGGGCAATTTCAGGGAGATGTGGGCAGGAGAGTTGAAACCAAAACAAACTATTCATTTAAAATAATATACAGGTCTGGTCTCTGCTACTGTGGGCTCTCTGCAATTGTTTGGGCCTGAGCTGAAGTGGCTGTAAAGTGCAGCCACTCAGATTTGATGGTGGTTTACACTTCTGTGCTAAATGTGTGTCCCTACAAGAGGTACTGGGAAACAGACTCAGGAGATGTGTGGGTATTGCTGGGCTACCGAGTAGACACCTGGCAGCAGATCTGCCTGTCCCTGCTGTGTGCTGCTCAACACCTCGTCTCTCCCACACAAGGAATGAGCCTGGCTGAGCCTCTCCTGTTCTTCAGGAACACTGTAATGCAGTGCTCATTGCAAGATTCATCATGGCGATGTCTGCCCAAATGCTGTCAGTTGCAGCACTGGCTTTTAGTGGTGGGCTTCTTGTTAAGCCTTTCAGGAGAGATCTTGCCTGTCTACAGCATGATTGACAACCTTCTGGCCTTTCTTGCAAGCTCTGTCTGTCCACAGATGATGGCTCTCAGAAAGCCTGTTCCAGATCTTTCTCCAAGAAGCTTGTTTTGGTCCTGTGCATGTTGCTAGGCAGGCAAAGACCCTGAAGACATGGAGAAACTTGGGAAAGACACAGAAGGATTGCAGTGGGATGGCTGTTCTCTTGGTGCCAGACAAATCATTGAGAGTGAGGGAGGCTTGATCAGCATTGTACCTAAGGGCTTTTCAGGTGTTCCTCAGCACTGTTTGTTGCCTTTCTGTGGATAATACTTGGCACACCTGGAGGTGTGAGATGAACAGAGTAGCCTCATTTCTCTGTGGAGGAAAGAAGTGAAGATGCCAAGAATGAAAGGCCATGCCCAAGGACACCAAGCAAGAGGAGTAGCAGAGGTGGGAAAAGGATCAAGTTGTTGGTTTATCCATCAGGTCATGTAGCCATACAGCTGTGAGAGGCTAAAAGGACCAAAAAAAAAAAAACAACCACTTGGGGGGCTGTGAGGAAGCCATGGACCCTCTATCTGAGGCTCCCCTTGATGCTGGCTTATACCTGCCTCTGGTGCCAATGACTGGCACCTTCCCATGCTGTTTCCCAGGAGGTGAATGCAAGCGAGTGGCCAGCCCCAGGCATTGCACCTGCTCCTGAAATACACTGTGTTTGCCTCAGCCCTAGGCTGCTGTTCCCACTGAGCCCCCAAACTGGACATGTGGAACAGGGCAGCTCAGAGACCTGCTCCCAGCCACATCTGAGGGCTGCCTCAAGGCAGTTGCCATCTTGCCTCACTAGCCCTCAACAAAGCAAGCGACAGCTCAGACTTGTCTCTGTCAATGCAGCATTTTAACTCTGGCTGTGGGTGATGTTAGTGTCTCATGTGTAACGTGCCACTGGCCGGGCTCTTGCTGTAACTTAAACCAAGGTTGAACATACTCCTTATTCTGCCCTGACAGGAGACAAGGGGATCTTAAACCATCCCAATCTTTGCATGTGTGAAAGGCAGTATGGTGTTTGCTTTCTTAAAATTACTTTGATTTGGGGTAGCATTAAACAAGTTGGGCAACTGTAACAGTCACTCTTGGGAAAGGCAACCTGAAAGCACTTTCCCAGGGAGGCAGATCCCAACTGTGGCAGTCACAAAGCTGCTACAGCTGTCAGATAGGCTTCTAGGAAAAAACAACAGGACAGTGAGGCAGGGCTGACAGCTGAACTGCTACAGGTGATGAAAAGTGATGCTGCCTCACCAGGGACTGTGGTGACCATCGGCTTCTCTCAGCCTGTAAAAAAAAAAAACCAAAACAAAACCCCAAATTCCACACCAGAGTATGCTTTGGACAAAGCTGACTTAGGAGCTGAATGCACCAGGATATCTGCTGGTGAGTGCAATGGGATTTTCCATCTGGAAGGCATGACTGTCTGGCCCAGAAGCCAATTTAAAGTACAAATTAAATCTGGCTGGTTGTCAGAGTCTCCTCCCCGAAATGCAATAAGGACAGGGTGGTTATATAATATAAACCAGTCGTGGTAGTTCAATGGTCCTGAAACAACAAACAAGCCAAGGGGGGAAAAAAATGGTTTGTAGAAGAATTCAAAGCCAAAGGATTCGGGCTGAGGAATTCAGTCCATATGATCCGGCAGAGATGTGTGCTGCTATTCCTGTACGTCTTGAAAGGAAACTGCCACCAGATCCTCTGCTATTTTCTGTTCACAGGGCCCTACTGATAGGCATGATATTTCAGCCTCCGTGCTAACCCCTGTGCTCCATATATGTAGGGACAGTTGTTCAAGCACCAAGCACCCTTCCCTGCTGCCGAGGAGAGGCATTGGTGGGGAGGCAGCTCTCCCCTCAAGCAGCAAAGCCTTTAGAGAAAGGTGAACCGAACCTCTGTGGAGGACATGGGTTATGGTGGCTTTGCTCTGGCCACCACAATCTGCAGTGCTGTATGTTACCCGTGCAGGATGCTGTCTGGCACAGGCAGGAGGGGTGTTTGCAAAGTGGGTGGTGGGTAGCGGTGCCTGTGAAGGGGGGGGGTTCCTTATTCTCTTTCCCTGCTGACTTTTCTTACAACAGAAAAGTGTGGGTTTTATTCTCTGTTGGTAGCAGCATTTGGGGGGTGAGGGGTTGGGGAGAGGTATTTTGAGCCTGAAGGATGTGAACCATCATAACAGGGTAATGTCCTTAAAGGGAAATTGCCAGGGTGTGTTTATTATTAATATTGATTTAGCTAAGTATATATACTTTACTCCCTATTGTTTGTAATCGGCAACAGACCTCTCAAATTTGAAGCAGGTACCAGTGCTCAAGTGTTACTTCAAGTTCTTTTTATTCTCATCCATATGAAGCTGGATAGCGCTGATTTATCGAAGAGGGAGAATGTTATAATGCATCAAGAGGTGGTTTCAGATGCCTGTGGTAAAGAGGGGTGGCTTGATTCTTCCATGTGAATCCTGAGTTCTGTGGCCAGAGGACCCCGCTCTCCCCTCTTCTTGCTGGGATCTGTCACAACTGCTTCCCTTTTTTATGAAGCAGCATAAATCTGGAGTGACTACACTGATGTCAAGCTGGCATGGGACACAAGAGGCAAAGTCTGGGGAAGCTAGAAAAGGGTGGGTTTTTTCCATTTACTTTAATGAGCCCCAAGTGAGAGGAATTGGGCATTTTCTTAGAGCGCCAAGAAAACAGCTTGTTTTGTTTCAGACATGCCCCTTGGGTGTCCCAGTGTGGTGGGGATGTGGTGCCCCAAAGGAATACTGCTACAGCCCTGGGCGTGCCCCGTGCATCCAACATGTGAACCCCCCTCATGAGCGCCTTTGGGGTGGAAAAGCATCTTTCTCTAGTCCCCTCGCAATGCAGCTAAAAGCAGAAAACTCCCTGGTGACAGCTAAAAACCCAACAAGCTGGAAGACACTCTGCAGATGGCTGAGGATTTACTGATAGACCTGCCTTTAATAAGGCAGGTTAACCACCCTGCCGGGAGGATTTACTTCAGGTGCTGTAAAAGCAACATCGGTGGGAGCCATCACCCTGAGGCACGGAGCCACATTGCTCTCCAACACTACTGCTCTGCTCCCAGGGATAGGGATCCTGTCCTTCCTTCCTGACTCTTGCTTTTCCATCCCTCCTGCTGGAGTGCAGGGATGAGCTGTGGGGAGCCATGGCGTGGGAGGCAGGGGGCATGAGCAGGGGGGCTTTGCCCCATGCAGAGGAAGTGGTGGTGTCACAGGAGGACATTAGCAGTGCTCCTTGTCTCCTGGCTTTCCTCTCTGAGCAATTTCCAGGGAAATCAAACCCGACTCTGCTCCATTAGCCGCTGGGCCTGTCTTTTGCATTAGGACGGAGCAGGGCTACTTTGTGTGCTGCTGTCAGGGGCTGAATGAGCTTTGATAAAAGACCAAGTGTTGGAGCGAGAGGAAGTATTTACCAAAAGTTGTTTTCAATTTCCTGAGCTCGCTGTATCCATTCCCCCTTCACTCCTGGACTCTGAAACAATCCATCTTCTGGGGGAGCCTCGCTTCATTATTTTTGCTTCCCCAGTGCAGTTGACACTTAGTCTGGATTTCCCAATCCTCCCAGCTCTGATTCATTAGCTTCAAAGGCTGGGCAAAGCTGCTGTGGGTTCCCTGGCTGCTTGGGACACACGCCTGCCCCAACACTGTAGGGTTTGGTTTCTTAGAGCTGTGACACAGCTCTGCCTGTCTCTGGGTATACATGTGGCATCTGGGCTCCTCTGGGCAGGCCTGCTTGGCCCCAGGATTTTGGGGTTTCCTGTTCACCCCCACATATGTTGACTCATTGTCCCAGGTTGCTGACAGCCTGGAAACAAGGTTGATCTGCATCTATACCAAAGGTGGAGTGAAAGGGCTTTCCTAGGGATGTGTGTGAATGGAAGTTGGCAGCAGAGGATGAACGGGAACCCTGTGCTTGGCAGAGGTGGGGGGAGGCAGGAGGAGGAGGGTGGACTTTGGGGTGGATGCACTAGCCTGGCTAGGCAGCAAGGCTGAAAGCATCCAGCAGTAGCTTCTCACTAAACCATTTAATGATAAATCCACATGCAAATCAGTGCTCTGCCTTACCACTCCCATGCATGCCAGTGCACTGCGGCGAGCTCTTTGGTGCATGAGTAACTAACTGACCATGCAGTACCCAAGCTTGGCTTTAACAAAGGAAGATTTTTGGTCCAGCAAGGGGCCAAGGGGAGTTGCAGTGGGGAACTGAGGAGCTCCTTCTTGGAGCCCCAGCCTTGTGCTGAAAAACATTGTGTTCAGGGGATAACTGCCTCTCACCCTTGGATCTGGCTCTGTTGGTTTCACGTCTGAGAATCTCACCCCTATGTTTCCACCTGTATGAACAGATTTTAAGCATTCAATCTGACTGCCTCTTTGCTATGGCTGATGTTTTGCACTGCTTTGGCTGGCCTGTGAGCTCACAGTGATGGTCTGCACCAGGGATCTCCCAGGTTTGCTGAAATGACAAGCGTTTCCAAAGCAGTTTTCTGGCAGCATGTGCATATCAGACCTCCTGCATGGTGCTGGGTGTGTTTTTAGGCTAGCAAGATACAGGGAAATGGTGCTGCAGGGGTGGAGGCTTTTCTCTTGTCTTATTGGTAGTAATGCTGTTGTTCTTTATTAGTTTCTCTTTCCCACTCAGGCTCTGCAAGAACCAAGACAACAGTGAAAACCAGGCTAGCAGACTCTGATGGCACCAAGCACATCCCATTAAAAAACAGCTGTGGACCAGGAGACAGAAAGACAAACTACTCCCTTCCCTCAGGTTGGCCATGAAATGCTTCTGTTGGGGGGTGAAAAGTTCCTTCCTCTGTGAAGAAGGGTGCAGGGCCTGCTTTGCTCAGAGGTGTTCCCCTCACCTGATCAAAAGGTAAGTTAGTTAAAACCGCAAGGAGTGTGGACAACTTCACTGTGTGCCCACTGCTCGCTGACTGGCGCTGTCCTGCTGCAAAGCCTTCCCTCTGCATGGGGTGAGGGAGAAGAGGTGGTTAGCCTTTAGGAAGGCTTGGCCTGAACTGTGCAAAACTTGGGCTGTGACCCAGCCTCTGCAGGAGCTGCCGGTGGCTGGGCTCCTGCTCCTTCCCCTGACAGAGACCAGCTCTGCTCAGCTCTTCTCACACAGCTCTGCAGACATGTTCCCACCACTGAGGCTGCATGAAGTTGTTGTTTTGGCTTTGATGGGGAGGCAGGCAACAATGAGCTTGGGCATTTTAGGGTTACAAAAATATAAATCCCCAACCAGATACTACTAGCTTTGCTTCTTCCTTTTTGCCCTTGCTGTTGTCAAGGCTTGGAGTTTATATTGTGTAGAGAGCCCTTTTGTTTTGTAGGAGACCAAATGATTGAAAACAGCCATGATATTACTATGCATGGACAGTACATTTTTCCCATGTATTTTCATAACCCTTTTCCCAAAGGATCAAATGTGTCTTTATAACTCCACAATGGGTTTAAAGCAGCTCCTTGGGCGGGAATTGTTCTGCTCCATAAGGCTACTTAATACTTCCTAGAAACAACTGCCAAATTGGGTAGGTAATACTGCATGTTTCTGACCTGACAAGCAAAGTATTTGTAGCTGCACGAAAGAGGAGACCCAGGGCTGAAGGTGAACCTGGGGTTAAAGATGACAAAATGCTGGTTATGTGGTTTTGGGTTTTTCCAATCTATTTTTTTTTAAAAAGCAAGTGTAGGTGTGTAGGTGCTGCTGCATTTCCCTCAAAAGAAATAAAGGGAACCTCTGACCTCAGACTTCTGTTGTGCCTTAGGCACCTCTGGTACCGAAGCGAAGATGTACCTAGCATGGGGATTCCTGAGAACTAGGAAGGTTGGTGACCAGGAAAGGAAAAAAGAAACACCCATCTCCAAAATACCTCCCCCCAAATGCCCCATTTTTGTGAGAGCACTATGACCGTTCCTCGCCAGGGCTCTGAAAGCAGATGTGACCTTATTCCATTCCCTCATCACTGTTGCTCTCAAACAGGCCCCTTGAGATGTCCTGCTCTTGCTGTCTTGCTGAGGAGGGACGTGGCTGCACTGGCCTCAGCCCCTTGCAGCGCTCTCTCTGAGCAGCATTTTGCAAAGGGATGGTCTGCAGACCCATGCACTTCCACTTGCAAGAGTCCTTCCCCCCTCCCCATGTTGTTTTCCCTTCCTCCCTCCCTCCTCTGCTTTGCACTTAGAAAACATCTGTTTCCAGATGTTGTTCTCGAGTCTAATAAACGCAGCGAAAGGCCTTGAGTTAATATATTTACAATAGCTGGAGATGTCGGCTGCTAGTTAATGGCTCATTTGAGCACACCAAGACCCCCACATTTCCTGAGGAGGGGGAAAAAAAGAACAGAAAGAGAAGTGGGGTGGGAATTTTTTCCCTAGTAAATGGCCTGAAAAGAGGAAATTTTGGAGATTACTGGTGGGATCAAGTGCATGGCCATCTCCATGCAGTTGGCTTTAACTTCCAGTTAGTGACAGGAAGGGCGCTTTAATTTTAAATATGAAAGGTTCTGCTTAAAGCAAATGATAGTGAGGAAGGCCTGCTGCTGTTGCCCACCCATTTCCAGGACAAATGAAGACCTCTTTGTAGATACCTTCCTGACTTGAACCGTATGCCTAGAAGCAAGAACCTCATCTGTGTCTGGCTCTTCCATTTCTGGCCTGTGGTGAGGAGTGGCTCATGCCCGTGGTAGTTGCCTGGGATCAAAGAGGGTTTGTGGTCTCTTGCAATGGACCCCACTGTGTCCTGCAAGGAATCCCCACACGTGATGCTCCTGTGTGAGCACTGTCTGTTTGTTGCAGAGCAACACTGGGCAACACCTCTGCAAGGTTCTTTACCCGCACACAGATGCCCCTGAGAAGGACAAAGTGCTGGGAGCAGCTCCAGACTGATAAATGTAGAGGTTTGTGTACCTCCAGCATGTCAATTGACCTAGTGCTGTGTGCTAGATGTGAAACTCTTCCTTTCATTGTACGGAGGAGCTCAGCTGCTTTGGGAGGTATGCATTGCTTTGTATTTGCTCAAGGTTTTGTTGCATGCTTGTGTTGTGGTCCCTAATTGCCCTGCAGGACCTGTTAGAAGCACGGAAGGTGTGGTTACTGTCCTTGTGCCCAGCTCCCTTAGGGAGAGGGGGATATAGCTCCCTGTATCAAGGACAGTCTAGCCTGCTCTGAGTCACGGATCAGTGAAATCACTCCCTTTAATTGCAGCCGAGCGTCTGCTTCTACTTGACCTGCCTTGAGAGACACAAACTTGCAGGAGGACTCGTTTCAGGCTGGCATCGACCTCCTCTGAGGCTGCTGAGAGAGCTGAAGGTTAGGCTGTGCTCGGCTCAAGGAGTGATGAGATGATCCCACGTGCCGGGGCCCATCTCTGGAGGCAGCTTGTTTGGTGAGCAGTGCTGCAGCCTCGACACACACGGTTGGCTCAGGTTCACAGCTAAATTAGTCCATTTGTATTGGCATGGGATGACAGGGCTCCTTAATGCCTCATGGATAGAAAAATTAGCCTCCTTGCACATCTGCAGAGAAGGCTTCTGCATGAAACCCGGCAGAGTGCAGCTCCCCAGCCTGCAACAACTACAACATACCCCCTAAATGAACTGATCAGTTGGAGAGGGGCTGGCAGGGAGGCAGGAAAAGGCACTTTCAGAGCCATTCAGGCGATGCTCCTGTCTGGACCCAAATCCAAGCGAAAGAGCAGAGTGCTCTCCCCAGACAGTGTGTGGAAATGAAATGTACACATGCAGCAGAGTCCTGTTTTCAGCTTGGAGGGCACATTGCTGTGATTTTAGGGCTTTGGGCAGGTATAAAGGAGAAAGAGTGTGAGTGCCTTTGAAGCTGTAACTCTGGTGGGTAGCTGCAGCCATTGGGAGTTTAATCCCGATCTCTGTGTCCTGCAGAGCTCTCTAAGATGCACGGCGTCCCAGTTGCCACCTGTTATTTCCCTGTGTTACTCTCTGCCTCACAAACACTGTATCATCAGCCTCTAAGCATCTCCCTTTCATTTCTCACTGCCTGCTAAATTGCTGTGATGGCAGATGCCATCTTAGGTAACTTCATGGACCGCGGGTTCTTGCTGGCAGAGCCTTGGCTTCACAGGCTCCTTTTCCTTTTGCAAAGAAATAAGCTACTGATGCTGGCAGGGCTGGGAAGAGAACCTCAGCCAGGGAGTGGAAGACTAGGGTGCCCATGCCTCCTGAACAAATAGGCACCCTGCACGTGCTGCGTCTGTGGGTTATGTAGTTCTGCCCCACTCAAATGAGAAACTGTTGAAAGGCTGCAGCCATCAGAAGGTTTTTTTCCATGCCTGCTAGAGGAGCAATGTGAATTTGAGCAATGAGATGACGAGAAACCTGCTAAAAGAAATAAAGAAAGGATTTCCTGCCTCGTAGACAGTAAAACCCCATTTTGGGAGGCGAGTGGCTGTGAAAGGCATAAGGCAAATCAAAGAATCAGGGCTGTGTGCTACCGGGCCCTCCAAGGGTTTGTCTGGTGGAGAAGAAACAGCTCGTGCTTGCTTTAACCTGCTCCCAGAAGGTCTATTTCTTCCAGCCCTCTGAAACTGAGACCAGGAGAGAGATGAATATGCATTTTCTCTGTCAGTAATTTCCAGCACAGCCTTGCACGCAAAATCTTCATTTAAAATGTGTAAATGACAGCAAAAGAGCCACCAGGGAGCCAGATTTTAAGGGCCCAACTCGCCGCCTGGTTTTTAATGGCTGTGCATCGCAGCGGGCCCTGTGCTGCTTCACGGCTGTGTGTGCTCCAGAAAGGGGATCAAAGGATGGACAGACAGACAGACGGGCGGGGGCTCAGTGGAGCCCGCATGTCACCCTGGAGGGATAAAATATTGTATAGCATACTCGGGGAAAAAAAAAAAGGGAGATATGTGCCTCCCTTGCTCCCGAAGAACAGAGGGAGGTTTTGTTTCCTAGACGCGTGGCTGGGAGCTGACCTACGGCACGTATTGGGGAGACTGCTCCCTGCCACGGGGGCTTTCTGTCCGGCGCCCCGCGCCCGGCCGGACACGGAGGAGGTGATGGGAAGCTCTGCTTCACTAGAGGGCCTCAGCAGATTAAGTCCTCTGAAGGCCCCCGCTGCCCCCCAGCCTCGGCAGGTTGAGCACCCGCATGAAGCCCCGGGGCTTCCCCCCTTGCACCACAACGTCTCTGCCCGGGGGCATTGCGCCCTGGTGCCCTTCGCTTGTTGTTTTGTTTGCAGAGCTCTTAGCTGCCAGTTCTTGCTCCCAGATGCTTCCCCTTCGATCTCGCCCTGCCTCTCTGCTCTCCTCAAAAATATTGGGGTGCTTCGGGACCGCCCCGGGCTCTGCGCAGAGGATGCGACAGCCTGTTTGTGCCATCCCGTAGAAGTGTCCTACGGCTGCGGAGAGGGGAGAAAGACGCGGGCTGGTGCGAGCCCAGACCCCGCTTTACAATCTCTTTCCTGCCGCTATAAATAACCTCGGCGAGAGTCACTTCAAAGGGAAAGGCTGGCGGCGGAGAGGTGATTTGGGGACCGAGCGGGACAGGGGCGTCCCGCCGCCCGATCCCACCCCGGCGCTTTGCATAAATAAATACATCGCGCAGCCGGAGGGAGAGGTGGAGAGAGAGAGAGAGGGGGGGCGGCGAGCAGAGGAGGTTACTTTGGGAAGCCACGCAGCTCACTCATCCCAGCCCAGTAGTTCGGAGGGAGTGTGTCATGTTACAGGAGAGCCGCGATCAGCCAGAGCACAACGTCGTAGGAGCAGCTGAGAATTACCTCTCTCTAATGGGGACTTTCGTGTGTGAGCTCCTGGCTGGTCTGAGAAGGAACTGAAACTGGCAGCTTAGGAGGAAGCAAAAAAGCCTGCCAACAAGCCAAAAGACTGAATTACAGGAGGAAAATAAATCCTGATCAGTCCCGTCCCCCTATCCCTTGCTGCAGTTGGATCCTTTTTTCCCTGCACCTCTTTGTGCGTGTGTTTTTTATTTTTCAAAGACACCCCCTCCCATCAACTTTGGTTACTGTTGCTGTTATTTGTCACTTGCTGGCACTGGGATCCCTTTGGACACTCTTTTTCTATGCCTTCTGGATTGTGCTTCTTGGAGTAGGAGTGAGGCTTTATTTATTCTATTTATTTATTTATTGTTTCTCAGGACAGGGAGGGAATGTTGGAGGAGAAGAGCTGGAAAGGCGTCAGCGAAGCAGCTTTTGACAGGGGATGCATGGCTCCCCCCCGGACCGGTGATGGGGAGAGATGCTGCCGCCTCCCTCTACTCCTGGGTTCGGGGCTGCCTGGCGTCTCCCTGCTTTCTCTGGTGCTGAGCCTCCTGTTGTACTTTCGGACCTCCGATCTGCAGTCCCGGGTGTCCCACTTGGAAGCGGACAGACCCACGCAGCTCCCTGCCTGGCTCTCAGCAGACCAAATGGAGACTGCTATTTTGGGAAGAGTTGACCAACTGCTTGATGAGGTCGGTATCCTTTCATTTTGCATGCATGTTTGTAGCGCGCTTGTGTGGTTGTATTATCTGTTGGGGTTTTTTTTTTCTTCCCTTAAAAATACGTTTCTGTACGAAGTGATGCTGCCAGGTTGAATTTCCTGCACCTTTGGGTCCCTCCCATCTCTCAAACCTGCTTGGTGTTCACTCTGCCCTAGCCCACGCTGTTATCGAGCCCTGATACTTTGCAAAGAGGGGGAAACGTCATCCCTCATTCTGGTAGAGAGGGAACAGTCTCCGGTCTTCTCCATTAGATGACTGGTGGCACTGCCTGCCCAAAGAGTTAGAGGCTAAGCCTGGCGTCTCAGTGTGGGTTTGAGCCCCAGGAGAGCGACAGGCAAGGCATGCCGCAGCCAGCGGGGCTACAGGAGGAGGTAACTGCAAACAAGTGCCAGCCCTGACCCCTTCCATGTCTCCTGGGTCAGGAAAATGAGACACGCTGGCACTGCTGGCATAGTTTCTGGTACTGCTGGTTACCAGTGCAGAGCATATGGCTGTGCTATGCCTGCTTGCGTCCCATCCAAACGCCGCTGAGGACAGGGGAGAGGTGCTGCTGAAAAAGCCTGAACTTCAGCAGGTCAATAAATAGGGTACAAAAGCAGAGATTTTTGTTGCTGACACCTTTTATTTTGCTGTGCTGATGCTGCTGGGGAGACTGCCTGGGATCCTGTGCCCTGGGCAGGCTGGGTACCCTGCAGATTCTTTGCCTTGTGGGGCTTTGAAGCAGCTTTGACATGTGTCAGGGAGCAGATGGTGGCTCACGTCTCTGAGCTCCCCAGGCAGGTCCACGATGGGAGAGGCTCAGGGCTAAGATTCAGGACTGGGACCATTTCTACCCACCTTGCCTTTTCTCTGTTTACTCTTAGCTGTTTACTTATACTTGGTATGAAAGAGGCGGCAGAGGTCCCCGGGACTAGCCCAAAAACTGTTTGTATGAAAAGACTTCATGTGCTGCTATTGCTAAATGAGATGAGCAAAAAGGATGGTCAGAGTGGTGGCCATTGGGACCTGTCTTGGGGTAGTGCTGCCTGGCACCTGGGGGGACCTGGTCTAAGAACAGTGAAGGTCTGCCATGAGGAGTTTAAACCTACAGCTGACAGGCTCAGCTACTGTTTACAGATCTCCTGGGAGCAGACCCTGAATTGACTGGGGTTTGCAGCTGAACACTCTGAACCTTGAATTAGTGTACACCCGTAGGAGCCCAGGCACGAGGAGTAAGAGGGAGACAGGATCCTTGGGGAGGTAGAAGCGTAAGTGGCTGGACCTGTGCCCCACAGTTGCACCCTTGCACAGGGACTCCTTTGCTGCCTGGTAGCAGGGAATAATGTGCAGCTTTCCCTTCGTTTCTGTTGGCATGAGTTTCCTGGGAAGTCGCAGTTTATCTCTACCGAGTGATTTGAGATGTGCCACAGGACGCCTCCTGGGAGCGGTGCCCAGGGCCGGATGGCCCCCTGCGTCCTGCTGGCTTTGCTGGCCGTGGCACCTTTTCGTCTTTTTATAGCCTGGCTTAGCAGGGAAATGGGGCTGTTGTGATGCCCACGTGCCTGGCAGCACCCCTGTTTTCTGAGCAGCCCTTTCTGAGCCCCTGGGGTTGGCCCCATTCCCCTGCAGCTAGTGTAGAGAGCAGCCATGGGGACAGGAACTGCTGCTTGAGGGGCAGCGCTTGCTCCCAGACATCACACTGCTACAGCTTCAAAAACAGCTCGGAGAAAGGCTCTGGGACCTGTGGAGGAGCAGGGATGCTTGGCCAGGGTCTTCTGTCCCTTCACACCTGTGAAGGACTGATGCCTATGGAGGGAGAAGGGCTGGGCTTTCCGACTCTCCTGCCTGCTCCAGCTCTTGAAACAGCTACTTTAGGCCTCCCCACCTCAGCCAAAGGCACTGGTGTGGTCCAAGAGGCTTGAGGTGCAGGGTGGAGATCTACTGGCAGACAGATGGTGGGGTGGCATATGGGGCTTTTGCTTGGGAAAGAAAAACAAATCCTCTTGGTCCTCCTTTTCATTAGGTTTAAAGTGGGGCTAAGTTGGATGGGTCTTCTGGGATGTCTGGTGAGGGACAAGGAGGACTGGGAAAAATAGGAACGATAAAAGGGAGCTGGGAAAAGATGGGGGAAAAAAACCCCAAGGAAAGCATGCTGAGCAGGACTTGAAGGGAGAGGGGATGTGGCTGGGCTTGCTGTAATGGATGTGAAAAAACTCCTTCCCCCCTGCTCAGACCCTTGCTGCCTCTCACAGCCACATCCTTGCAGAGTTTCCTGGTGTTTCAATCTTAATGGGTTTCACAGCTGCCAGCTTGGTGTTATCCATCACAAAATAAAGTAGCAAAGCTTTAAAGAAACCCTGGCTTTGGAAAGGGCTGGTCTGAGCTGGGCAGGGAGATGGGAAGCGAGGGGAGGCAGGGGCACAGGAGCGTAGTCTAGCTCTGGATGTGAAGATCAGCTGGAGGGATGTGGAGAAGGAAAATCTGTAAGGGCTGATAGAGGAGCTAGCTGAGGTTATGCTCAAAACCTGTACTGCTCTGAGCTGGTGCCTGTGATGTCCTCCAGACTGTGCCACATTTGTGCCCAGGAGGTCCCAGGGGTCCGTGGGGACACCCTATGGATTGCACTGAGAGGTGCAAAATGCCAAAGTCTTCTTGGGTGCCCTTCCTCTGGGCAGGCAAAAAGAAAGCAGGCTGGCAGGGAGAGGAGCTGGGTTGGTTTAAAACGTTAATTTTAAGCCAGCTGGTGGGGATGTTTTCCCAGTCTTGGAGCCCAGTTTTGGAGTACCCGAGGCTGGCTGGGGCAGTGTTTCCATCTCGGCTCAGGATGAGCAAGAAGAGGGCAGCAGATGCATTCCCCGAAGTAGCCCAACCAGTGCTGCTTTGCTCGCTACTGTGTGAACCTCAGTGAATACCAGAGGGGAATCTTCTACCAGGCACAACTTGACTGAGCTTTCCCACAAAAACTAATGTGTGGAATGGGCCAGGAGCAGGTAGTTCAGGGAGAACTTTAGCTCCGTGTAGGAATTCTTCTGCATTTATGTGGCATCAGAAATTCATACAAAGAACACAAACTCACTGCTGGCGTTTGCAGGAATGGTAAAGCTTTCCAAAGAAGAAAACAAGGTCCTTTCCCATGCTGGGTAACATTTGGTACTATTTTGCTTGCCAAAAGCTCAGCAGGGTGGAGAACAGGATGGAATCAGCGCTGCTGTTAGGGGAAAACCCAGAATTTGTGCTTGTAGAGGGGCGTGTGTGTGACACAGCAGCAGTTATCCTGTAAAGCCTGGGGGAAGATCAGCTGTCCCTCTGCGCCGTGATGAGTGTGCTCATCCCCTCAGGGGGTTGCGTTAAAGGTATTTGTTGTGTCTTTAGTGATGCTTAAGGGGTTCAGGGGCTGTGCCACGGAGCGGGAGCATTGATCCTCACTGCTTTCCTAATAGGTTCATTTCTCCGGGGTCCTCTTCTTAATTATGCGAGCAAAGGAGGGACACCTGAACACTCCCTTTCCCTCCCAGTTTAAAGCTTTTTTGTTCTCCGTTTGCTTCGGTGCCTCAAAGCACACTGCTCAGTTCTGCTTCCTAGGGTCAGCAAGATTGCGCTAAGCATCTCCTCCCTGGATCTGTAGTGTTTTCTACACCAAAATAACGAGATCTGGTTTGTGGGTTGTATTTTTTTCCTTCCAATACCTCTGGTAGCTAAGTCCTGTTTCCTCCTAGCTCCCTGCAGTCCTTGAGCCTAGATGGTGTTATTTCTAAACGTCTTCCTCCACCAAAGAGGGCTTGCTCCTTGCTTTTGCTCTGTGCCACGTGGTCCTGCCGTTCTAGGAGCTGGGCCTTTAAGAATAAACAGCTAAATTGGAGATAAAACAACGCGAGTTAACAAAACCACTGGCCCTTAAAAACCTCCTAATGGTTGTAATAGATAATCTATTTGAGACATGTTTCTTTTAGCTGTTGGAGATAGTGGTGGGAAATGATTTCACCTCCCCGGGTGACTGCAAACAGCTACGTCTGCTAAAGAGCTATTAATCTGTCCCCTTTGAAGAAGTGCCCTCTCTTTCACCTAATCTAAAGTGCCCATCCAAAACAGGCACTCGCAACGTTTGGGAGGCCACAGCCCTGGTCCTTTACTGTCTGAAGTCTTGCTTTCACTGCTGAATCCACACAAGCCATGTCATGCTAGCGGTGAGTTAACAGAACCCAGGGAAGAGCCCATGCTGGGTATTGCCTGCTTCTAGCACTCCCTTCAGCCCAACCCTCCTGCCCTTGCCCTTCTGCAGGCAGAGGGTTTCCTTCTTTTCCTTCGCGCTCAGCAATGCGGTGTGGGTCCCTAAATACCGAGGTGCACAGTTCCCACATGGAAGCTAGTCAGCTGTGACCCCACTGCCGGCAAAGGCTTTTCGTAGCCGCTTTCACGTGTGCAGGGGGAAGGTGCAGCTGTTACATCACCGGAAAACATGACAGGCAAGAGCACACAGGCTACACCGGTGAGCTGATCTTCTCTGTAAAGAAGCATTCTCAGCAAAGCATTTCTGAGAGTAAGAGGTAGCCAGTTGCAGCTGTGTTGCTTCGTGCCGTAGGTGTCCCCCAGGTGAAAAAGCAAACCCAAGATCCCAGAAAGAAGATTGCAAGCACTAGATTTCCAGAGACTGCCTTCTTTTTTATTTTTTGCTTACCAAAGTCAACCGTGCCTCAAAATTGAATGGTTTTCTGTTGCCTGGGAGTGGAAGTTTTCTCTTGGAAAGGCCAGTTTGAGAGGAGAGCTCATTTCTTTTTGCTCTCCTGGGCAAAGCTGACTTCTTGCGTTGGACCAGGCGTTATTTTGCACAGTGGTAATGAGGGAAGCAGAAAAGGCCGGGAATTCGTTTTGCTTCGCCATCTCAACCCAAAGTTGAACTGAGGTCTCCAGAAGCCAAGGATTTTTTTCTCTTGCAGTTAGTGTTTGTTTAATAGACTGTGCTGGAAACTGAACTCCAGGCGCTCCTAAATTCCTGGTAGGTTTGCCTCCCACTGAAGGGGAGCAATCCCACGGCAGTGCTGCCCTTTGCTCTTCCCAGCACTGCTCTGGGGCTCCAGGGAGGCCCCGCTATGGCCAGGGATGGGGAAAATGCCTGATGCTAGTGAGTACCCAATGCTGCGTGGTACCAGTACTTGGGGCTGTGCTCCAAGCCCTGCCCAGCAGCACCCACATCTCTCTCCAAGGAGCTCCCATCCTTGAGAAGGCTATTTCAGTTGTCCCAGGTGTTTCCACTACCCTGACCCTGCAGATAAAGTTGTGGGGAAATGCTGTCACTCCTGTTCCTCTCCCGGTTGCACTCAAGTCTTGCTGGGTCATCACTTCCTCTGATAAGTCCAGTTAATGTTGCTTCTCAACTTGTGTGCTGGCAGAGGAACCCAGCCAAGGCTTTTTGCTGCAAGCCCTAACCCTGCCCTCCCCCTTGGCCCCTGGGGTGCCTCTGCACTTGGTGGGGCAGGGATCTGTTGCACGTTTCCCTGCATCTTTCTGTCCTCCAAAGGGCTCTACCACAGTGTGTTGGACTCTCGCAGGTTAGGTGATGACTTTCTGCTCCTGCCCCTGTGAACCATCACCCCTCCTCTGTGCTAAGCCTGATTCCCAAACATGTTGCAGTGTGGTGTTCAGACATTGTGGTTGGTGCCTGTGTAGATGGAAATGGGAACGTGTTTTTCTACGCAGCCAAATAAAGGCTCCGTTGTCCTATTCGTGCCCATGTTTGACTGTTAGCACCAAGTGTTCAAAGCCAGGCAGCGCTGTGGAGCAGAGCCGTGCCACCTGGGGGTGGCAGCTAGATGGGAACATGCCCAAATGCAGACACTCACATTGCTGGGCTTTTAAACTGAGAAGGTAAATGCAGATCAAATGCTGTATGGGGAACTGACAGTTTCCTTGCATGAAACCATCTCCTTGCCCTGATATCAAATCAAGTCACTATCAAAATGTTCCTGTCTACCATGTCAAAAAAAAAAAAAGTTCTGAAAATGCTCAATTTGCAGTCAGTCTCACCAACCCTTAACTGGTTGTGGCTTACAGTAAGGAAGCCAGTCCTTTCAAATTGGAAAATGGAAGTGTTCCAACCAGTTCCGCCTTTCCTCATCCCACACAGAAATATGTTGCTTTATTTCTTTTCATCACTAAGAGAAATTTTCCCCAAACTGATGTCTCCTCGCAGGAGGGTGCTCACTTGTGAAAATTGGGTCATTTCTGGATGATCCTGGGGATGGGCTTCCATTGAGCTCCCCATAAGACTATTGCTTTCAGAATATCGGTCCTAGACAGTAAGAAGATGCAATTGGGATGAACGTCAGGCTTGATGCTTAGAAGGGGAGAGGGGAGTGACTTTTAACACAGGCACCCTGGCAGCTCAGTCTTCTCAAATCATTAACCAAGTGTGGTTCACAGGCATTAATGAATAACTTATTTGGATGGATTTGCATTTTCTTCACTAAATCAGTTATTTTAATAATATCTATGAGAGGTGGTGTGGCTGCTGTTCCCAGAGTGCATTTTGCTTGGGACATGGATTGATTTTAATGATGTTTCTGGTGAGAGAAGATATGGTGGCCTCAAGTGGACTCTATGTACAGACAGCAGCAGAGAGCAGAAGACCAATACACCAGTACTATGGGAAATCTAAACTGATTCCAAATGAGCATTTGTGGAAGCTCTCAGTAGGTTTTGTTCCATGCTGGAGCAAAATTATGCTTTGCAGCTTCTGAAGGCTTCATGAAATGCTGTTGCTGGTTTTAGGCCAGCTTCAGCCACAGTTTTTCAGTGGGACCCTTCTGTCCATCCAGGTGTCTCTTTGAGCATAAGGAATCTGCTGCATGGGAGAACAGTACCTGCTTCAGATCTCCATTTTTCTAATCCACTGGGTGGGTCTTCTGAGAAGCGCGGCTTTCTCATGAGGACACAGCCGTCTCTATTCGCTGCCACTGGCTCTTGATTTTGTAATGCCTGTCAGGAGGGGACCACATTTGGAGGCCATTACGAAACTCCCTCAGCCTGCTTCCAATCAAACCCCACATTTCAGTCAAAGACTATGGACTTTAAGGCCTTTCTTCATTCCCAAACTGTTCTGCTCTGTCTCTGCAATCTCTATGTGGGCAACATTCCCCAGTCCCACTCTTCCAAGAATCCGAGTCTTTCCTTTCAACAGTGCTAACCAATCCTTTTGTTCTTTTTCCTCCCTTGCCAGAAATTAAAGTTCCACTTGCCGAGACATCGAGAAGTTCGAGACGCCCACCAGCAATGCAACTGCCCGGCAGGTAGGGACCTCAGGTGGCTAGCACTTTGGAAGGGCCTTTTTCGTCTGCGTCTTGTTGGAAGCTTTTTAAATGCCATGTGGTATATGAATGCAATTTTTTTAATGTGTACTGGTGTAAGAGCATGCTTGAGGTATAGGAAATGAATATGGACGTGTGCGTAACCAATTGGGTGCACATGTGAGTACTGACTCTGCATGTGACTGAGGAAAAGTGATAGACATCAAGGTAGACGTCTAGATAGTCAATAAAAAGGTAAAGATAACATCTAGAGGGCAAATGTTCCCATTCATTTTAGACATCAATTTTGAAGTGAGCAGAATGGCTCTTGGGAAGGGCATCTCTCTTGGCAGATTTGAGAAGGTTTGAGACATGTAGGCTGTGGGCGCAGCACCAAAGCTGGACACAATTTTGGTGAGCCAAACTGCCTCTGGGTTGAGAAGATCTGAATTCCGTAGTGTTATACAACTATCTGAGGCATCTAGCAGAATAACAGCCGTCTGTTAGGAGTGGCCATTTATCAGAGGGTTGAATGGAGTGGTCACTCAAGGTTTTGCTCATATAACATAGAGAAATATTATGGGATTGCTTAATTGCATTATGTTTTTAATCATGCTAATATCAAAAGGCTCATTCAGACACATCTTCTGAAGTGGTTTCAATATAATAAGTGACAAATTACGATGGAAAAAACATTTGTGAATGGCATTTCATTCCAGTACTATGAATCATGGAGTTGTCCTCATTGTCTTTTGATGTATTTGTGTAGAAAAAAAAGAGGAGTGCCAGCTTACATCCAAAAGTCGATAAAGTTTTGGTGCATTTGAGTAGGTATAGCCCAACTGAGTAGCTGAAGCTCTTCTTGCAGAGAAAGAGGCAGGGAAAATTGTTTTCAGATGAGCATCTGAAAGTGACATTTCCATTCACTGTGACTTCAGCGTGAGGTTTTTGACACTGGTTGGTGGTGTGAATATCAAAATGTATTTAAGTATGGTCAGCAGTGGGATCATGGGGGGGGATCTTGTCTTTTGATCCGATCCTACAGGATAGGAGGTACAGTTTCTTGTCAGACTAAAACAGCTTTGTAAGGTAACAGCTTGTAAAAGCAAGAGGTAAAGCTATACATGTTGGCAATGGAAAGGAGCTAAAAATCCAGGATCTACACTTTGGAATCGTATGGAAATGCCTGATTTGGCAAGTCCAGATCAGGACTGCTGGACTTTCTTTTTAGTCTCAGAAAGAAATAACTGGACCTGTTCTGGTTTAAAGTTAAAAGATAGTACAAATATCTTCTATGTGTCTTTTCTCCAACAATCATATCAAGACTGAGTTCAACTGTTTGGAAATTTAACCTTTTCCATTCAGTGGGGAACACAAATCATGCCACTGCTTCATTTTCAAGTTCCTGCCTAGACTTGACATAGAAATGCAATAAAACCACAGGAATGAACATCCTCCTGGTGTTTCTGAGCCAGCTTGGAGAAGGAAACTTAGAACTTGAATGTAGAGCAGGAAAAAAACCCAAGATTCCCTGATTTTTAAGGCCGTCTGGATGTGACCCCCTACACCATGTGTGCGATAAATGCGTTGTCCCAAGTATTTCAGCATCAACATCTTAAGACTGGGTTTCAGATACCCATGTCCCCAGTGAAGACTTGGCAACAGTGGGCTCTGGATTTCTTGTAACACTTGGCTGCCTGCTCATTCTGTTAAGCTCACAGTGTTTCTGAAAGACAGTTTTGATACAGGAGATCAATAATAATAAATGTCTCATAAGGTTCAGGCTTCCTTTACGCTTGTCAAACTTGCTTGTCTTTGTCAAATGCCTTACAGGCACAGAAAGTACTTGTAAAACTTTCTCCTACCCTGCTAGCTAATCTGTTGAGGGAAATGAAGCTGTGGTCCAAAGCTGATGTTGTGGCAAGTGAAGTTTTAAGTGTCTTTGGGCAGTGCAGGAATGAAGGTGCCTTCAGTCAGCTGTCTTCTCTCAGACCCTTTGCTCTGGGATGTTTCTTTTTTGTCTCTAGGCTGCTGCAACGCAGGCCATCTGAAAGCACTGCCGCGCTGTTTCAGCATGGTCTCTTCTTCTAGCCTGAGACCTTAGGAGTCCTTTTCCCCAGTGCATTTCCCAACCCCCACCCATGTTTAAAATGCCCTGAGGACCAGACAATGTGACCCTTGTGGGAGACCAAGGTATTCAGAAGCACTGAGAAGCATCAAGATGTTGCAAGACTTGTCGCGTGCCCGTTTCTTCTCACTGGCTCACTCCACCGCCTATAAGCACATCGTGTTCCTCACCAAAAATAAATGTTTATCAGAAGTGACATTTGAGTTCATCCCTAGCTGCGAGCCAGGTCCCTGCATGGCAAAAGAAGGGGAAAAGGAAGACAAGTTCATTTGCTGACCTTGTTCAGTATGGATATGGAGGTCCTGGGCAGGGTCACCCATTGCCATAGAAGAGCTTCAGGACATAAGGGATTGGGAATGTAAATGGTTTGCAGAGACTGGGACTAGGGGAGCAAGAAGTCTGTGAAGTGTGTGACACTGCTGCGGCTATCTGAGCACCGTGATAAGGTCCATAGGAATAACACTGTCAGGAAAACAGTGCAGCTGTATTTATAGCAAATGATAAGGAAATACAAGTTTCCTTCAACTGCAAAGCTGCTGCTATTTCAGGTCGCTGGGGCTGGGTGTGACTACCTGTGGGTGAGATGTTGCCACTTAACATTGTGTTTCTCCAGCTCAGAGGTTGCAGTGGGCTTCTCCAGGTGTGTCTGGGTGGGGAGGACACAACCTTCATTGTCTGATAGGTAACCTGTGTGATTCCTTCTATTCTCACTGTCTTCCAGACTGATCTGGGACAACTTCACACGGGTTGGGAAAGGGCACCGAAGCCTTGATAGCAGCAATGTACCTAGCCATTCACCCCCAGACCCTGCGCCACACCGGGGCCAAGTGTGGACAGGGATTCAGGCACAGGTTTTGATCTGAGGTGGTTGCGTGCTAGGATGAGACTTAGGGAGCGTTTCTGGGGCTGAGAGGATGATGTTGGGACCACGGGTTGAACTTCTAGGAGCAAGTGTCCCCTTGTGACTTTCGCTCAGATGAGGGAAGTGCTTCTTTTCCTTATGGGGTCTGACCTGGATGCGTCTGAAAGCTGAGGGGAGCTACCTGAGCCTGGAGGATGCTTGCGCCGCCAGCTGACCTCCCTTGATTTCTGGCACACAATAACAAAATGCTGCAAAGGAAAAGCATTGTGTTTCAGGTTGATAGAGTGAAAATGTAAACTTTCCTGGTCTGATCCAGACCCAGTTGCAGATCCAGACCCTGTCTGCCTGCACAGACCCAAAGAGCCAAGGATTACCACCAAACTCCCTTTTGCAGCCCTCCTGGTGGAGGTAGGCTCTTGAGTATTTTATATACTGTGACTCTCCTTGATAGATGTTTTTCCACCTTCCTCTCTTAGGATCCTATTTTCACAGTCCATATGTGGCTGTTTTTCACTACGCTGCCTCTCTGCTCCAGTCTCCAATATCCCTTAAAAAAAATAAAAAAGGCTGGCTCCTTTCCCTCTGCCCCCGCAATGCTTGTTTTGGTCCGGTTTCTCCTTGGGCAGGTTGGGAGCCTGCAGTGCTGGAGGAGGTGAGCGGTGCAAGCAGGGAAGTGGCTCGGAGGGATGCCGAATGGCTTTTCCATCCCTCTCTGCGGCAGCACCCGGGGGCAGAGGAGTGAGTCGGGCTGCAGGAGGAGGAGAGCTCTGGCCCTGTGGGCTGGTGGGGATGGGGATGGGGATGGGCATGGGCGGTCAGAAGGAGGTTTTACAACCCCGACACAAGTTGATGTGCCTTCTGCTGTTACAGGGGCTTGAGGGCTAGTGTGGGGCAGCTGCAAGGATTTTTGGCCGGGACTGAGGTCTGCTTGGGAATGTCTTTGAGGCTTTGCAAGGGAATGTCCCCAGGGCATTTCTTCTTGTACAAAATGTCACCCACGTCCCCTATCTGCCCCAGCTGGGGGTGCAGGAAAAGCAGCTTCTCCATGTCCTTCAGCTCCAATTGACATTACAGAAATACCAGCAGGAGCTGCTGCAACTCAAAAATGTCACTGCTGTTTCCCTTCTTGCAGAGTGGCCCGGGAGAGCAAAGGCACAGCGGTGGCCCCAGCTGCACCCCAGGGCTGTGGGCCACATGGTCTGCACGCTGGGTCCAGGCATCCTGCTTGCCTTGGGTACACCCCTCCCGTGCTGGCTGGACTGCTCCACATGGCAGCAGCTGCTGGAGGAGACCAGCAAGAAACAGTGTGGGGCTGCAGTGGGACTTTGGCTCCCACCCAGGATGTGTCACCCAGAGCCGGCTGGGCCAGCTGGCAGGAGGCAGCAGGATTTCCCACGTCCCGACCCCTGCCTGGCCCTGCAGACAGACGGTAGAAGGAGGAAATATTGGGAAGGTCAGGACCTGGGCTGGCAGACAAGGGGGTGGTGGGAATGGCTGCAGTATGGCAGACCCCTGGGGGCAGCGTGGGCTGATCCCCAGCCCCCCACAGCACCCGGGCAGGGATACTGCATCCAAGCGGATACATCTGTTTCTCCCACAGGATTCTTATCTCCTCCCCAGACTTCTCTGGGAAGGTGAACAAAAAAGGGGTCAGTGTCCAAGTCCTGCCTAACCACCCCTTCCTGCACCCCAGCCAGGGTGCTCCACTTCTTACCAGGTTGTTTTGATGGCTTTTATGTTTTCTTCCTGTCATTTTTAACATAGCGCTCCTGTGAGATTAAAAGCCTGAAGACACTGGTGAGCCCTGAGAAGTGGAGAAGGTGTTTGGGATCTCTGGCGTGGGACAAGGGTGTGGAAAGGTCATCCCGGCTACTTTAAATCCTGGCAGCCTGAGCTGTGTCGGTGGCCCTTGGCTCAGAGCCACGAGGAATGCGGGGGTGGGAGCATGCGATAAAACACCCATCCCTGTGGCCCTTCCTTTCAGGAGGTCCATTTAAACTAGTTGAAATGCCCCAGTTTTGTTTTTCACCCCTTTTCAGGATGGTAAGTCAGCACGGTTTACTATGCTGACAGTGCAAAATGGTTTTTTTCCTGCTTTAAAAGTGTCTAAACATGGCTTTTGGACAAGTTCTAACAAAAAAAAAAAAACCTGCGAAAAAGGACATTTGTCTCAAGTAGCCACTCCTCATCAAAAGCTTTGCGTTTTCTGAATTGTCCTTTTCCCCTCAAATTCACTGGCAAAGCCCTCATGGCTGGGCTGGCTGGAGAGCCGAGCTCTGGCGGGAGCAGTGCCGGGGCTGCTGTGTGTGGACGGGCATCCGGCACCACCGCAGCCAGAGCAGCACGTTGCCGTGTCAGAAAATGTGATTTGCTGGCACGGCATCCCCACGGCACATCTGGAAGAAAAATTGCAGCATAATCATTGCTTAAATACTTCTCCTNCCCCCCCCCACGCCCCCAGTTAATAAGAAATCTCCCTGGGAATTCTATTATTCCTTGAAATTTAAATATGTTCCCCCATCCACATTTTTTGGGCCCTCCAGAGTATACACACACTTCAGCCTTGAAGGTTGCTCATGCGCCCTGGCCTGTTGGCTGTATTTTGGGTTGGGGTTTGTTTGGTTTAGGCATACTGTTGTTTCATTTGTTTTGAAGATGCAAACCACACAATGAATTCCACGGATTCTGTGAGCTGTTATGAATAGATGGGGATGAACAATTCAGGAAAAGAAACAAACAGTTTGTTTGGTTGCTTAACTCTCTCCTTCTGAACACGTAGGCAGCTGGGCTCTTACACAACTGCCTAGAGTGGCTTGAGGAGTCACCTCCACCTTGGCTTTTGTCACCTGGAGATCGCTACATCCATGGCTGAGGGATGGTAAGAGGGAGCAAGGATGCTCCTGATTACCTCTAAGCATCAGCTCATCCGGCTTAGTCTGTGTTTGGGATTTAAACTGACTTTTTTTGAGGAGTGTTTAATTGATTTCAATAAACCTGCTGTTGCTGCCACAGTGCAGATTAGGAGGGCTTGGGTACGCTGTTGATACAGCTGCGAGTGCTGTCCAGGCTGTGAAATGTCTGGAGAGCTAGCACACCCTTATGGTGCTACCACACTGATAGAGTTAGGAGTTTCTCTCTTTATCAAAAATACACTTAGAAACAGACAGTGCATTAAAAAGGGAAGGCACTGAAGCACTGTGATGGGCACAAGTGGGTGGCCTGTTTATTTACACCCATCTGCTTGTTCACATAATTCTCTCTTGCCATGTTTAGGCCTGTCTCCTGGTTGCCTCAGGGCTGCTCTGGTTGTCCTTTTATGTGCTTTCCTATTTTAAACTTTTTATTTTAAGGGTTTGGGTTGGTTTTTTTTTAATTGTAAACTGGGAGGAAGGATATTCCCCTAAACACACAGAATTGCCGCAGGTCTTTTTGTCTGGAGGCTGAGCTTTCCCCAAAGCTTAAGCTGAGCTGCTTCCCCAAAGGTGCAAACAGGTAGCACTTGAGTCCCGGTGGCACAAGCGTTAGTGGTGTTTGTATATTATATCCCAAATACTGCTGTATCCCAGCCCTGGATAAGCCTTGTCTCTTCTGTACAGCCACCCGCCATCCAAAACAAGGGATAAATGAACCTCTCCTCCAGACAAGAGTATGGTGCAGAGAAGGAATGGTTGGATATGGTGCGGAGAAGAAGTTGGGAAAGACGGGATTTGGAGGGAAGAATGGGTGCACAGCACCGCATAGGAGCAGATACCCGCCGTGGCTTGCTCCAGCTTGAAGCACGGACTAATGCAGAAGAAAAGCATTGTGGTTGTACCAATTTATATCATGGTCCCACTGTGACCTTTACCATCGCTGCCAGGCTGCATCCAAATAACAGGTCCAGTTGGTGAATGGCACCCCGCATGCAGACTGGGGCCAAACAGGTTGCCTGTGGGGCTCCCAGGACACATGTTGAGGGCTGCAGCAGGGAGCTTCTGCATATTTGACGGGTTTGTGTACAGATGTTTGGTAGAAGTGTTTACACCATTGCGTGCCTGTGCTTACAATGTATATGGTACATATGGGCATAAATCAGCGCCTTGACAAAGCAAGGCAAAAACATCCCAGCTGGCTGGGGAAACCCGAAGAGCACATTGTGCTGCTACTGTAGAGTGACGGCTTTGATTCAGTGCGAGCGTGCTACCGGGGTTGGAGGATTTATTTTTTTTCCCAGGCCTGGGTTGCATGCACATGGCCGGGCTGGTTTGCGTCAGCTGCTGACGCACATCCGGGCCCTGGCGACGTGGGTCTCGCGTGTGCTGCCCATCCTGGCAGCTTTGTGGCGGCCGGAGGAATGAGGGCGAGTCGCACCGGCCGCCAGGCTCGATGGCAGGGCACAGTGCCTGGCGGCGTCCAAGCCCCTTGCGCAAAGCATGGGCGCCCGCCAGCCGGCGAAGCGCACCAAAAATACCCGGGATGGGCCAAGGGAGATGTTGCAGGCGCCAAGTGGCTCACTCCAAAGCTGTTTTCAAGGGCGCTTTGCTCCATTGCTAATGTCAGCTGCTGCCATGCACTTGAGGACCATGAGGTGGTAAAAAGCAGGCTGCTGGCCTGGTCGGTGGCAAGGATGGCTCTGTTTGGTGTGCCTGTGGTGAGGCAGAGTGTGGGGTTCTGCATCGGGGCTGCGGAGGCCCAGGACAAGCCTTCCTCTCTGAGGCATTGGGTTTCAGTGTCGTGATATGTGATTCCCTCTTGGCTCTTCCGGGCATCCGCCTGTGCCTTCATCCTGGCTGGTGGGGCCCAAGGGCCAGGCTGATCTGCTGGTGCCCAATGGGTGCCCCTGGGTGCAGATCAACAGGAAGAGCGAGGGATGGCTTTCCTTCCCCTGGATCGCCTTTCAGCCCCTGTGCCAGGCTGGGGCTGCAGGTACTGCTGATGGGACAGGGGAGAGGCAGGGTTTAAAAGGGAGAGGTTGCATCATGCGGGGCTGGGCGGGCTTCAGGAGGCAGAAACCTCATCTGTTAAACACATACCGCCCGCCCCCCTCACCTCCCCCCGCCCCGCCGGGGAACATTCAATCCTCTCTTTGATGGACGTCCAAGAAAATACTTCTTCCACATCCTAAACTTGTTAGCACCAGTTAATCATCTTAACCTTCTTCCCCTCCGAACACACACTCCAATGAGTTTCCCATCGCTGGCAGCCGTTAAAGACGCAGCGACACTTTTCTTGCCAGCCTTCATGGGCGAATGTACAGCCATTAATTATTAAGCAGCCTGGCTGTCCCCCAGGTGAGAGAGCAGAAACCCCCACCTTGTGCTGAAGCCGCTTCAAAGTGACTGTCCAGTGTGTCACTTTGAGGGTGGATGCACTTGATGCAGCTCTTCCCTTTCCAGAAGCTGGACCAGGTCTCTGCTGCCTCTTTTGACATTCATAAGCATTATGAAATGCAAGCCCTGGAAAATACCTGCCTGCATTGGAGTGATGCTCTGATACATCCCAGATTAACATTGCAGAATGCCAGTGGCATGACAATCGGAGAGTTGGAGAGATGTGTTCATGTGCAGGAGGGGTCTGGGCTGTGCAGTCAGTGAGGGGAGTGGGCTGTGGCATGACGCCTGATAGCTGGGCATCTCTCCTTCATTTCAGCTCCCTGTTTCTCCCCTTTTCTGTCTGGAAACCCCTTTGTTGCCTACTACATGTCTTTGCTGTATTTCCTCCAAAATAAGGTTGTGTTTCAGCTAGGGGAAAGGTGACTCCTTCATGCATCTGTCCCTTCTGCAGTGCCTGTGGCTTCGGTGGGGTGGTGATGTGTCCTCCCTCTTCCGCATATCGGTTTGGGAAGCAGCCAGTTCATGTAGTCTCCCCAGATCAATTCACTCCTTGCTCCCCAAAACAGGACTAGGGCAATTCCTGCTCTTCTCGCCCATCCCGTTCCAACCCAGATGCTGAGGCTTGGTGTCTGTTTCTTCCTCCTGCGATGGCTTGGGCGAGCAGCATCCCAGCCGGACTGTGCATGCAGGAGGTAATTAAATCAGTGTATTCTCCAGGGGACAGCTGATTAACAGCACATTTTCCTCACGCCGGGGGGCTGAGATGCACACAGACAGTATCAATCCATCGCTTGCCTCACTCCTCTCCCTTAGGATGTCTGGTTTTGTCTTTTTTCTTTTATTTTTTTTCCCCTTTCTTTCAAAGAGAAGATGAAGATTGTATCAGCTGAACTGGAATTGGCACTGACAGGGCTTTGTGTGAGGGACTTGTTTATTATGATTTGATACCGCTCCGGGCAGTGTGCACACTGCACTGGGGACCACCCAAGCAATCCCATCCAGAACAGGCTTTCCTTGCCATGCATCTCAACCAGCAACAGGTAGAAGACCGTGGGATCTCAGGCTGTGCTTTGCCATTGGGGAAGGGGTCTTCCTGAGTCTGAACCCGGTACTGGGAATGTAGCACTGGGTGGATGTGGCTGGATCCCAGTGGCTGCTCTTTACTTGTCCTCCTCTTCTTCTCTAATCAGTTCTTGCCATCTAAAGGAGGATATGTTGGTGGAGGTGACAGAAGCTGCTGGGAATTGTGTTTTTGGCCTCATCCCTAACAGAGATGGGATTTATGTGTTGGGTTTTTTCCTTTTTTATGAAGTTTAAAAATATTAGCTCCTTATTAGAGGGATTTTGGCAGCAAAAAGGCAGTAGTTAGGTCTCCCAAAACCCAGCATCTATTGCCAACAGATTAACTCACCCTTAAACCCTACTATATACAAGTGCAACACAAATGAAAGAGGGGTTGAATCCTCCAAAGCACCCTACAGAGCTCATGGGTCTGTGGTACAGCCCCAGCCACAGTAAGGGAGCCACATCTCAACCCTCTGCTCACCAAGGAGCCAAGTACCTGGCCCTGAGATCTGTCTGAAACATAGGGAGAGACTGTGGTGTTGCGAGGCTCTTTGGTATCCCCTGTGCAATGGGATTTGATGTGGGCTTAAAAACAGAAGGAAAGTAGAGGGAGAAAGAGGTATGTATTTTGGTTTTGGGTTTTTTTAAGATACTGCATCATTTTCTTAGCTTACCCCCAACTTTATGTGTGTGGTGATCTGTTGCTTACAGGTGATCTGTTTGCTTATAGCAAAAGTGTCTGGTTTGGTGGTGGCGTTTTGGTTTGGGGTGGGGTTTGTTGTTGTGGTATATTTTCCTGGGGAAACGGGGAGATGGGGGTTATTTGGTGTAGCTGTGAATATTTCTCTCCCAGAACTTCAAAGCCATCCTGGATAGATCCCTATACTCTCGTACTGCGCAAAGCTTAATGGGCAGGGGTCTCAGAGTTCCTGGGACAGTGGTGGGAAGTGGCTCCCCAGTCCTTTAGGAAGGAAAGATACAAACATCTAACTCTGGGATTGAGGGCTGGTGCGGGGCATTCACTGCCCCTGGCCCTGTGGTTTGGTGTGTGTTCAGCTATTGCTGTCTCCTCCACATGGGTTTTTCCATGTGCCTTTCCTCTGCCACAAAATACTGCAGACCTTGGCCCTGGTTCCTCCTCTTTGCTTTTCTTTCTCTTTTCCTAGAACAGTGTGACCTTGCTGCTTTGGTAAGGCTTGGGGCTCTTCAGCAGTGGCTAAGTAGTCTCAACAACTTTTTGCCAGGCATGTGTCCCTGCAGCCTGTGTTTGCCACCCACCCTGTGTACTTTGGAAAAGTTTCTCTCTAAATAAGAGTGTGTGCCCTCAGGGCCTTTTCTTAGCTGGGCCTCCCAGCCAAAAGCTGAGAAGAGTAGCTTCAGAGTAACTAGTTTCTAAACTTGGTTGGTTTTCCTCCAAGTTAATTTTCTCTGCTGCAGGGGAAAATATCTCTTTTTGTCTATGTTGCATTCTCTTTTCTTCTTGAGACTATCATGGGAACTCTCATTACCTGAAAAAATAATGGCCTGTATGCCTAAATAAGAAAAACTTCTGCCCCAAACAAGGCAGGGGTCCTGACAGAGCAAACTTACTCATTGCATCTAATTGCCAGAGTGAGAAGATGAGAGAATACAGGCGCTTTCCAGACCACGCTCAAGAGGGCGGCAGCAGTTTTTTGGGGTTACTTTTTGCCTTCCAGCCCCACGGCTCGCTCTAGTGTGTGCTGTGCAAGGCTGCTCGTTTGGGCACCGGAGGCGACAAGGAGAGGGTCTGCGCACTGCTCACCCGCGGTAAGGAAGGCCATGGAACCTTTTATCCCTGTTAGCTGTCGCGGATTGTCTCCAAACATGCCTGCTGCCTCAGCCTGGCTTCTACTGGGCAGAGACCCGCATGGGGATAGCCAAGCTAAGCAAACCTCTTGGAGCTCAAGACATGCTAAGAAAGTATCAGCTAGATTTGGTTGGATGAATGAATACTCTCCTCTTCCTGTGCGATAAAACATGCTGAGCAAACCCGCTTAGGCTCAGGAACCCCATCGCGCTTTTCCTTTTGAAAGGCCGAGCATCGGCCTTGCTCTTCTCCACATGCTCTCTTTGGAAACAAGGCAGCACATCAGGGAAGAGCCCGGAGGAAGAATTTATGGTGTCTCTAATTAGTCAAGTTTGTTCCATCCTTGAAGAGGAGGATAACGAGTGACAGGGATGCATTGTCGGCCTCTGGAGGAAGAGCGCTGTGGCTAGGCTTATGTCCAACTGCTGATAGGGTAATTAGTGGTAACTGGGAGCTATCAATCATATCGAGTGGAAAAACGTCTTGGGTAAAGGAAAGACCCTCCCAAACATTTTCATAACTCAAAAGGGTGTGAGACAGGGTCTGGAAGACAGTACTGGCAGTCCGTGAGGTATTTGAGGAAGGAATCTATTAAAAGATAAATTGAACACAATGGTCTTTTGTTCCTCCCTGGGTAGGTGACAGAATTTGCTGTTATAAAAGTTGCAAAGTATTTTGGAAGGAGGAAGGAAGAAAAGAGTTAGCAGATGGAAAAGAGGGAAGAATAACAAGAATTATGAAAAAACCCCAAGTAAAGTATTAAAATCAGCTGCTAATTGCAAAAACTGTTTAGGAAGAAAATGAATCTATGCCATTTGACAAGTGAATAAAAAGTGTCATTTGAATTTTAAGTGCATAACTGGAGAATTTATTTAAATAATTATTAGCTATTGTAAGTTCCAACTTTCTACTTTTCCCAGACAGCCATGTTATGAGAGAGAGATTGTAACTTTCAGCAGGAAGGAAAAGGGCCATGGGTTTTGGTTTTTGCTTTATCCAGCCATGATTTGTTTTGGCCAGTTTTTCCCTGTGGTTCCTTCCTAATTCTGCAGCTCTCTGAGGAACACAGCTTGTGCAGGGCCTGGCCAAGTGCTGAAGAAGTGGTCAGCTCCTCAGAGGAGGAATATCAGACTTCTCCTGAGTAACCAGCTGCAATTTTCAAACTGATTTGGATCTCCAGAACTTTTGGACACCACACTCTCTATTCCTGTCATGGAATAAGATGTGTTAGAGGGTATAGCTGGGTGGAAGCTGCTGAGAGGCTATCAAACTTCTACTCTGCCAAGAGTAGGCTTTTATAGGAGTGGTTGCATCGGCATGTATGTCTGCAGACCAAGAGTTGCAGGGTGCCTGTGAAAGTGTCTATGTGTGTGAAGTGGGCTTCAGAGACACAGAAGGAGCTGGAGAATTAGTGGGGCAGTGCCCCTGGAGAGTAAGAGCTGGGGAAGAAGTTGAGGAGTCTCAGCAGTTGTCAGGAAAACTCTGTTAAAGGCATGAGTTAAAACTGCCTCAGTGCAAATGAGTTATAGGAAGGGATCAACTAAAGAGAATTATAACCTCTTCAGTGAGCTGGAATTCCAGGCAGACAAAAAGCTGGAAGAGTTTGAAATGAATGGGTCTGCAAGGTGAAGTCTGAAAGCTTAGGGTGAAAGTCACCAAGAAAAAGCTGAAGAAGTTGATGGTTGAGTGAAAAGGAGACCTCTCCACTCAATGGAGCACAAGAGCAGGTCATGCCAAACAGCAAGGACACCACCCTTTCAGAGGAATACTGCAACAAATCTCTGAGCCTGTGAAGTCTCATGGGGGATAAGTGGTGTTTCAGAAGTTAAGGGCAAGGCAGGGGTGGTGACATGGAGGAACTCAGTTTCTGTCTGTAATTAAGACCCTGTGGATAAGGTAAATAGACACCATGTCTTCTGCCTTCACCAAGTTGTCAGCCGTTGACTCATACAACAAGCCAGAGAGCAGGTTGCTATTTGAGAATCACACTTAAAGAGGCAAATGGGCTGCTGAGGGGGAGCAATGAGCACCACCAGAGGACCAGAAAACACAGAGAGACTGGAAGAATTAGGTTTTGTTTAGTCTAAAGACAAGAGAAGACAGAAGCAAGGAACAGGAGAGCAGACTTCAAACATACAAAAGGTGACCGCAAAAAAGAAAGAAAGAGGAAAAAAACCTGCTCTTCAAGTGTGCTGTGCATCAGAAAGGTCAGACTTAAACAATAACACTGGAAATTTGGGACAGTGTCTAAGAAAGATAATAAATATGGCCTTGTGAGTCATGGCATTGGTTATTGCCTGGCCCAGATCGCTAGGGAAGAGTGTGGTGTTTCCATCCTCAGAGGACAGCAACAGGTTAGAGAAATATTTGCCCAAATGGGTTAGGTAGAGACATTTTTTTCCCTTTGGTTGCTTTGAAGATGTTCCGTCCTCGATCTTGTGTTCCCCTCATTCCCCAGGAATCCTTTAATCTCTGTTTGGTATGCTCAAGGGAGGTAGAAGGGGGAAGAGAAAGGGGGATAGTTAAGAGCAGCAGTTTTTGGCTGGCGGTTTGCACATGCCTGGGGGCAGGCTGGCTCTTTGGCAGAAGGCGGGGGAGCCGAATGAGCCTGCCACCATCCGGTTTCAATTTACGATTCAGGGGTCCACACTGCTACTGGAAAACCCTGAGGAGGCCCCCAAATCCGAAGCGTGAAAACCCACTGGGCGAGCTGACCCCAGGGGCCCTTCCCGGCCATTTTCTCTGCTTTCTGTGGTGCTAAGTGCTTTGGCATGGCAGGGATAAATGCGATTGTTTGCTTCTTGGAAAGAGCTTTCTGGCCCATGGGTGCCTGTCCAAAACAAGTATTGTTCTGCCCTGTGTTGGGCCATCCCACGATCTCTCCCCTGGCAGTGCCAGAGGTACTGTGCTGGTCCTGGGTACAGCCAGCGCTGTGTGGGACATCTACTCTTGTCCCTTTCCTGCCCTTTGTTTTCACAAGGGGCTCTCCTAAATGTTTGTCAGAATGTTTCTGTTTGTCTGTTGTTGAATCCTCCTCTTCAGGCACTTTAATCTGTCTATTGGCCTCGCTGCGGTTATGCCAACAGCATAGATTTTCCTCATTGGAGTCTTCTGGTTCTGGAGGCTGAGTGGCTCTCATCCTTATAGATGTTTCTTGAAACAAGCAGATGCTTGGAGATGCAGTTGGAGTCTGTGGCTTAGTTCTGCCATCAGATGCTCTCTGTTGTTTTTGAGACTGCTGCTTAATCATGTTCATTTTACCATGAGTCTCCACCTTGTTCTTTGCTTTGGGCACAGCTTCCCATGGACTCCTCTTGGTGCTGCACTTGAGGCCTTCTCCTCAGCAGGTGCTGGTGGTGGTGTGCTGGGATACTCGGAGTGCCTGAGCAGTGACTTTTATCCTCAACAGCTGCTGATATTAACTGCCGAGTCTCGGTGATGTCATGGGTTTGATTTCAGAGGCGAGCTTGAGTGACTGGCATAACCTGGTGCCTCAGCTTAGCGTTGGTCGCATTTTTTGGCAGTGAAATCCTGATAGCCTCTCCGCTGTCCAACATTTCTGCCATCCTTTGAAGAACCCCTTGAAGCTCTGCAACGGCGTAGCCAAGGGGGGCATGTTTTGGGGACAGAGAGGTCTGGCCTTTCCATGGGGTTTGTGCTCCCTGGAGGGAGTTACACACCCAGATTGTCTGCTATTGCTGACAGCGCCTGAAGTGTTGGATAATCACTGTTGCTTTAAATTTTTCTCTTGTTTTGAACATTTCTGTTGTCTTTAATTTCCCCTACAATGAATAATATTGAATTATGGCAAGGCACGTGGCATTTTTGCCCTTACAGTTCTCTGAGTGAATGCTCCGTCTACCTCCCCTCGTATCACTTGTCCCCTGATGGAGGAAGGGAGAAGACATCTCTGAAAAACGATGAGTACCCTGGATCTGTTGTGTGAAAACCACAGTGTGTCCAGTCTTTAAAAAAATGCCAAGCCCGCCATCTGGGGCTGCACGCACCCAACTGGGGCCTGCCTGCTCCCAAAGGGGGTCACGCAGCACTGAACACCCGCAAGACCACACACAGGGGGCTCCCTGCCAACCTGGGTAAGGTCGTGCTCGGGCTGTTGACATTTTAATCAGCATTTCATAACTAATTGCCTGGCCACAGCTATTTTGTTATCAATTAACATAGTCCTGAATGTCAGGAAGTAACTGTATCTCTCTAACTCGCTAAGGCTGCCTTCTGGGTCTGTGAAATGGCTGGATTTCCTCACTGGGATGGATTACATGTTTACATCTCCTCTTCTGCTGGAGTGTATAGCGAGGATGACCCAAGGAATCAACAATGATGTCTTTATGTGGCTTCTCTTTTTTCCTTGTCTCATGTATGCTATAGAGCAGAAAAAAAATATCCCTCATATGTGAACTTTTGGAGCAGGCTGCAAGACACCCACGTTGCGAACACTGGGCTGACTGAATCCAAGAAGTCAGAGAGAAAAAAAAAGTTAAGCAGCAGCATTTGAGAGCCTTTTAAGAATGGACACTTTTCCAGACATCAGGAAATTCCCCTTATAAATGGATGGGATCATTTTGATGATCCTATCAGCCCAGAGGACGTTGCTGTCTGAAGAAGGATATCTCTGCCATCAGCAGAAGGTCTCACACCATGCTGACCTGCTGTAATACTGTCTAGCTTTTAAGGTCTAATATTCTGGGATGTGGGACTTTCCAGTTTAGGATAAATACGACCCACTTACAACATTAAGCATCCCCCCTTCTGAACCTGAGGAGGCTGCAGTGTGGTCAGCGGCTTTTTATTTTTTCGCATGGGTGAGGGAAAAGGGTTCCGTGCAGCTCTGTTTTGGATAGTCACTGCTTGAACAGGGCATGGGAAAGGTTAAGTGAGCAGAGGGTTCTGTGGCGTGGCCCTGCTGTAAATCACGGGTGTGCCCCCTCTATCTGTGCGAGAAAGTGGCCTCGTCCTGACTGCAGACCGTGCCTGCTCATTTGGGCTACAGAAAAGGCAGAGATCCATTAAGGAAAGTTTCTATCTGCATAAAAGCCAGAGCAGCTAAGAAGGGACAGTGCAGATGGTGCTAATTTCCAGAGGGCCATATGTTTGGAGGGACCCCCGGTACCCCCACAAGAATTCTTTGTTTTCTCAATGTTCTTTTCAAAGGTGCTCTGGAGGTCTCCTCTTTGCAGGAGGCCGCTGCTTCCTCCCACTCGTACACTCCTGACACGTTTGCTCCATCCCCTCCTCTGTCCCCCGCTGCTTGACAAGCCCCACAGCTGGATAAACAGCGATCGAAGTCACTTACAGCCCTCCAGTGCCTTGCAGAGAGATGCTTCCTGAGCTGCCCGGTGTGGGCGGACAGCCGTGCTGCAGCCTGCACACCAGCACGAGCTCTGCCCTGGTCCTGGCAAGATTGGGTTCAAAACTAAGAGGATTTGGAGGTGCTAATTACAAATGAGGGCTCCCTTTTATATGCAAGGCTGAGGAATTTGGTGACCTGGGAGCTCTGGGTCTGTCTGCTGGCTGGGGTTAGCAATGAAATGGGCTTTAAAATGTTCACAGTAGTTTTGGTCCCTGCTTTGTTGACTTATCAGCCTTTCTCTGCTGGCTCTTTATGGAAAAGGTATCTAACTCCTTTCCTAAGCACCACCACCTCTATATTACCCCAAAAGAGCCTGCTGGAAACATGGGAAAGGAGGAACACCCCCATGGGTGTGATTTGTGTTGGTGGCTGTTGAGGTGGTTGGCTCTTGGTTGTTTGTGGAGCTCTTTGGAATGGTGTTGCTGGGCAGCTGCACTTCGCGTTGCTTCCATGAAGGCTCCCACGCAGCTTGGTCAACTCGCAGGTTTGCTTCTCTTGGCTTTTCTGGCGTTGTCAGCATCTCTGAGAAGGGCAGGGCAGCTCTGCCGCACCCCTGGCCAGGGGCAAGCCCAGCGCACTGCACACAGCGTGGCCCAGCATGGCTGGTGCTGCCTGGCTCAGCCTGGACACCGGTGGTTGGAGCAGTTGCGAGTGGAGGCGCGAGTATCCCTTCCCTCCTTTGCCCGCTCTTTCCTCTAATGTGCGTTAAATTACTTCTTGTTATATTAAAGACCGAGGCTCTTTAGAAGCTCCACTCGGCCTTCTCGTTAATCACCATGACAGAACATGACAAATCCACTTTGCTGAAGCATTATTTCACTATGTAAAATCCCCGGTGCTTTGTAACAGCTTATCCAGCAGCACCTCCTCCTTCCCCACTGTCCTCGGGTCATCTTCCCTCCTCCAGCCCATGCAAGATGTTGTTGCTTTTAGAAGTGACTATATCCCAGGGCTTTGCTTTCTCCTGGGTCTCACAGATGGTCTCAGCATTTGAAGCCCAGTCCCTGGACGGTCTCTACTGACTGACTTATTGCAGCCAAGACGGCGTCCCTGCAGCTCACTGATGTGTGTTTACACAGGACCGTGCAGCCTGCCCTTCACGGAACCATTAATTTTATAGAGGGCACATAACAAAAGATGGGCCTCCAGTATGCGTCCTGCCTTTGATCTGGGTGGGGTGTGTGTGGCCTGATGGGCTCAGTGCTGCCAGCATCGCTGATTTACTCTGCTCTATGAATGTAGCTTCTGGAGCAAACAAAAAGCTTATGTTTCTTCTCAGTGGTATTGCAATACTGTTGAATGCTGTGCTGCTGTCTGGAAGGGCAGGGATGGCTCTGGGTTTGCTTGCCTTCAAACTTTTATTTCAACGTTTGCTAAGTGGTTTGCTTCATGTAGTCCACAAGTGCCCCAAGCCCTCATAGATGGGTAGGCGGGTTGTTAAGGCTCTATAGTGTTGCTAATGGAAATAAAGTCCGTGTATTGGCAAGCTGTGAGAGTTGACCTTGTGACAGGGCACTCACTCTGAAACAAAATCTCTCCAAAACAGTTCTCTCACAAAACTTTATTGTCATTCAAGCCAGGCTCAGAATTTTTTCCTTTTTCTCCACCCACCCCCGCCTCCAGTCTGGCATAAGTTAGGATTCCTGTATCTGAGTCTGACCTTGCCCTCCAAAATGAACAGTCTGGTCAGAAACCCTTTTATTGTTCAGATTTGTCATGCCAGGTAGGATAGTGACCTCAGCACCAACACTGGTAATAATAGGTGATTGCCAGACCAACCAAATCCAGTTTCCCTCCTGAGCTCCTGTCCTAAATTTGGCTGGGGGGGTTTTGAGTTGCTGAGCTTTCTGGCTGTGAATGTTGACCTTAGCTCTGTCAGTCACAATGAAGGTCCTGAACTTCTTTTTTTTAAATTTTAACCAAAAAGGTATCCTTTTAGAAGCACCCTTTTTTTGGTGGAAGCTGAGCAAAAGTCTGAGAGTGGCATTCAACAGTGCAATTTTAGGCTTGATAACTGAACCGTTTGCCATAGTCCTTGGTACGAAGGAGTCATGCTAAGTGAGAGATTTCCAGCATGGAACATGTTTGTTTGTCCAAAGTTTCCAGCTTTTATGGACTTTGGGCCAGGGGCATTTTCACGATGAGGACGTATTCTGCAGGTGCTCACCGTAACATCTGCCTCCCGTGCAAAGAAGTGGCTGCCTGTTATCTGTCAGCTCGCCTGTTATACTGCTTAGTCTTACTTCTTGGCAATTTATGTAAAATAAAAAAAGCAAGCAGTGTGTCTATAAAGTATGGAAAATGTAGAAACCCCTGACAGTTGTATGGTGTGTCTTGCTTCTCCCACGGAGAGGAAACCACAGAATAGCGAGTCCAGGGGTTTCTTTCCACACACACACAATATCTGTCAAGATTGTGTGGAATTTTCTGGGAACTGATGAAAGAAGTGTGCTCTTTGAGCCCTGATACAGACTGTACAGTGGTTCTGTACAAGGAAGATGTAGTGCTGCACACTGGCAGCTTCCAAAAATGAAAGAAAGCCTGAAGGATTTGAGGGAATTTCTTTGAAGGGGGCAGATTGGCTCCTCTGGGAACAGAGGCAGAAACAAAGGGGAAAATGAGCTTGTACTGAAGAGAAAAGGTACCTGATGTGTTTAATAGCTGTAGTTTTCTTGTTAACCTTTCCATATCTTTGTAAGGTTGCCCGTGCTGATGTCAAATGTGGAGGCATTTGAGCAGCAAAGGGGCTCTCACCTCCCCAGTTGCAACTTTCTGAACCCGGAGGGGTGAGCAGGGAGTTTCACAAGTAACGAGTCCCCTGTGCTCAGTGGTGTTGTGCTCAGGGAGGGGACCCCAGTGTGCCAAAGGACCAAAAATGAGCATGAGGGTGTTGAAAGCTCGACTTACATGGCCTTACCACTGTGAGGTTTTCAGAGGCTGCTCTGCAGTCCTGGTCACTGTAAGCAGTGGTGCTAATTTTGAGGATACCTTCATTAACAGTCAGGGAGTTGGTGAAAGTGCATCAGCCAACGGGATCAGCATCAGAATCAACTCCAAAAGATGGTACTATGTGTGTCTCTAACTGATCTTGTTAGAGTTTACTCCATTAAAAAAAAAATTATTGCTTATTTTTCTCTTTCAGGTCCGCCTGTAAGTACCAAGTCTGTATGGTTTTAGAAGCTGTTGGCGCAGAGTTTGTGGGGTGTGAATTAACAAAGTCTCCTGTCTGTGGTGTCTGTTGCGGCAGCTGCTTATGCACTCCTGGCGCCCTGGGATCTCCTGAACAGCAAGTACTGTCGGTGTTCAGGACTCGTACTGGGGTGGGATTGCTCTGCTGCATTGCAGCTTCTGAGGGTGAGACAGGGAGGCCGCAGGGATGGGAAACGTGAGGGGCGTGGGTATCGGTGTGTTACCAATTGCCCTGGGGGGAATCGGCTTCATGTGCGTTGGTTGCCACGTGCTGATCGAGATGTGTTTGCGAAAACACCTCGCAAGCACGTGCTGGGAGCTGAGCTGTAGGGGCTTGGTCCCTGCTACTCACCAGGGCTTACGGAACTGGTGGGCCTTCAAGTGTAGCTGCACAACTATCAATTTCCGAGTAAAAATTGTGTTGACAGCTTCCTTTTCAAATGTTAGCTAATGCAAAACCTCAGCGCAGACGATTCAGGCTTCAGGAAAACAGCTAGGTTGTTATTGCAGCAGCTTTCTTACAGCTATTAAGAGACCCACGCTGAACCAGGGGTGGCAACGTAAGGACTGAGGCCATGTATCGACATCTCTCAGGATTACAAAGAAATGTTATATTGTCTCTAGCACGGTCCTTCCAGAGGAAATGGTTTCTGTTCATGTACAATAGGGTCACTATGCTGTGTTTCTGTGAAGGAATGTGAGAAGTTAAACATTCGGTAGTCATCTTTTGCCTGCTCATGCAAAAATGTCTTAAACAGTTTGCAGATGACGTTCTGAGGAGAAGTAGTTGCTGCACAACCTATTTTCCCCTTTCATCAAGTCGAAATGCTATAGACTGAACTCCCACAGATATACGAGTGCAGCCCGGTTTAATGACAACAATCTTCCAAAAAGTTGCACCTTCCAGGCCAGAAGGTCTGAAAGCGTTTTACAGCTGGAAGTTCTGATTCACGCAAACCTTCAGCGATAGCTGATCCCGGGGGCTTTCAGGACTGGCCGCTGAAATGGATGTGTTTCAGGTTAGCTTGGGGTTACCAGGAGGGGGCTGCAAGTGGAGTCCAGCCAGAACTGTTCCTGCCATTCCAGCTAAGCAGGCACATGTTGGCGCCGAAGGGATGGAGCACAACATCAGTGGTGGTGGTGGCATTTCTATTATTGCTGTGAGAAACTGGAAAGAAATCAATAGATCAATGCAGACGTCTCCTAGACACTCCTAGAGAGTGCCCTTGCAGGGTGAGGAAGACGCACGCTCCAGGCTTTCTCTGCAGCAATAAAGGTTAGAAACTTAATATTGTAATGAAAAATTGAAGTCTGGCAGAAACACGTGGGACCACCAGAGAAGTGCTGACAATACGTGCTACTGTATCCCAGCTTATTGTGACCCCTGAACCTGTCTCCACACACAGACTTTCAGGACGGGCTGCAAGGAATGCTACAGCCAATGGAAATAACAAGAGGAAGTTGGGCAGACTGAGCATCGTTAGCCAAGGTGGAATTTATCTTGGGCTAGCAGCACCCTTGTCTCATTCAGAACCTCTGGGGTCTCTGATCGGCTGGTGAGTGAGACTGGCTCAGTCACCGTCAACAAAAGTTCACTGCTGCAGAGTCAAGCAGAGCCTTCTGTGTTATCATATGAAATATTCTCCCTCCTCTTCTATTTCCTGTGATTAAAACCGTATGGAAACTCAAGTTTATGAGCAACAGACCTGGGCTCCTGCCTTGGCCATCCATACACATTGTTCTGGGTAGCAACCCCAAAGCACTGATGACCCCACATTTCTCTCCTGGGTTTCTTTCCCAGTCTGCAAAACACAACGTGATGGGCAGCAGGGCTTAACCCCTGGTGCTAGTGTCAGCTTGAGCATCGGGGTGGGCAGAAATACTCATCAGAAACACGCTGAGTCCTTCCTGCTTGTAGTCTAGAACAACCAGGAGAAAAGCCAGGGAAGTGGGTGAGCAGCACCCCAGCGGCAAAAGGGGGGCCTTTGTGCTCTCCTCTTGCCCAACAGATGCTCCCACTGCTATACTTGAAGTCAGTCGAGGCTGTGGTGTGAAGGCAAGGGCAGCCTGGAGTCATGCAAGACGTTTGGTGAGATTGGGGCCGAAAGGGGCAAAGGAAGGAAGGAAATGATGAAATCGTGCAATAGTCCTGAGGTTCCCGGACTCTTTCACCGTCTGGACCACATCCGAAGGAAAAGATCCTCTCACGGACATTTTCTCTCCTATTTCTGAACATGCAACATTTCTGTGGCAACTGCAGCAATTCCATACATGAAAAAGTAATATTTAGCAGATGGAAACTAAGGAAGAAAGTCAGAGCCCTGTAATTAGCTTGTTCTCCATGGACTTGCAGATACCTTCAGAGCTGTGGGTAGAGCCATGCCGAAAGGAGAGCAAACCTCACAAACAGGAGATTAGGAAACCGAAGCAATCAGAGCTGATGACCAAGGAGCTGTGGAGAGTTTTTTTTAACCATTCCATTTCCTGAACCCTGACATGTGATTTCGTCTCTTTATCGAGCCCTCTCTTCAGAGTTTGAAGCTAACTTTTGCCATTTCTTTGTATCTTGTTTCAGGGCCTTACAGGAAGACCAGGGATCCCGGTAAATACTTCTTTCTTTCTGTTCCTTCACGCTGTCTGGCATTTGTTTCATCAGTAGGACTCTGGGGAGTGTGAGCTGGGAAAAGGTAGTCATCTCGCAGAGCAAACCTGAGGTGGAGTAACATATTGCAAACAGAACGTGGCTCATAGCAGAGTAGGGACCACGGGAGCTTAGTTAGGACCAAGCTTAAGGGTGACATAATCCCAGTCACCCATCCGGCGTGTGAGAAACACACTACTTTTGAAGATGCCTTCGTCAACCTGAGGTGCCGTATGCAGTGTTCTTGCTAATGGGTCTTGCTAATTGCAGAAAGATTTAAAGGTCTGAGTCACTCTGGGACAAATGCAGAAGTCCATAATAACATTATCTGCCTCTGAGATAGTTATGAGTGAGGAAGGAGCGTGGGTTTTGGGGTGACAGCTGCGTGCTTTCCTGGCCCTGGCTCCCTGCTCACCTGGAAACTGCAACAGCTGTAACAGGCAGTTTCCGAACGAACGAAATGCAAACCATGCTGCTGGCTTTCCCCCTGACTCAGAGCAGAGGCTGCATGCTGCCTTTCATGCTCATCCAGCTCCACTGTGGGAGCTGCAGGCAGCTTTGCATGACTTTGTAACCAACATACGTGGTATCATCCACCACTGAGTGCTCTTCCTTGGCTCCCTATCACAGACAACCTTTCCTTATAAACATCTGGCATTTATTTGCTGTCCTACCGGGAGCTCCTCCTTTGCTGTTACTGCTTGGAGTGCTGTAATGCTGTGCAGTCGCATACCAAACGCTGTCGTGTTCAGCTCTTGACACCAGGTACTCGCTGGAGACCTGACACAGCTCAGCCCTGAACTTGGTCCTCAGTCTCATCCTGCTCGGACACCAGCCACAGCAGAGCCAGGAGAAACAAAATCATCCTTACCTCAAACCCTGAGGGAGATCAGCCTGAGCTCAGCTCTGGAGGAAAGCAGCATTTAGGGGACTGAAAACACAGGGGAACTCAGCAGTGTGTTCTCCAGCAGCCACAAAGTAATCCCTGGGGCAAGATGCTGACACCGGGAGTTTTACTCGCTGCCAGCACACAAATATAGGCAAACATTAGTGGGACTGAGAACCCGCTTAAAACCTGAGAAGAAAGCAGTTTCCCATAATAGATCATCTACAGATTTTAAAATCAAGCAGCTGTTTAGCGTTTTGTCTGTCTACAAGGGATGCTTTTGCAGAGCATATATTGTTTTTCAATTTGTCAAAACGTGTGGTACTTGGAAAGTAATGTCCCCAGTACCTCCGCAGAGGGAAGCAGCTAGACTTCCACCAGGTAACAGTTTGGTGCCAGGCACTGATGTCAGATTCTGGGATGCGCAGCCAAAATAGCCTCTGCGGACATGTGGCAAAACAGATAGAGCTAAGTGTGTTCCCCTTCCAGAGATTTCTGACTGCGTTAACGAATGTTGGGATTGAACGTGGGGGAAGGCACACAGAGGTGGCACCAAACGGGGCTGGTGTCTCCAGCTGCAGAGGCCAGAAAACCAGGTCTGTGTTTATGCACGCAGGTAGTCACTGGCAGGGACACTCTGGTTTACATATGGAAACCCCAGGCATTGCTGGATACAGAACAGAGAGATTATTATCACGTCACTTCTGCAAACTATAGAGCAGAAGCTACATGACTTCTGAAGATGTAATCATCAAGTCCTTTCAGCAATTAGCTACAATCTTCAAAATCTGCCCAGCCTTCAGTTTTGGTGACCAGGAATGCAGTGGGAGGTGACTTTATACATATATATATAATTTTTAAAAAATGGCATAGTTAACTGTAAGAGGCAGAAAACAGCATTGTAGGTGAGTGACTGTAGAAGATTGCAGCTGGTCTTGTCAGTCTTGTGTGTATGAGGCTCTGTTCAGTGTCGCCTGACCCAAAGTCATTCCCCAAGCTGCTGTTCGGATCGTTCACACCCTGACAATCCACTGGGAAGCATCTCAAAGGGGTAGAGGACACTGAACACAGCTGGTCATATGTCTTCTTCCAGACGTGCTTTTTCCTGTGTCAGCTTGTTTTCCCACATTTTTCTCTTGCTTCTGGACAGGACCATATTTTCAAGTCGAAGAGAATCCTGTTTTAAAGTGATAACTCTATAAATAAGTAGCTAACACCCAGATGACTTTGGTAAAGAAAGAGAAAAACATGACAGTTAGCTACTGCAGGAAGCCAGTTCCCAGGACCTAGATTTTATGAAGTGTTGGAAATTGGGATTATACTTTGTTAGGCTGAAAAACTCCTGCCCTTCTTTTGCTGCTTAAATTGCGGTGTGGCATCTCTGTTGTGAGGTGTGATTTATCACATGCACAAGTGAACTGGTGTTTTTATGCATATTCTTAAAGACAGGTTTGGGTGCACACAAACACACTTTCCTCTCTCTGTAACTTGTTTTCTCACTCTCTCAAAATCCCTGGAGACTTGTACCAGCAGCGCTAAGGCACATCTGTGGCATAGCTCATTTGTGTTGTTTTATAACCCAGCTTTTGGCCAGTTTTCAATTACCTTATTTTAATTTTGCCTTATTTGCCAGGGAGACAAAGGTGCGATGGGAATCCCTGGGAGACCGGTAAGTCCAAACCTCTTCATGTGTCCTGTCCCCGTCTTCCAGTCCTCAAGATTTTGGGGAGGCTTTCAGGATGATCCTTGGTGGGTGTCAGCCTGATGAGAAAAGCCACCCTCCCTGAGCCCCACACCTGAGAGGATCTTCTTAGTCCCAGCAGGGTGGCCAGCCTGCAAGCTGCCTATATGCTGAGGGTGTGTGTTTCCATCCCCTCGGCTGTATGATTCAGACCCTTCTCTGGTTCAGCATCACCCCACATCCCCCCTCCCCTCCGCCCCCGGTTAGATGCCTCCTGCTGCCACCTCGTGCTCTGGTTGGGCTTGCTACCTGTGGGCTTGCTAACACGCACCCCTGCCTGCCACTGGCAGCTGCCCTTTCCAAATAACCCTGCCCTGAACAAGGGGAGGCATCCCTTGCCTGGCTGAGCGCTGTATTTCGGAGCTGCTCTTTGCTCGAGTATCCCAGGATGAGGATGGGGAAGAGGGCTGGGACAGGAGCTGAGACCACCCTACTCATCCCAGCCCCATAGCCAGGGTTTTGGGGTGGGAGAGCGTGCCCTTGCCACTGACACCCGTGTTTGTGTCTTTCTCTTTCTCTCTCTCATCTGCACCCTCTTGCATGTGGCTGCGACGGGTGTCACTGACCCAGGGATTAAAAGGGCAACCTGGAGAGAAGGTGAGTTGGCTCCTTGCAGCACAGAGCATTTCTGGCTGCCCTCCTTGAGTGCCAGCCCAAGCCCTCCTGTCACAGTCATGGCTGCTGCTGCCAGCTTTGGGCTTTCACCCCACTGGGCTGCCCCCTCTTCCCCAGCAGCGTAAGTTTATCTCCCAAATTCCTTCCAGGCTACTCAGCCTCCGAAGATGCAGTGTTTCTTGTTTATGACAATTTACTAACAGCACAAGAGCCAGTGGGCACATGCAGGGCTCCCCTCAAGGCTTCCTGGGTTTTAACTGTTGAGTTTCTTCCCTGCTGGCAGCCCTGCTTGCCCTAATCAACCTGCAGCTCCCCTCCACCTCCCAAATTAGCCCGATTCCTGGTGCAAGGAAGAAAATGGCAGTGCAGCCACCTATCTCTGACATGGTGGGACCTTGTTCTCCTAAGGAAGAGCGATGGTATGATTGAAATCTGTGGGATGCTAGCTCGCGTCCATGCAGGGCACCACCACACCAGGCCCACTTGCTCCTATTCATAGAAGACAGAAACTACAGCAGAGGAGGGTAAGGTAGGACAGAGATTCTCTTCCCTTGCTTTCAAGCTACTGCTTGCTCATTGGAGCCGACCAAGAGCTTTCAATGTGAAGGAACAGTAGATAGATACAAACAAAAAAGGGGAAAATTACTCTTAACTGCCCATGCTTCCCCAAAGCCCTCCGTGAGAGTCCTAGGTCCTTGGCAGGCTCCAGCTTTGTTTTGCAGAGCACTCTGCTTGCTCCCAGGCTGTTTGGTTTATGGGATGCTCCATCTCAAGGCTCCCCAGCCCATGGCATTTCTGGAGCTGCCTCTTAGGAATAAGCTGTGTTTTCCAAAGACAGGGATGGGTCCTGCCGATCGCACATTGTGGGTGGCTAGGAGCTGGAGAAGCAACTGTTTTCTTTTCCAGCAAGGACTTTGCTGTTTCCATACACATCCTGACTGAGTTTGAGAAGCACGCAAGCGTGGCATTTCTGGAGGCAGCCCGCAGCTCCCATTTCCCTTGAACCCAGCGTATCCCCCTTTCTCTTTCTTCTGCTCCACACACTCCTCCCAGACTTGCAGGAAGGAAACAGTAAGGGTTCCAGGCCGTCTTTTGCACTTGTAATGGAGCAGAACCTCTGTTTTGCCAGAAAGTATTTTATGTGTTTATAGTTTTTCTTGCTGTGCAGCTTCTGTTTTCTGGCACATCCAAGTATAACTCCAAATGACATCTTTTCTCCCAAAGCATGGGACAAGAGCTGGGGGCTGCCAGAATGGCAGCTGCCCCACAAGCCCTGAAGGTCTTACACCTCGAGCACATTCATTTTAACCCCAGTCTCGGCAGGAATCTAATTCTCTTTGTATTTTCCTTTCCTCCTTCACTCACCCCTTTTCCTCTCCCTTGTTTCTCTGCAGGGTGCTCCAGGAGAAGCGGGCATCTCTGTCATTGGGCCCCGTGGTCCACCCGTAAGTGGCTTTTCTCTCTATTTTTGACTGATGCAAGATGTGGCCAAGTTATAGGGAAAGACTTAGGAGGGGTGGTAAGACACAGCATCAGCTGGATAGAGCAAAAACCCTGCATGATGTGGTTCCCATGCTGAGCCAGGCTTGGTTTTATACTGCTATTATATACTATATATAATGAAATTACAGCTCATACTTCAGAACAAATGAGGAAGCCTTCCCTTACAAGGAAACCATATTCCTATATTTTTAAGGAAGAAGCACGTTTCCTTCTTGCAACAGGGCTGCTACCACTTTTGGAGAAAATAAGCACTTTGCCCTGGCTGATCTCAGCCTTTGGTTCCATTAGCAGAGGATCAGCCCCTTGATTTTGCAGAAGAGCAGGATGCGAACTAAGCTGGTAGCAGGGGAACTTGCAGAGATGGGTAGTTCTTTAGAGGTCCTTGTCAAGTACCCAAAAATCTTGGAAACTCTTCAGGAGCACAGTCACCACTCTCTGGAAAGTCCCTTAACTGGCTGGGGAGCCAAGGAAAGCGTAGGTGGGATTTTGCACGCTCTTCCATCAGAAGTGTCCCTGCAAGGTGCAAAGAGTCAGCCAAGACAAAGCTTTCTGCAAGGACAGGGTCATTAAAAGCGGCCAGTGTGAAATGTTAGAGCATTCACATGCCCTCTGTGCTGGATGGTTTCTGCACTGTGGTTCAGCCGTCAAGCCTCTGCTTTTGTGCAGCCAGTCCTCCTCACTCCATCCCTGAACAACCTCCACTGGAGATTTCCATGAAAAAAGACCCGGGGACTCAATTCTCTCCCTCCCAGTGGGCACTTCCGATTTTGATTAACCTGTGAAGAGCACCGTCCTTGACCTGCAGAGAGGATGGTCTGCCAGCAACTTTTGTTTCACAGCAGAGGTCAAGTGAGAGAGACCTAGGCAGTGTGAACACTTGGCTACATCTGGCTTTCCAATTAGCTTTCCAAAAGCCCCATGATAAGTGTTTCTAATAAGAAACAGCTTTGCCGGTCCCCGGGCCCACCTGCCCAGCATGCTGGAGTTTGAGAAGCGACAGAACCAAAGCCCAGGACACAAATGGGTCTCCTCAAGTGTTTTATACCCGGCAGATGGCCCCTGGCTGCATGGCTGGGTGAGGAGGAAGGGCTGGCAGGGCTCTCCATGCCAAACTCCGAGCAAGACCACCCTGCTTCACAAGCAGCAGATTTTGGAGGGTAAACGCGCCATTGCTTTTGCTGCTTCTCAAACACTGAAGCTCTCTGCCTCCTAGGTAGTGTGATTACAGTAACTGGAGAGAAAAGCCGTAAGTGCCTGTCACTGTAGGTCCTGCAAACAGAGATGGGGACCGCTGTTTTCTTGAAGAACACATGCCTGGTCTGTAGGACAACTTTTATTGTCTGCTTCAGCGCCACTGCTCTGCCTCGCTGCATTTGCTGCTGTTTGGGAAAGTGCAGAACGTGTTGCATCTCCAAAACAACAGAAAACTTGGATGGCAAATGATATTTAAAATGGGCTTTTGCCTACCCCCATCAAAGCCCTGAGGTGCCAGTATTGGCACAACTCCACACTTCCACCCCCAAAGTTTACTGTGATGATGATCCAGTTTCTTGGGGAGCTGGTGATAGGTCAAAAGGATGGCTGAGCCCTGAAGACAAACACGGAAAGCCCGGCCAAGGGGCCACTTGGAAAGACGTGGGATGACAAATAGTTTCCAGATTTCTGTTTGGAGGTTAAACTTTTTGCTTGAGCTCAGAGCTGCTTAACTTCTGTCCAGAGAGGGACAGTGCGCCGATAGTGGCAGAAACAGACGGTCTCCGTGATTTTGGCAGCTCCCGGGATTACATACTTCATGTGATCAACATTTTAAAAAGAAGACAAGGAAAAACAGCCACCCAACAAAAACAGTCTCTTGGAATCACTCACTGTTGAACTGTTGTTTTGGCCTGATACTGTGCAAATCACTCTGCCGTACTCCAAGGAGAAAGAGGGAGCAGTCTGTAGTCTACAGAGGAAGCCAAATTGCACCATTTCCAGGTTTTTCTCCCTAATTCTTTTTTTAGCACTTCTTGTCCAGCAGGGAACCAAAATTAATGAATTGTGGCTAGGCTCTTCTTGATTCTTGCCTTTTCAGAAACCAGCAGTGGACAGATCCTTTAATTTATAGCCTATCTTTCCTCCTGGTCACTGGCCAACAGGACCAGGTGGTTTTCTATGTATCTTGCGAAGTAAAGCTGACCAAGTTCAACTTGCAGAACTGAAAAAACAGTGCAAATGGGATCAGGCCCTGCTAGCACTGTGTATAAAAACACAAGTGCTTAGTGCAGCACAAGGCATTTTGTGGTTGGGGCGTCCCTCAGTCTCTGAAAAATGTTATTTGGCCCCATCCTCTGAATGGGCAAACCTTCACTGAGTCTCTCTGCAGGTAGGAGAGGCTGGAGGAGATGTAACCTGAAGGTGAAGGCTTTCCCTGCCAGCGTGGCTCTGAGCTCTCTCCCAAGGGGTCATCATTGCTTCACTGTGGAAAACTTCAGCCTTGCAGCCCAGCACACCCGTTCCCCCCGTTCCCTTCTCCCCCTTCCCTTCCCTTGACACCACGCGGATCTCTCTGGTTAAGGCAGACATACACCCATGTGCATTTCTTTTCAGAAGGGAACCCTTGTTTATATACAGATCTTTCCTAGGAAAACCTTGTGGGACTGAAACAGTCTGGTCATGATATCTCAGGTTGCTTAAGAAAGCATTTTATTTCCAAAAAATGAAGCATGAGAACACATAAGAAACCTGGGCTTTTTGGCATTGTAGCACAGCTTTTAAGGAAGGCAAGATGCCACAGTGGTCACTCAATGAGCGTGGTACAGGATTTACCTCATCCTGCTGTTCCTGTCTACATGGGTGTGCTTCCAGAAGTGCTGAAGCCTGGTCCCTATTGCTTCCTGACTTGGCTCACACTTTTCTTGGTAAATTGAGATTTTAAAAAAGTCCTCAAGTAAAGAGGTGTCTTTACGGGATACCCACAAATCTAGGGTAACTGTGACCTGGGATATCACAGGTCCCAGAAACTGAAGAGCTGTGAAAAATTAACAGTCAGGACATTTTCTCTTTTTCGTTGTTTTTAAGTGGGTGATGAAGAAGCTGCCAAGCACATCCCAAGCAAGTGTTTGCTGTACCTCATCCCAAACTGGTAGCCAACGCTGGCTAGCCAGAAAGAGGCAGGGGAAAGGACTTGGTGCTCATGTTCCTCTCATCACTCTACCTAACTCTACTTTTTCTCTTAGTTTT
>VZTU01030143.1:144885-164517 GCA_013400835.1 Zapornia atra | reverse complement strand
TCCAGAATTATTTGTGAGGAAAATAAATGCACTGGGACATGAGATTAGGGGAGGAGGAGAAGAGGAATGGCTGTATTTAGACACCAGTGACCTGCAAGGTTTGTCTTGCACAGAGCAGCACCCTACATTAAACGCCTCCGGTTTATGGCAGCAAGAATTGCCATAAAATGAGCTCAGCCTCTGGAATATATTCCAAAAGCCTAGTGTATGGGCTAGGGACACCCATTTAATTAATGTAGAAACTTCAAGGAAACTGCTTGCAGTCCAAACTGGACCTGCTCCAACATTTTCTTGGCCTTGTACAAATTGGAGTGGGGATGAGAGATTTCCCCTCCTTCCCAAGACACTTTCCCCTTGGAGGGGAATTGTGTGTTGGGTAACTCTTCAGAGAGTTGCAGGATAAATGGGCAGAGGCTGGAGGAAAAGCTCCGTAGAGAGGACTTAGGGTCAGTTAAAATCCACTTCAGTTCCTCTAAGCTGCTGTCTCTGTTTCATCCTTCCTAGGGACAGCCCGGAACAAGAGGTTTTCCTGGATTCCCGGTAAGTGTAACAGCTAATTTATGAGGTACGGGTGTCCAATATTACTAGTGCTCTCTGTGTCTCATCATTTCTGTCTGAAACATAGGATCTGATCTGATATCACTGGAAAAAAGTAACTTTTTCTTTATTTGTTTTTCTTCCTTTTTCCCCCTTTTTAAATGATACTTGGGGGAAAAAAACCCCGACACACCAAAGAAACCAACCCAAACCACAGTACTCCAAAAGGAAATTAATTTTTAAAAAAACTCCAACCCACCAAGTGTTAAAATAACATAGCTGAAGCCAGATCTGTCCAGTAAAAGAAAACCATCCTAAGAAATACCCCTAAACAAAGAAAATAAGCCCTAGGTAGGTGAGATTCCAACCTTAATTGAGTCTTCAGGTGATAGCTGTGAGCACCTGTGATCCAAACGGCACCCTGTGTGGTACAAATCAGCTGGGGACTATGCTAGGCTGAGCCAAAGGGCAAGGACAAAAAGCTTGAGGAGGTGGGGGTGGGGGGTTCTTCTCCAGTGCTGGAGAGGATGAAACACATTTCATTTCGGCCCTACGGTTGCTGGCAATGCTCTCTGAAGCATTGAGGCTGCTGGAGAGCTCAAACGGTTGCTATTTATTCTATCCTGGATGACTAGGAAGCCTAAGGCAAAAACAAACACCCCCTGCATCCCGGCTCTGGCCAAGCAGCTCAGCTGCTGCTCCAGGACACACGATGTGCCAGAGCAGGTCTGCGGGGGAGACTTTCATGCCTGGAAAACAGGAGGAATTGGCAGTCTCTGAGCCATCTGACCGGGCTCTGTGGCTCTGCCCTTTGTGAAATAAGGGAGGCTGTGAGCTGCCCCTGGGCTGAGGAGAAGCAGATCTCTCCAGGCCTTTGTGGTCTTTGGCTTTTGGAGGAGAAGAAAACAAATCAGCCCAGCTCATGAGAAAGTGCCGGGTGGGACAGCGCTCTGCAGAGCCTGTTTCTCATCAAATTGTACCTTCAAAATGCTGCTGAGGTGCATGTCACCTCTTCCCTGGGACACTTTTATTATTCTGCCATTTGAAAAAAATTCCTCTTCCCCCAGAAGGGGGGTGCCTTTTTAAATCAAAGTCTTGAGAAAACTGCTGACTTCCCACTAGTTGACAGGATGCTGCAAAGTTTGAAATGCTGCTTTTTTTTTTTTTGCAAGTTGTCCATGATTCTCTCCTCCCTTCTCTCCTTCACTTCTTGTGTCCAGCATTGCTGCTGAAATGGGCTGACAGTAAGCAGGTCCCTGCAGAACCAATTGGGAATTGGGAAGCTGGACTGGTACCCGGTGGGCCAGGGACCTGCTGGGAGTCAGCAGGAGGGCAGAGAATCATATGCCACCTCTGTGTCCTTTCCCCAGCCCATGCAATCTCGTTGCCATGTAGGGGCAGGGGGACAGACACCCCAGTGAAAGTGTTTCTTACCATTTCTTTCTCTCTTTTTTTAATTTCAGGGCCCTATTGGCTTGGATGGCAAACCGGTAAGCAAACAGCTTCTCCCAGGGCTTTCTGCCCTGCTTCCTGCTAGGTCCTGCTGTCTTGCCAGCCTGCATGTTCATGGAGTGAGTTTTGAAAAGGATTATTTTGCAACGTCATGCACATGCATGGATTAAATGAAAATTAGAAGGCTGGCAGGCAGAGGGATACCACAGATGCCTTGGGGGAGATGCAGGAGACAGGACATCAGGGAAGGCAGAGTGTGGCTGCTTCCTTTCTAGGCAAATCTATAAAATAGCATGTCGCACGTGCAGGAGCCCAGCTGTTGCAGGGAAAGCCTTAGCAGGCACTCCCACCCTGAGCCAGGCAGGCAGAGCAGGCCCCTAGGCACCAGCCCTCTGCCTTAGACAGACAACAGCCACATTTGAGGTTGACTCTGCAACTTCATTCTCTCTGCTGCTATGCTGCAAAGAGATGGAGCAGAAGAGGAAAGGACCCCAAAGACCTCCATGCTGTTCTTAGAGTCATCCTTATAATCAGCTTTGTAGTAGAGAGATAGACCTAAGTTCTTCCCATCCTCCAGAGACCTAGGCACCAATACAGCTACTTCCCTATGAACCCAGCTAACATGAAACCCATAGCTCCAGGCAGTCTCTTAGCAAAATTCTCTACCACCCTTCCTCTAGCCTTGCTGTGATGGAGAAGGAGCTGGTAGCACATACATCTTGCACCTAATTTCCTACAGCAGGATGCTGTTTTTGCCATGAGGAGCATCACCCTCAAGAGATACCCAGCAGTGTCTCTCTTATGCTGCTCTGGGGATGCATGTGTGAGCCCCAGCGCACTGCGCTCAGCTGAAGCTGCTCTGACAGCCCCAGGGGGATTAACCACGTCCCAGCCGCACCCCACAGAGCCTTTGCACACTGTATTTATCCTCCAGAGCTTTGTTCTCAGTGGTTTGGATATCGGGGAGTGGTGCCCTGTTAGGTGTGTGAGCAAAGCTCCACGTGCACACTGTTGCACCTCCCTTGACAAGGTATAGCGTGAGCACCTCCTGAGGCAAGGGGTAAGTTGGTTAAGCCAACATCTTCTGGAGACTGTAGTGGCCGACGCTGATATGTCTTTTCTCTCTTTTGCAGGGCCATCCTGGACAGAAGGGGGAGATGGTAAAAAAAAAAAAAAGTAATAAATACAATGTTTATTTGTGGGTGCTGGGTTGGTTTGAAATGACGTTGCCTCTCAGCTGGAAACGAGCTCATAGGCAGGGTAGGATTGTAGTTCATCTAGCTGCATCCCTAATTCTGTAACTTCATAATAGCAGTGCTGGGATGCACATCTGTAATTTTTACATTATGGTTATCGTATTCACATGTCACAACAGCAACTCTCTAGTTTAGTTATGCATGGGATATGTTTTCCTTGCAGTTAGCAATTATGTTCTTTAAATATACACTGGGAGCTGACATTTTTCGTGGTTGGCCTCATAGCAGAAGTAAAAGTTGATGGAAAGATTTCTGAACACCCATCTGGCAGCTTTCAACTTATCTAACAACAACGAAAAAGGCATATTTTTTGTATTAAATATCTGTCTTTCCCCCTCTTCAAGCTCCATTTCATATGTGCATTGCACTAAAATGCTTTTGGTTCAAAACGATAAACTTAGGCCACACTTGATGGAAACCCAAATGTGGTCTTGTTCCTCTTGACATCTCTGATGATGAAATCCCCAAACACGAGTATGCCAAGCTGGCAGCTCTGTAGTCACCTTCGCTCACTGAAATGCTGAATGTTTTCTTCTGCTAATTCTGGGGTTTGAGCCTGAGTGTCAGTGTAACTCTCTGGCAAACACATGTTGAAGATTTCGCCCCCCTCCTTCCCTGCTCCTTGATGGAGGGGTGAGCTGACATCCCCCCTTGTTGCGCAACCCTGGCTCAGGCAGTTACAGCTCAAGCTTCAGGCCTGGCTGCTTCTGGTTTGATCCCAGTGCTGTCAGCTGAGGTCCTGGGAACAGTAAGGGTGTGTTTTCCTGATGGATTTTCCCCTCTCCTTTTAATAATTCCCCCCCCACGGTGCAGCCAGAACATGCATGCATTTTCACTCTTCCAGAGTAACAAAGGGAACCCAGGTCTCTCTTTGGGAACTTTTCTCCACAATTGTTTTAAAAACTGAGTTTCCACCTACACCATACACAGGGGTTTTGTTGCCTTGTTGCTGTAAATGGGGAATCTGTCTTGCATTCACAACAATGTGTTTCTTTAAAGGGTGCTGCAGGTCCCAGGGGACAACCTGTAAGTATCCCATCTCTTGCAATCACATCTTCTCCTAATTAATCCCTCTCCTCTTGCCTGCACTGAGCTCCTTAATTTTTTTTTTACCACTTTTCTTTTATAGGGACCCCCAGGACAAAAAGGAGAAAAGGTAATTATGATGGGAGATGTTTTGACAATTAAAAATGCAAAAGGCGAGCGGGGAAGGAACTTCATGGGCTTGGTGCTGCTTGGTCTGACTTTGGGTGGCTGAGAAATACAGCAAGAAGAGAGGGCTCCGGGGCTAGGGGACAGGAGGCAGGGTGCTTGTCGGGTGCAACTTGACATAGCTGCATTGAATTAAATAGGGTCGCAGTGATTTACACCTTCTGGATCTGACCCTGCGTGTGTCTATTTTGGTCCTCTCTGTTTGTACTTTAAACTCTTTCCTTTTAATCCCCTCCTTCCACAGGGTCAGTGCGCTGAGTACCCGCACAGGGTAAGTCATTAGCCTTATTATCATCTGTCCCGTGCCTTCCTGCATGTTAATCCTCCTTTGTTTTGAATGGCTTCTTGTTGGAAATGCAGATCGTTTCATTAACGAGATGCATCAGCGGGACCCCAAGGGCAGCGCTCGGCTGATTGATGTGCTTCTCAGAAAAGGGGCAGATAAGGTTTTCCAGGAGGGATGTTGGCTCTCCGCTCTGTTCCTGCCCACCGGGGCTGACTCCCAGCTAAATGCTGTCGTTGCGGCTTCCTGGAGTCCCCCCCGCCCTCTGTGCTGGAGCAGGGAAGGTTTGTGTCCTCACCCCAAAACCTGGGGTTTCTGGAGGTGGAGAGGTCACCCGCTCGCACCTCAGCTCTGTCCTGCTTCCACAGCCTCTGCTGCGGTTGCGTGGCCAGGAGCAGCATGGGGTTTGCAGACCTCAAGGACACTCTTTCGTCATTCCCCCCCCTTTTTCTTCTCCCTCATGCTGGCTTCAACCCTGCATAGAGACAAGAGGAAGGCTTGTGCTCCCTGCCCAAAAGTCACCCTGACCACCCTTGGCAACAGTACTCTGGCTGGTTCCTGGTGAGCTGGTCCTTATGCCGGTCCCCCAGCCTGGTGGGCTTTCTGCCTGTAAGGAAGAAGTGTGAGGCAGGGGGTCGATACCAGCATCTCTTTAATGAAAGCCAGGATGTTGCCCCGCTTGTCTCTGTCCTGGCCTGGCTGGCGTGTACCACAGCCAAGAGAGGAGAGAGTACATCGTGGGGTTTGAGGGGATTACGGGAAAAAAACGCTCTAAAAACAACTGAAGTGCTGAAAATCCACTGGAAATGCATTGGAACGACATCATATGAAGTGGCTGGAATTTGTAATCTGTGTACAGGGAGACAGGCTTAAGGGCTTTCTGTTTATTTTTGACAGGGCTCTGGTCCCTGGCCCTGAGGGAGCAGGGCCCTGGATGCTCTGTGTGGCAGAGGCAGGGGTGAGAGCTGGGCTGGCAGTGAGGGAGAAGGGGGCCATGGGTATGTGCCCTCCAGTACAATAATAGCCAGTCAGCTGTGTTTATTTAGGCAAGTGGCTCACTAGATTGTTATGTTAAAAAGAAGCTAACAGCGTTCACCCCAGAGGTGTCCTGGGTTCCTGTTACAGGCTCTGACTGTTCTGGGTGCTCAAGGTGAAAAGCAGCAGCAGGACCTGAAGCAGACATTGGGAAAGAGAGATGCAGATTGTGCATCACTGGGAGTAGCCTGGGCTCTGTCCTGGGAGCAAAGGCTTGCTGGTTCGGTGGGTCGGGGTTGAAGGCACTCTGGGGCGACACGTTTTCTGGAGGTATTTCTGGAACCTCGATATTGTAAAAAGCCCACGAGGTGTTCCAAAGCAAAAACATGCTGACGGGAAGGGTGACTGTCCTCAGATCAGCTCAAGGGTGGTCTGTCCGAAGGGTCTGGTCACAGGCTGAAATCAGCCAACAGAGGTTCATTTCCCTCTCTTCCTCCCAAAATTAAAATTAGGGTGAGCTTTGTTGTGAAAATGCTGCACGTTTCACCGAGTTGCAATTTGCTCTTGCTTTACTCGTTGACAAGGTGCTTCGTCAGATGTTCCGGGCGAGGAAATGAAAACCAGCATCCTGAAAACCAGAGATGTTGTTTCAGTTTTGCTTCATCCTTGTTTTCTTAGGAAGGAAGTGTAAGGTTAAGATGTATGCCTTAGCTCATGTTGCAGTTTCCTATTTTTCATCTGTACGAGCCTGTATGACCTGCACTGGTGTGAGGGACAAGCCCAGGCACAGGGCTACCCTTTTGGGGTGCGCTGGCTGTTTGGGCTGCTCCAAAGTGCTGCCCTGGGGAAGGGGACCAGGGACCAGCTGCGCTCCATCTGCTCTCAGAAACACCGTGTCTAACTGACCCCGTTTGTGTCATGTGTCTTCGCTGTCCCCTAGGAATACCTAAGTACCACCCTTGCAGCCCTGCGCTCTAACCAGATCCTTACGCTAAAGGTTTGTGGGTAACGATCCGATGGGACTTGGTTCTGATGCAAAGGCACAAGGCTGTGGATCCAATATTGTGCGCTGCCTTCTGAAAAACACCTTGCCACTGAGACACCCAGGGGCCAGTGCAGGAGACTGGGGGGCAAGAAGCTTTCAGGTTTCTTGTCTAAAATCTTCCCCTTGCACCTGAATCCATTGCTGGGTCTTCAGCACTTGAGGAGCTGGGTGAAGACAGCTCAGCTGGGTTTGGGTCAGTCAGAGATGCACACCTAGGATGGGGGTGTGGGGATTCACAGTGACAACCCCCTCCAGAAGATCAGCACGGTCCTGGAAGCTCTCCTGGGGCCTCCTGAACTGGCTTTTAGAAAGAGAAGGATGTCCTCCTGGGGAAATCAGCCCTGTTGATTTTCCAGCAGCACAGCCCGTGTCTGTCTGGGTTGGTGCATCTGAACACACCCAGCTTCCCCCCGGGGTCACAGGGCAGTGGTGCTGCAATATTGGGTTCCCACTTGACTTTGCAACAGTACTGGGTGTTCTCTTCTACAGCAAACACAAAGAAGGGTGTTGAAAGGAATTAAAGTGTGCTGCTTGGATGCGTATGGTTACTGTGGGGGGGAGACCTGTGGGCACACCTCTCGGACCTCAGCACGCAGCTCACACAGGGAAATGTTGCGCACAGGGGCACATTTTTGTGCCTGAGCACAGAAAGCCTCTTTCTTTTCTCCCTGTGTAAATCAAGAGCAGCTTCAGTGGAAAACTGATAGGAACAGGAAAGTGGATCAGGCCAGAGGAGCATTCCTGGGCCTGGAGCCGGCACGGTGGGTGCCAGGCTGACAGCAGCATGCATGCAAGTGGAAACTGGATACAGCAGAAGGATGAACAAATGCTCCTGAGCTTTACTGCATTTGATTTCTGTGTGTCCGGGTCAGCTTTGTGCCCTAAGGCAGCATTCCTGGCTATAAGCAGTCAGAGGCTGATGTTACTGTTAAACAAGGAAAAGCAAAGCACGGGGTCCAGAGGCAATACCCTGCTCAAGGTTCAGAGGCAATAGGAGCTCTCTTGGCCGTGGTGCCTGTGTCTGCCTAGCTAAATGAACTGCACCAGGACCTGTTCACTGCTGCTGACCTCAAGGAGCCTCTCTCCACTCCTATGCTCTGAGGAAGGGTGAGGCCCAGAGATACAGTATTCTAAGGGAAGATGGAAACAAATTGGAAACTCTACTTGGAGAAAATTGGCATTTTAATAGTTAGCTCAAATTGAATGATGAGAAATAGAGATGGTCCGGTCACCGGAGAGCTTAGCAGAGCTGGTGAGGGCAAGTCTTGCAATACTGCCTAAGGAGAGCAGTGGAACTGAGTCAAAAAATCCCTTGGGTAAGTCTTGTTTCGGAGTAGGGCAAGTGGTAAAAACTCTGTGCAGTGGGAGCGTCGGAGCAGCGAGTGGCTGCCTTGCACCTGCCAGGGCTGGCACATGGCAAGTCCCCCTGTGAGCAACGCGTGGTGTGAAGGAAGGAGCTCAGAGGTCTGCCGGCAGGTACCTGTGCCCCACGCCCTCCCGGTGCAGCTCTCACGTGGGGGTTTTATTTTCACGGTAATTTCTCTGTTCCCCTCTTCTCTGTTCTCTCCCCTGGCTGCTCTCTGACTCTCGGTGCGCTAACGGCCTCCTTTGCCCCACGGCCTTCTGGTTTGATCTTCTTCAGCTGTTGCCTCTCCTCAATTCAGTGCGGCTGGCTCCACCTCCGGTCATAAAGAGACGCACTTTCCAGGTAGACTTCTCCTCTTCATTGCCTGTTTCTAAGCCTACCCTGACGCTTGCAATTAATCAGCTTACTACGTGTCTGCCTTCCCCTACAGAGGGGTTTCCAAGAGGTTTGGGCAGAGCTGAGGGACCTTCTGTGAAGCGGAGGAAATCTTTGATGTGATAATATGGCTCAAAAGAAATATAGTGAAGCCAGCTTTTTAAACTAAGAGAAATGGGCCATGAAACAGTTCTCAGGACTGTTGACAAGCAGTCTCCTACCTTAAGGAGTCAGTTCCTGCATATTCAATCTCCAGAAGATGTTAGAAAACTCTTGCTGAAACGGGGTTAATGTCTGTGAAATTTAACTGAGATGAATGAATAGGCAAACGCTTCTTTTAAGGGCTAGTCTAGTCTGAGACACTTGGGAAAATGTGTTTAAATAAGCTCTTATAATGGTTTCATTAAATTGCATTAAATCTTTGTGTAAACACATTTATTTTGGTTTCCAGGGCCATAATTCATGTTTAGTTTAGCTTGGGAATGAATTAATAAAATGAATTATGGACATATGAATAGTGAATAAGAGTGTCCATAGTCAGAGTTCATGTGGCTTTTAATGAGCCCACTTTAAGCTCCCTCATTCCATCAATTGGGATTAACTTTCCCATGTGGACAAACCGCTGCAATTACCCCGCTGAAGTGTGCTGGGCACCCTCTATGGAGTGCCTGGGTTTTGTCACCCCACTGCCTGTCTAGACAGGGAACTGCGGTCTGCAATACGGGCCTTTACCATGGGTACCTGGTCCTTGCCCCCGGTGCTGGCAAAACCTTGACCTTATCACTTGAGCCTGTGGTCTCAATTCGGTTTCTATCGATTCAGTGCTCGCGCTGCACAAAGCCCCATGGCTTGTGCTGGTTGCCCTTCAGAGTGACAGTCTGGAGAGCCAGGCCAAGGACTGACCTCTTGGGAAGGCTTTGAAAGCTGAAGTGTGTATCCAGGATGAAGTGGGAAACTTGAATAGCTGCCCCATGTCCTGTCGTCAGCCAGGGCTGCAAATTCCCTCTGTCCCCATGGGCTAACTTCACCGGAGAATTTTGCTGTGATCAGTTTTGCCGTTGCTTTATTCGTTCCCTAAGTGCAACAAAGTGTAATCCACTCCTACGGATCTGCCAGCACCAGGCAATTCCAGGAGCCCGACAGATGAATGCTAGGAACAAATGTGAGGCTGCAAACTAAACCTCAGCACCAGCGCCCTAGAGGGGAAAATCCTGCTGCCTCTGAGCATGTCAGGAAGAGTGCTTTGCCCATGGGCTTGGGCTTAGCGGAGGCACGGGCTGAGCAGAGACCTGTGTGGGGAGGCTGAACAAGCACCACGTTGCTGGAGCGCAGTCAGGGTGGCTAACTGGTGTTTTAAAAGAACGGACAAATAGCTCCAGTCAGCAGCTAAAAATATAGAGTGATGTCTGATGAAAATGCCACCTGCTCTCCAACTTACTGTATCCTCTTACTGTCCGCTTAGATCCATGGGGTCCTTTTGTTCTGAATGTGTTAATAAGACTATAGTGATGCAGTAATTGCTTTTTGCATGTCTCGGGATCTGTGTGGATGGGCACTTGCTCAGACAAAGCACACTCTGTCTGAGGCAGCAAAGCAAAGGTGATGTGAACAGAGCTTTGGGTGAGCTCCTTGTGCTGAGGCCGGGCTCCTGCTCTCCCCATCTCTCCGTCCCCTGTCAGGGTGCCAGCAGCCATTCCCAGCACTGTGCTGCATTTTAGTGCCCTGAATCTGGAGCCTGGGCTGGACTGACAGTAGTTGAGGTGGGAATAGAGGAGGGAGAGCCAAAGTGAGACAGGCAAAGGCCCCTTTGCCTTCTCATGGAGCACCCAGAGTGGGGTGCTGTAAGATGCACGTGCCTTTTCATGCACCCACAATGCAGTGGGAGGGAAGTCTCTCCGGCTGGGCTGGGAGGTCAGGACAAGAGGAAATCCAGAAATACACTCCAGCATCCTCCAAATCACTTGTCTTGGTTGGATCCAAATTCTCTTCCAGATTTAAAACCTGTGAGACCACTTAAAGGACTGCTGACTAGCACTGAGTATGGAGGACAGGGAAGTATCCTGTCTGCCTTGCACAGGCCACAGGGTGAGCCAGGATGCACTTACAAAATGGGAGAAAAGAGAGGGGACCTTCCCTGCCTGGCCCAGCAGGCTGCTTTCTTGGCGTGGGCTAGGGGGCAGACAAGGGGGCAGCAGCTCTCTTGCAGAGAAGGGCTGGTGCTCCACACATGACTGAGCTTCCGGTGAGCCTGGCCTGTGTGTTGGAAATTTTCTTTTAAATAGAGCTCGTGGCAGAAGGGATGAAAATTTTCAGCTTATTGCTTTTCGTTTGTCAATCTAAAAAAAGCAAGCATCCCTGTATCCATGTGTTTTACTAAAGGCAGCCGGGATAAATAGCATACTTGGTAGGAACACACGCAGGGCACAGATTTCATGTGCTTTCCTGCTCACATGAGTGTGAGAGCAAACTTAGTTCTACCCAGCTGCAGTGTATAGGGTTCTAGAGAGGATAAACACAGCAGAGACCCGACTGCACGCCCACTGATTTATAGTTGAGAAATGACCATGTTTCATTCCTAGCTTCCCATGGATCCACCAAGAAGAGTTTTTCATGGTTGAATTGGGTTGCTGGCACTAGGATGTTGTGATATTTTATCTAGGGAGAGGGAACGGGTGGGGGAGGCCATGAGGCGAACAGCTTAGCGTGGGTGCCACAGCGCCTTAGGAACTTGATGAATTCATCAATTATAGATCAGCAGTCTGGTATTCAAACGTGGTGCTTCCAACCCACTGTCTCCTCAGTGCCGCTCGGTCCCAAGTCCAGGTCCTTTGGGCCAGATGACATTGCTGAGGCATGAGCCGCAGCCGCTGAATGGCTACTGAGGAGCCTGGGGAGGAACCGGCTGAAGCGGCTTCGTTTCAGAGAGCTTAAAATGGCAGGTGGCTCTGCGTGCACTAGCTTGTTAAATCTTACAAAAACAGGCTCTTCCTGGCGTACATCGGCCTCTTTTGGTCAGGCTCCAGAAATGCCATGATGATTGTGTTATTTTCTTTTGGTTTTGTGGCGTTTCTACTTTTGGGCCTTGGCGAAACAGAGGGAGGGTTGTCCAACAAATATAGCATGGGGGGGGGGGGGAAACCCATCTAGGCTGAGGTAAGACACTGTGGCTCTGCCTGGATGTGCCAATGCGGTCACGGGAGGCTTTGCTTTGCATATGACTGTCAAGTGCTTTGGAAAGCCTCCTGAGAAGCTCAGATGATGTTGTGTCTTGACCTATAAATTGTACTTGACTGACTCGTGAAGAGAAGGATCTCTTTGGACTGCTCAGTCTGTAGATCCCTTTTAAAGAGAGCTCTGACAAGGTGGCCTCAGATGTCTTTGCAAACTGGAGGGTCCTAGCTCCTGCCGGCCAGGCAACCTGGCCATCTTCAGTGGGGCTCTGCCTCACTCTTTGAAACCTCTCCTGCCACTAACCTGGGACTTGCTTCTACCTCTTCTGCTTCAGCCAGGCTGACCCGCCTTGGGCCCTTGGGGTGGTGGTGTGAAGGGTTTACTCTGCCTGCTGACAACCCCATGTTTAATGAACTGCAGGGTGAACAAGGGCAAGCAGGAATCCAAGGTCCTCCAGGCCCCCCTGGCCCACCAGGGCCCACCGGACCAGCTGGACCTGAAGGAACACCAGGACAGCCTGGGCCAGTTGGGCCGCCTGTAAGTCCAATTACGAAAAAGCCTTCTGCTTCCTCTTTCCCTGGGGAGTAGACAATTTCCTCTGGCCTTTGTTGCCTCTTCTATGCCAAGATAGCCACGGCAGGAGATCTGCAGGGGATACAGATGTGTGGGGAGGAAGGCATTCCGGGAAGGAGGGGGAGTGGGACAGAAGGTGGAGTCGTGTGCCCTGCACTGTTGCTATCTAGATATGCATGTGAGTGGGTGACCCCAGGCCAGTTTCCTCCTCCTCAGCATCTGAAGATGGTCATGGGGAGGAAGTAACATGAGGGTGTAATTATCCTGCTCACAGCAAAAACCTGGTTGATAAGGATCCTTGTGACTCCTTTGAAGTCCTGCCCCCATCCTGGTCCCGGGCTGGTAGCAAGCAGCCAAGGAGGGTAAAACCAGAACTATTTAAAATAATACCATTGCCGACTGGCAGGGCTCAGGGCAGAAAATCCTGCTAATGTACCTCTCTCTCGCAACAGGGAAGAGCAGGAGAACCTGGGAAGCCTGGCAGAGATGGAAAGGTGGGTACCAGAAAACTAGCTCCATTCCTGGGAGCTGCGGGGAGAAACATGGCAACTGTGGTGTGAATGGTTTCCATCTCCAAGAGTTTTCAAGGCCTGCTAGTAGGACAAGCAGGTCTAGTCCTTGAGGCAAAAGCTCCTCTCCACAGATGATGGAAGGGAAGATGCTTCTGTAAACATTCTTATCTCTCTCTGAGCTCTGAGGTTCCAAAGATGTGGTGACTAAACATTTGAATTGCTATAAGCAGGCAACAACCAAGGGTGGGACAGGCATCAGTGTATCTAGAGTAGTTTTCTCCTTTCTGTCTGCTCACATCAGGAAGGCAGCTCCCGTGTATGGATGTTTTGTTTATTTATATTTACATACACACGTATCCAGTCTACTTCATGGTTCGTATCAGGTAAATTGTTTGGTTATTTCTCATTTAGAAACACAAGTGGCTTGTTTGTTAATATCTCCTCTCTATTTAGTTTGTCAGAGGAAGATGTGAATGCCTCATTTACTCCAAAGCTCCACAGTGAGCTGGGAACAAGTTTCCAAAGCAAAGCCAGAGAACACAGAAAAGATTCTGGAGTAGAATGCCTAAAGCAAAGCAGCTTTTTGGTTCAGATTCAGCGAGACCAGGCTGGGGGTGGGTGTGGGTGGAGTACTACAAGACATGAATTTCTGTGGGAGTGTGGGTTAGGGTAGTATTCATCTACATGAAGAATAGATCGGGGATGTTTGAGATTACAATTTTTAATCTATCTGCTTTTGTCTACAGGGTTTACCTGGGCCTCCTGGACCAAAGGTGAGATGTCTGGTCTCGCTTAGAAGGAGCAAGGTGGTAAACAGAGAGGTGGATGCTTCTGGCAGGGAGAGACATGTGCACACTGATGGGCGGAGGAGGGGGAAAGGAGGTTCCATCAAATAGTTGAAAAAGATTTCTAACCCAACTCAATATTGCCTTTAGGGTCTGGCCCATGCGCTGACTCATGGGTTTTGTCCAGGTGACACGTCTGAGTCGCATCTTGACTGAGCAAGGCATGCCTTGTCAGCCCCTCTTGCAAAACTTTTTGCCACACACAGCTTTATTGGCTTCTTCCACTCTCAAAGCATTTACCAGTGCTTCAGGAACGGATTTTGCAATGCTATTGTTAACTCTACCACAGTTTCCCATTTATTCACTTGCCAAAATGCAAGTGGGGGAGTTGTTGTTTTTCTTCAGCTGCAACCACTCACCCCCGCTTTGGTTTTCTTTGAGAGGTTTAGCCAGGGTGAAGAGATAGGAACTGCAGAGCCTGAGTGCGGAGGTGATGTGGGTTATCTAGCTGCCAGTGCTTAATGCACCTTTTCTGCTAGGGCTCAATGCAGCATGGGTAACAGCGACCCATGGGTCTCAGTGGTCAGGGGCTCAGTGGAGTCATGCTGAATAAAAGGTGAATTTTTCCCCCTGGAGTGCCCTTTCATACTAGCATCTCCTGAGAGAAAAGGGCAGGGGTGTGTCCTTCTCAGGCCAAGCCTCACTTTCTTTTGTCTTTTTGCCTTTTGCAGGGAGACCCTGGGATTCAGGGATACCCTGGCAGGAAGGTAAGAAGGGGAGCTCCAATACTGTTAAATGAATTAAGCTGCACCGATGCCTTGTGGGATCACAGCTGCAAATCCGTGGTCTCCTCTGGAGCCCTGGGCTGAGCTCTGCTCCTGCTGGACACGGTGCTGCGACATGCCCACAGATCCCTCTGGGCCCAGAGATACCTTTATATCTCCAGTAGCTACAGCAAAGGTATCTCCCCATCCGTGTGCCTCTCTACACTCGCTTCCAGGCTGGAATATACCTCTTGTGTATCCAGATCTGGAAAGGGCCAAATCCTTGGCTATGTATTGCTCCCTGCAATAAAGCAGGAAAAAGTCGATGCTGCTCCAGGTTAGAAGGCAGAAGCTGGCAATGCCCAAATGTCTTCAGCAGCAGCTAATTAACAGCAGGGTTGTCAAGCCCAGAGCATGTAACGAAGAGACAGGAAGAGAGACAGGGGAAAGACACAAAGGAAGATCAAAAGGGAGAGGGGGAATGAAGAGATACTGCTAAAGAGATGTCAGCTGCAGAAGGGGGCGGTGAATGTTCCCAGCAGGCAGGAGTCCTGTGTCCCGCTTTATCTCTACCTTGCTTTATGGGTGCTCTGCGAGCAAAAAGGCAAGACCTGAGAGCTTTTTAATTAGTTCTGTATAAGCTGAGAAGTTTTTGTTATGTCAGGAAATGGAAATTATAGCCCCTGTGGACCACAGCCCGCTCCTGCAGACAGACAGAATTTATTGCCCCTTCTTCCAGTGAGCCGGCGGGTTTTCCATTAAGAGCCCATCCCGTTCCATGTGCGCTGGGTGGGTGGGTGGCTCTCAGCACACAGGAGCGGTGAGGGGACGGGTCCCTGCAACGACTGCACAGTGAGGGCCTCTTCTATGAGCTCCTCTTACGTGAAACCACTTGTCTGGCTAACTAACTTACCAAGCAAAGAGCCTGCACTGATCTTGGAGGAATGAGCCCAAGGTTGTGACCTTTCTCTGGGAAAGGTGGAAGGAACGGATGAAAGCAGGGGGAGAAAATCCTTCCTGGTGTGTGGGTCAGGCAAAAGGGGAAAGAGGGCAAAGAGCTGAGCAAAGATGTTAGGTCCGACATGGTGCATGGGGTTGTGGGACCACTCCCTCCAATTTTCACACTCCGGATATCTTTCCTGATGCAGAACGGTGCCCCTCTCCCAGAGAGCCCAGGGGGTAGGTTGATTTGTGCGGAACAGCCCCCTCGCATCTCTTCTGACCTTTCAGGCCACTCACAGGCTCCTTGTCTTGCAGCTCACTGTTTGCTTCTTCCTCTGTTTCCTTTCTTTCCTTCCCCAGGGTGAGGTGGGCGAGTCAGGCCCTCCTGGTGCGCATGGTTTTCCCGGAGCTCCTGGCCCCAAGGTAACCCTTAAACACAGAGCCCACGGGGCCGTGTCCCTAGGGCAGATAAGCGGCAGACAAACCTAGAGACACGCTAAAGGACTGCAGAAGGTCAGGGGCTGGAGGCAGTTCTCTAGAGCCTGGTACAAGCCACGCAAACAGAAAAACTTGCTCCTGTGTCAAGTGCCTGGCCAATTTTTGGCCAGAGCGGTTCCCTGATGTCCTGAACCAAGGCCAGGTGCAGCCCTGTACAGGCCCCTGTTAAAGAATAAAACCCACCCTGCCTTTAAGAGGCTTTTGCATTAGGGCTGGGAGAATGAGGATATCCGGTGCATGAAATGGTTTGATGGTTTCTTACACCTAAAACACATGGGAAAGCATTGGTATGTGCAGCCTCCAGCATCCTCTCCAGTGATGTAAACTGCCCTGCGTTCCCAGGGAGGGGTGGGCTGCAGCCAGGGCTCAAGCTGGTACTGTGCTGTTACCAGGAGCCAGCTCGCTCTTGAGGGCTAGGGTTGTGTTTATTGCACACTCTCTCCATCCTTTGGCTATTCTTGCTTTGGCCCTTGCTGTTATGATGATTGTGCTGCTTGCTTCATTTCTCTGCGTGTTCACTCTCCCTCTGTTTCCTCCCTCTCTGTTCTTCGCTGGGCAGGGTGAAAAAGGGGATGCTGGCATAAAGGTAGGCATGAGAAATACGGTCTTCTAGTGCTGTAGATCATCTGGGAGAGAACTGCTCCTTGGGCTGATGGGTTGTAAGAGGCAGTTGGGTCTGAGGCACTTCCGTGGGGTATTTAACGGAGTAAGCATCTGTGCTCTGATTAGCCACAGACACAGACTCCGAGCTTAGGCAATAAAAGCAGCCTTTATCCATTTGGTGGAATTTGATTCCTACCAAAGGCATTTCTCTGACTATGAAGCCTTGCTAATGATTTGTTACATCTCTCCATTTGATGGGCTGGGCTGGGGTTTCCTCATAAAATCTGGTTAGCTGACGCATCAAATCCACTCAAACTCTGCAACTCAGGCTGAGGTTTGGCACCAGGCTTTTCTGTCTGTTTCTGGACACGTTTTACAGGCTCATATGGCCTATGCCCAGATGTTATCTGACTGAAATTTACTGTACCCATATATTTAAACTCACTGTAGACTGTGCTTAAAACATTACAACGTTGGCAAGTGTTCATGACAGACATGCCATACATCTTAAACATCAGGAGAAAAGACTCGTCCTGTAATATTTTGAAAGGCATTAACAGTGACACATCCATTCCAAGTGTTTAGTATCTGGCATACGTCTCATTTAATGTGCAGCGTATACGCTTTCTGTATAGTGGGTTGCTGTTTGAAGGGAGAAAAGGCCCCTGCAGAACTGAACATGGGGGTGTGCTACATCATTTAAAGAAATGTTCTTTGGGGGCACGGGCTCTGGATTAATAGTTGAATAGAACAGCAGCAATTGTCCTCCTACAAGAAAACAATATCCTGTGGTGCATATAAACTCCAAAGGCTTCTCCATGTCCGTTTTCCAATCGGTGTAATTCCACCAAGCACAAAGGAATCACCTCTTGTTTGTGCCAGTGCTAACGAAAGCAGAATTGCACCCAGAAGGGAGAGGTTTGGGGAACCAGGAGTTTGCCTGCTGCTGTCTTGACAGCCAGGTGTCTGAAGTGGGGGACTGAAGTTGGAGCATGGCTTGGGAGAGAGAAGAGGCTGGAAGGGAGGAGAAACTGCCTTCCACCCTTGCTTATACGCCCACATTTCACTGCTAGCGGGCACCTGCTCTGTTCTACCTGCATACAGAGATCTGGGCTCTGCCAAGAGGGATGTCTTCAAGTCTTCCAGTGGTGTCTCCCCTGTTGTGTGTCAGAGAGCGATGACTCAGGGTGACCCTGGAGATGTGCTTGCACAACTTCACGTAGAGTGGAGATGAAACCTGCCACGCTTTTTGTGGTACTGAACTGCAGCTCCACAGTGCAGTAGCAGTCTCCTACTTCACACACAGACTTTTCGTTTTATCATCAGCATTTCTTGACTTCCTTTCTTCTCTGCCCAGAGGAATCAGAAGGGAAGTGCAGAGGTAGCCTTAAATCAGCAGCCAGACATCACCCAGTAGCACCTCCTGAATATCCACCCGCACACTGTGTATATTTTTTGTCTTTGGAAACTGCTTGTTCCTGTCCTCCTCCCACTGAGGAGGATTGCCTGAGGGTGGAGGGCTTTTGAGACTTCCACCTTTGGTTCCAGTTACCTGGGCTGCATTTCACCTCCTCTTTGTTTCGAGGGGCCCGGCACAAACACTATGACGTGTACTTTAGCTGCAGCAACCAATCTTGTATAGCATATCACTGTTTTTGCTGGCAGTGAAGAGCATTTCAGGCCTGAAGAGGCTTGCTGGTTTCACACAGACCCCTTGTTGACTTAATAACCTCTCCTCACTCAGTGACAGATGCAGCACAGCATAGGTTCTCATTTCGTCCGTGACCATCATTTTTGCTTCGATTGTGTTGAGACCTGCATTTGTGTGCCATGAAGGTCATTAGACAACCAGTAAGTGTGATCACCTGGGTGGTTTGAATAAGCATTTGACCCCAGCCTGGCCATCACATTCAGCTTTACTGACTTTTTTTTTAAATAATTGAAAGGTCTTTAGGGATGAGGCTTTTTGTTGTGCTCTTGGGAAAAGGCACTAAAGAAACTGCCCCCAGACTTGCTCTGTAGCCCCCTCACAACCTGCCTTTCACAGCAAGGAGGAAAAATAGAAGAGTCTCTGGTTTAATTGGCAGGCTGTAACCAGTTCTGCTAACGAGCTGATCGGCATGCTGTGCTGTGATTGGCACCAGGTGGGTATAAAGCTGCCCACACCAGGTGTGGCTGCACCATTCCAGTGCTGGTTTTGGTGGGTTGCTGCTGCCTGGCTGTGGCACCTTGTGCAGACCCTTCTAGGGTCTAAAAAGCTCTGGGGGATCATGAAAGCGATCAGCCCAGTACGTACTTACTGTATCACGATGGCTTTCATGTATGTAGGGGTTTAAAGATGTTCTTGAGCTGGTTTTCTTCCTTACTCTCCGGCTTTGGCTCTGGGGTGCTTTTCTGCTCTTTAACGGTGCAGCATCAGGTTTGCTGCTCCTGCTCTCCAGTTAGCTCTGGCGTCAGTGGGGGGGGGGCGGTTATGCAAGCTAGCTGAGGCCATCGTAAGATTACAGTTGCTCTGTAAGTTGCCCCCACCTCCCTATAAGGGACTCCCTTGCTCCCTCTTCCTGAGGTGGCTTTGCTTTTGCGGGGCTAAATACTGAAACTGCTCTTCAGGCAGGCAGTTTCTTCCAGGAAAGTCTCTGGGATGGGGAATTGCTTTCCCATGTGGGGCTGCAATGTGGGGTGGCCTCTGCAAGCAGTGTGGGTGCCTCCCAGCAGAAAGCATTGGCCTTGCCTTCTCTAACTCATTTAAGAATAAAAACAGGGATCACAGCTGGGGAGGAAGGGCTGAGAATGGTCCCCACTTCTCCAGTACAAAGTATTTGTAATTATTAGGGGTTTTTTGTTATGGCTGGAAATACCCCCTCTGTAGGGTAGGAGGTGCCTGCACTGCCTCGGTCTTCTATGTTACACACTTCACAGGATGTCAAATTACAAAAAGTGCTTTTAAAAACCAGGGATATACCTATATCCCTGCTGAACAGTCCTTCCAAGCAAGGACTAAACACCCAGAACAAAGTAACAGCAGCAAGCAGGCTGCCTAAAGATGGTTTATTTTCTGTGTGCCACCAGGTAAAACTCAGGCTAGGGATATAAGGCAACCCCTGGATTTCCTTGCTTTCTAAGTAAGCTTGTTCACCCTATAGTCACTGCAGACTGACTCCCTAAATGCAGAGTACCGGGGCATGGGATGTGGTAGCAGGATACAGAAGCTGTCTTGCCGTGGCACTCTGGCAGGGTCAGTCCTGCTGTATGCTTGGGGGGGGGGGGGGGACGGGTGGGGGGG
>VZTU01030143.1:98993-144879 GCA_013400835.1 Zapornia atra | reverse complement strand
GGGGGTACTGCTGATGGGAAACAGCCCAGCTAGGGCAGTCAGCTTGGCCAGAGGCAGGCTTTCTCATCTCGCCTGCGCCCTGGGTGCTCCTCACAGAGCCCTGGGAGGACTCACATCGTGTCTCTTGCTCTCTTCCTCTGTGTTTCTTGCTCTGCTTCCAGGGGGAGAGAGGCATGCCAGGGCTGCCAGGAAGACATGGGACTAAGGTACCTTGTAAAGAGTGGAGTGACGCTTGTCTGCCTGATCTCACCCGTACCACTCGACTGTCCCTGATGCACAAGCATCACCTGGATTTGTGTGTGTGTCTGTTAGTCAATGACTGTCCTCAGCTGACTTCTTTTTTATGCTTCTAAATTGCAAAATATAGAGCCTAATTTTATGAAGGAGGTTGGTGGGGGAAGAAGAGTTTACAAGCAAATGGCATGCCTGGTCCGATGCTGTCTTGCAACATCAGGATCTTAATGCTTTAGGCTAGCGAGAGCAGCCAGTTGCTGATGTTTCTAGGGAATTGGCTTTTTGCAAATTGGGGGGGTCCCAAGTTATGGCCCCCACCTTCAGCGATGTGTGCTAGCCCGCTGTGATCAGTAGGGTTATGCAAGTGTGAAACGGGACTAATGCAGCGACGAATCAGGGTCAGTGTGCGAGCAAGCCGGCATGCGTGTGCGCTGCAGCCTTGGGGTAGGTGCTGGAAAATAACACCATCTGTGTTTGCTGCTGTGTCAAGGCCAAAGAGTGAGGATCAGGCATCCCACAAGTAAAAGCCTAACCCATGCCACTTGCTGCACGTAATCCCTTTCATGACTCTAGTCCGTATTCACTGAAACCTACTCACCCCTGAGACGATCTGGAATGCTTTTTTCCCCCCATTTATTGCATAGAATCCCTGATCTCCATCTTCTGTCCTTGTGTTTTTTAGCTTTGTCCCTGATTTCTGTTTCAGAAAGCTGAGAGGTATGATCCTGCTGCTCTCTGGCTCCCTACTCATCCTTGTTTGAACTTTTCCAAGCTCTTTTCACTTTGAACTTGGCTCCCAGTTCTCCTCTCTGCCTCACGTGCTACATCCCAACCCCTCTCATTTCCCACTTTCTAACACTATTTCACCTCCTCCCTTCTCCTTAGACCTTTGTTATCCCTCATATTTGCTTTAGTAACTGGACCTTTTCACCAGGACCTAACTTAGACTAACACAGGGCAAACAGAGATTTCAGAGCGAAGGGTTGATAGGGAAGACTTGCTCTTTGCATCAGTGCTGTCAAGGGAAATGCGTCTGTCCCTGCGGGAGCAGCTGCCTCCTGGGGTTTGGAAGCAACTTGTCTTGGATTGCAGGGCAGGCTGGACTCCGTGGAGGTGGTGGTGGCTTGCTTGGCGTTGCAGAATAGCACATGAATTGCAGTGCTTCCAAGGTTTTGGGTTTTTTTTCCCTTCCTCCTAAGGTGGCTGGCTTCAGAGCTCTCCTGAAAATATTTTACTGCAGGGTTTGTCTCTGCAATGAAAACAGAACGAGGGGAAACAGCAAGACCAAGGCTCTGGGATATTAGCTGGCCTTTCTCAGGATGCTCGAGCTGATGTTTCTGGGCTCTGAACTGAGTGTTTGGTCCTCAGTCTGTCTTTGCCTTCCGCAGTTATTTGACAATGTTCTGCTGGTTGGCCTTTGCTTCACGTGCGGGACTAAACCGGGGAGGGGGGTGTGTGGAAATCTGGTTGTCTTGACTGGGTTGTGCTCATTTCGTCTGCCTTTGGAGGAGCTTTTGGGAAAGCAGAGCCGCTGCCGTAGGCGAATGACCTGTGCAGGGAAGGAGGATGTGTGCTGTGTAGTGTTACAGCATCACTTCTGAGTTTTGGAAAGGAAAAGATGTGGATTTTGCCTTTTTACTTCTACCTGGCTAATACGGTTTTGTTTTTAAAAGAAGTTTTGTGTCCGATTAATTTCAAACGAGGTGTTCCCGTCTCTCCTCTCTCTGACAGGGCGCTCCTGGGATGGCCACCGCAGGGATGAAGGTCAGTGTTAACCTACGCGGCGATGGCTTGAGTAGGGCGGGCTTGGGAGTAAGGGCTTGAGCTAGAAGAGCGCAAGGCGACGGAAAATGGTCGGACAGCTCCCACTAAAGGGGAATGTCCGAACTGCTATTGCTTTTGGCAGATACAGACCCGGCTTCAGCGGCACCCCTGCTCAGTCGCACCGCCACGGGCAGAGCGGTGATACTCGTGATTTAAGGGGCTAGAAGTTAGATCCAAGACGTGCAGTGAGACAGTGACCTCTTGGCCTGAATCTTCCCAGCTGCTGGGGAAAAATAAAAGCCAGAAATAAGTAAGCTATCTTCAGGGCTGGCAGGGAGGGATCTCCTCCCCGATGCCGCGTCGGTTCCCTATCGACACACGGCCTCCCCCTGTCAGTTGCAACCGCAGCCTTGCTCTGCTCCTGTGTGACAGAGCTGGGAGTAGGCAAATCCCTTAACGCGGGCAGATGAGTCTTGTCTTGTGCCATCCTGTGTCTGGTAAAGCTTCTCTTGAAACACTGCAAGGTGGCGGCTCGGTTTTGTAAAAGCCACTTGTCTGAGGCTCGCTGGTTTCTTACAGCAGCCCAGGAGCCAGCTCATGAAGTTAAAACAAGCTCCAGATGCAAATTCTAATGTGTATTTAAAGCAACCTCATGCCCTTATCCACAGATGAATGTTTCCTCCACTCTGATAGCTCCAGGAGGTTTTGTACTCTCTCCTCCTGGTTTTTCACTTTATTTTCCTGTCTCTTCCTCCCCAGGGCGAGCCCGGGACTCCAGGAGAAAAGGTACTCTCAGAAGGCTCTGCTTCTGGTTTGCTTGTGTGGGTTGTTTTCCCCTCCCAGAGCAGCTGAAGGAGCCAAGGAACAGCTCTGTACTTCCTAGTGCCCAAATCCAGGCCACAGTGGCACCTGCCAGTGTAACACAGAGTGATGCCTAATGCGAGAGGGGCCATACTGCAAACACGTTCCCTCCCTCACGCTCATGTCTGTTGATGGGAATACCCTCCAGCTGCCTCCCTCCTTTCCTTCCTACTCCACAAAATATGCATGGCACACTTTGCTTAGCGAGTATGTTCCCTCTCCCACCTCCCTCATCCCTTCCCAACTCCCAGCACTTCTGTGTCCACCTTCCCACGTTACCACAGGGGGCTGTTCTGCCGTGCACCGCATGAACTGCCCCACACAGTCTCCCCCATCTCGGCGTGTAGCGTGACCAGGCTTGAGTTTCCCGTGGCAGGCACGGTACAGAAATACCCCATTGCTCTCCATCACTAGGCAGCCAGCGTGGTTCCTGAACAGCTGGCTCCTCTTGTTTGAGGCTCACTGGGTTACGTTACAGCATGCGACGGCCGTGTAACGGGCACGTTTTCTGTCTCTTTTCTTCCCCACGAAGGGAGATCCTGGAGTCCCGGGGAGGATGGGCCCCCCAGGTTTGCCAGGGAAGAGGGGGCAGCGGGTAGGACATTGCGTGTTTGGGCTTGGTGTCCTGCGCGGTGTTCGCTGCGAGCGGGAGCTGGCGGGAGGCTGCTTTGCGCTGCGTTGTCGTGCTGGTGGGGATTATGTGTCCTTTCCTGGCTCTGGCCCCCTTGGTGAAGTGCGTTTGCGTGTTCCTGCTTGCAGGAGGTGGGGAGGCTCGTGGCAAGCAGGACAGCATGAGATGCCTGGGATGGAGACTTGTTATGGGAACAACTGAGGACACCGCTGCCTCTTTTGACTCCAGAAATAACACCCTGAACAGGGGTTCAGTAATCTGACCTCTCTTCTCAAGAAATCTGCCTCTTTACACCATTGTTCAGGCAGCAAAGGATGTTTCCAGTCGCATGTGTGGCCATGTGTATTGGAAACCAGTCCCTGAATGAGAAGTACCAAAAACAGCAAGGCAGAATCAGGGATTCGCAGCGGCCCAGGGTAGGATTTTAGAGACTATATCCTTACAAAAAACCCAAAGGCCAACCAACCTTCCCTTTGGGCATGAGGTCCTGCAAATGTGTCTCTTCTTTCCAGGGAGAGAAGCATTAATTTATGGCAATGATGTGCGTGGTCTGGCCGGGGAGGAAAGCTGGGTGGGGGCTTTACAGGTGGCCAGAGGCCAAGTCACCTTAGAGGAAGGGGTCACCGTGCTCTAGAATCGCCTAGTTAATTATTTGCTATGGGGCCACTGGTGCATGTCTGTTCCTGGAGCGTGGATGCAAGCCCCCTGCATGTCCCACCTTGATGTGTGCCCTTGAGCTCCTGTGAGACTGGTGTGCAGCACCAGGCTCTGTGGGCAACAGCATGGTGCCAAGAGGAGCTGTTGACTAGCCTTGCTGATCCAGTGTGCTGCTGCTGTGCAGGGAGCTGGGCAGCTGCTGGGGGAAAGAGGTTTTGAGTTGTTCCTTGTCATCTGTACAAGTTGTTAATTCTTGGAGGTGTGGGGATTGCAGGTAAGAGCACACCTTTTTCTGATGGTGCCTTTGAAACATCTCTTCATGGTAACAGAAGCCTCTGGTATCACTGTCTGTCCTGGCAAAACACAGACTCTGGAACAGGACGCTGCAGCTGGAAGCCATGGCTTTAGCAGCCAGATGGAAGGGCTTGAACAGAACTTAGATTCATCATGAAGGACTCTAACTGGGCTCCAGTAGTTGAAAGATAACCCAGATGTCGTGGTGAACTAAGCAAAGTCACTTCACCAAGTGAATGCTGGATGCCCTCCATTGCTCACCGCCCTATGGCATCCTCCGTACCCTGTGGTGTCTCACGCAGCTCAGCCTGCCAGCCTTGCTCTCCAGGCATCATTTTGCACCATTGCCTTCTGGCTTTGCCCTTTTTGCCACTCCTGTTTTCACTGCTTTTCATGGCCAGTACGTGCCACGGAGCTTGGCTGCTAACTGAGATGCTGCACTGCTTTGTTTTAAGAGCACGATGAGAATGGGCTTTGGATTTAGGGAACAGGAGCAGGAAACACTCTTGGGAGAGGTGTGGGAATGTTGGTTGTGAGACCTCTGCAAGAGCCAAACAGTGTGATTCACAGTGTGATGAGGAGTGTGTAAAAACTGGGATGGACTCAAGCAGCAAACAGCTTCTGTGAGAAGGGCTGACCTCTCCCAGGGAATGGAGAAAGCCTTGTGCTGCAAATAAAATTCACCCCAGACAACAGCTTCTCTGGGTATGTGGGCTGGGGAGAGCCTGTGCCACAGGACTGACAGGGAAAAGGGTTCAGTAGATCAGAAAAATGCATGGGGGGGATCCTAGATCCCTTTCCCAATCGCCTTCCTTTGGAGAGAAATGGCAATGATGGGCAGAGGTAGTCAAAAGGACAGGAGAAAACGTTTACTGTCCTAAGCAGGGACTGTTGGAGGGTGCCTTGTCCATGCCTGAAATTAAATCCCCTGTGAAAGGGAAAGAGGGTTTGAAACCAGGAGCAGCTTGTCCTCTGGCTGCTCCTCCAGGATGGAGAGCCTGCAGAGTCAGCCCGACTGTGTCTGTTTTGCCAACAGGGTGAGAAGGGACGAGCTGGTGACCCTGGGCTTCCTGGACTCCCTGGCACGAAGGTGTGTGTCTTCTCTGGCTGTTTTGGTGTGAGCCACGCTCATCCCTTTTCCTTCCTCCATCCCGTGCCAGCTGCACACAGCTCATGCACTCCCGAGCCGCTGCCGCAGCGTGCAGCAGCATGCTCTGCAGAGCTCAGAGGGATGCTGGTGTAAGAAACCGCAGCCAAGGACGTGATGGGGTCACCCAAAGGATGCCTTTTTGTGCCTTCATGCAGTGAGGGGGAGGCTGTGGTCGTGGGAATAGGCTCACAGAATCACGTTCCAGTAGCTCCCCTTTAAAAGCATGACCTCAGATTTCATGTGGCGTTTCAGCCTCCCTCCTGCTCCCCAGATCCATGTGTGAGCGGGACATGGGCTTTTTGGGTGGCTGCACTGCTGTGCTTTCGGTTGGAAAAGTAGCCTTGTGCTTAGAGAGACCCAGGGAAGGGATGCTAAAGCTGAGCTCTAAAGCTGTGGCATCTTCCCTGTGCTCTGAGATGTGGCCAGAGACCACAGCTTTTGGGCAGGCTTTCACAGGGCGCTTTTCCTTTGGGAAAGGGGACAGTGCACTGAACCGCGCTGTGCCAAGGATGTGGTCTGCAGGGCTGACTATTTGGCTGATGGCTGCAGCTCCAGGGGCAGGTGTACCCCAAAAAACCATCATCAGGTGGTTTTATCAGCTCAGTTTCAATGGTAGATGCAGACAGTTGGGTTTGCACTGGAGGCAGGGGGTGAGGTCTGTCCACGGGCAGCTTTATGTGGCCCTGGAGAATGAGGGCCAAGCAGCAGCCCTGTGGCCAAATGGATGATGCTGGCTGTGGTGGGCTCTGGCTGGAGCCCCCAGGCAGAGCTGTATTGGCCTGGTCCCTAGGCAGCTGGTGGCTCTGGGGCAGTGATGTTTTGGGGCTATCAAGAGGCCAGCTGGTGGACCTTGTCGTGGGCTCTGTCTCCCTAAGCCAATGATTTGGCAAGTGAATTTACAAAGAGGGAGAGGCTGAACTGTGATGTGTGGCTTGTCCTTCCTTGCAAACAGGGGGAGAAGGGAAATGCTGAGAATGCCTTGATGGGAGGTAAAGGAGAACCTGGCCCTCCAGGTCTGCCTGGGCCCCCTGGGCCGAAGGTGAGTGGCTTTTTTTTGTCCAGAAAGTTGTGTGTTGTGAAGGACTGTGCCCAGCACAAGGTGTGTAGGAAGGGGCAAAGGTTGCATTCTTCTGAGCCGGCCTCTGATTGCCTGCTGAATGGATGTCAGGTTCTGCAGGGGGCTTTAGTTTTGTTGTTTTAAATGCTGAAGGTGAGAGAATCTGTAAACTGTGTTTCTGGGTCAAAAATATTCTCCTTGTGCCAAAATAAATCCCCTCTAGACTCTGTGAGAAACCGGTTGCTAGGGATTGATGGCAGCCTCTAGTCCTGGTGATACCTGAGGCAGGATGGAAGCTCTCCAAGTCTCCTCTCCCCTTCCTCTTCTACCTCCTTAAGGAGAAGTGGCAGTAAAGTTCTGCCCTTTGGCAAAGGACACCAAGAACACTTAAATCTGAGGTCCTGCCTGGGATGCACTTGGAACAGCCCTCCTGGGCATTCACTTTGGGTTTGAATTTGGTGATTTCCTTCATTCTGAATACTCCTTCTGTGCTGGCCACCTGATGGGAAGTCATGGCAGATTTGGGTTAGCTGAGGAGATGTAAATGTGGCAGGAGTACTTGGCAGGTGCAGCTCTTCCTCCTGGAGATGCAAAGCCAGCAGTGGAGTCACACCCCATCTGCACAGTACAAACCCATGCCTTTCAGGGAGAAGCTGGTGACGTTGGCCAGCCTGGTGCTGCAGGGTCATGGGGGGAAGAGGTACAGAATGCTTCTGCACAACCCCGTTCCAGGTTCTGTAGCTGCAGGTTTGTTCCTACATGTAGAAAATGTAGCTGGAAAGGAGTATTTGAGTACTGAGCAGTCTAGTCCCTGGCTGGTTCTGAGGACTAGTAGAGAATGGCAGTTCCTGTTGTTTGGGCAAGTGAAGGGATAGGCTTTGCTAATGGCATATTCTTCTTGTTACAGGGGGAACGTGGTTCACCAGGAGACCAGGGGCCCATGGGCATGAGGGTAGGTGTCCCTTCACCGGCATGTGAAGAGGTTTGACCCTTCAAGGGGTTTAGGGATAGTGGGACTATACTGGCAGTCTAAGATTGGGCCCCTCCTTCCTTGATGGATGTTCTGGCAATGGCTGAGTTTGAGACAGGCTGTTTCTCTATATCCTTGTCAGAAGACACCCTCACCTTAGATGGGAAAAAGTCTTCTGAGCCACCACAGGGTGGATGCTTGGCTCGTTTGCAGGAGGAGGTGGATTTGGACAGCCTGAACTCAGGCCCCTGGCATATCAGCAGACGGCAGCAGGAGAGCACTTGGTGTGTGCCCATGTCTGGCAGTGGGCCAGACAATCCCATTCCTGGATTCTTGCCTCAACTTCACCACTTACCAGACCTACCAGTTTTTTAGGTCATAGCATGGTCTTGTCTGGCTACAATTTGTACCTCTGTAAAAGGTGCCTTTTAGAGCTTTGTTTAATAAAGGCAAAACTGGAGGCTGAAGGGTGGGTGATCCTCAAGCCCTGCCTAAGGAGACGGTGTTTTGCAGGGTCCCAAAGGAGAACCTGGAAAGGGTGAAATGACAGACTATGATGGTAACATCAGTGAAGCTCTCCAGGTGAGTGACTGTCCATGAGTGACTGCTGGGTGCATTACTGTTTCCCAGGGGATGCAGAAAACCAGGAATAATGTAGATCCACTTCCTCAGCAAAAGGAAGTCCTTGGTTGTTCCATAGTCCCCTCCGGCCCACTGCATACAGTGTCCTGGTGAATACTTGTGTGCCTTGAATCCACCCTGGTGGATGTAGGGGTCACGCGAGTCCCCTCAAGAGTGGCCCATGACTTGGGGCAATCAGGGAATGAAAGGACTGCAAAGCTTCCTTGGAAGTGTGGAGTGATGGTCTGCAGTGAGCAAGCAGCTGTGCCCAGCTCCAGGTCAGCCTGGGTCCTCCTTGGAACAGAGGAGCAATCACAGAGTAACAGCTCCCCAGGGCGCAGGGCTGGGTTTTTGGCTTTTGTTCCTTTCGTAGGACCTTGCTCGTTCAGGCTGGTGTTATGTTAGTGGAGAGCAAACCAGCTCTAGGAAGAAGCTTAGTTTCCAAAGGCTGTCTTCCTTCTTGATTAATATTATTTTTTTGTTACCTTTTTCTAGGAAATACGAACTATGGCCTTGATGGTGAGTTCCTAGCTTTGCTGTGTGGTGTTAAGCAAGTAGGCATGTGTTTGTCCTGAGCAGATGGCCTGACAATCTAGGTGCAGCTAAAACATTTGGCCTTTACCAATGGGGGCTAAAGTCAGGGCAGCTGACAGGTGAGAGCTCATCTTGCCTTCTGATCTTGGCACTTGAATTCTAATCAGGCCCTTTATTCCTCTGCTTTAAGAGGTAATACATGCTGCTCGGAATAGGGAGTGCTCAGGAGGGGCAGGGAATAGCAAGGGGGGCTGACTGAAGTGGAGGAAAAGGGGGCCTTGGGTGCCTTGCAAGGAAATACATAGTGGCAGACTGTGGTGGACGCTTCCTGTGATGGGAGGCTGTATTTTCACCACTGATACGTATATCTTGACATAAGTCCTGTAAAAAGCCAATCACTTGAAACAGCCATGACTACAAGCCCTTTGAAGACAAAGAGAGGCAAAGTAGTTCCTTTGAGCTAAAATAAGGGAAGAAGCACCCCTGTATTTTGCTTCCCAGGACAAGAAATCCGGATGGGGAAAAAAGACATGTTTTTACCATGCGGTATGACTGGGCAGCACCAGATGGCTGTAGGCAGCATCACTTGCTGGGCCAAGTAGCATCACTTGCTGGGCCAAGTAGCATCACTTGCTGGGCCAAGCTGCCCCCGAGGTCTCCTTAGAGTGGTAACTACCCCAGAGCCATCAGGAAATCCACTCAAAGTGTCAGTGCCATGTAGCTCCGCTTCAGCTGTGCTCGGGATCTTAGTACAGGGTTCCTTTTGGTCTCTGCTTTAAAATTGACTGTTGTAGATCCAATGGAAAGGAAAGCCTCGTTAAGTTCATCTCAGTTTCAGGGGCAGGCAGCTGTGGTAGTTTTTGTTTCCTTCCATGAACATGTAAGTAAATACATAGGTACCTATTTGGACTGGCCTGCTGCTCACTCAGGGCTCTTCATTGCTTGGCTTCCCAAACAAGACAGTTTTGGGAGTCCCCGGGAAAACTCCCCCATGATTTCACCTTAAACTCAGAGCTGTTTAGTTTCAAAATGCAAAAATAAAAGCCCTGTTAATCTGAAAATTAGTTCTTTCTTTATCTAGGGACTCCCAGGACTTCCAGGGCCACCAGGACAGAAGGTATTTGCCCAGTTTGGCACTTGCAGAGCCACGCAGGGGTGGTCCCAACAGAATTCCACCCCCACAGCCCTCCCCAGCGCTCCTGTTCTCCTCGTGTAGCACTACCAGACTGTCCTGCTGGCTTCTACACTCCCCCTCATGCACAATATCCTGAAAATCTCGGTTTGTTTTTTTTTTCCCATGGTGATAATGCCTTATCTGAAAGATGAAGGCTCCTTTCTACTTGCCCCTTCCCCTTTAGAGAGCAGCTTATGGGAACCCATCTGCGGGCAGGGATTGTGTTGGCTGGGGACTATGTTGTAGCACTGAGGCCGTAAACGGTCAGTCAGGACAGAAAGACAAGGCTGGTGAGACCCTTGGGCAGTGGCACAATGTGTTATTTCAACAGGGGGTTCCCATGCCTTTTTTTCTTCCATGATTGTTAGCTACCAGGGTTCCTGCAGGCTGTCCCTGTAATGCCTGCCCCTTCCTCATCGTAGCGTCTCACAGGAAGAGTCAGAATAGCAGCTTTCAAGTTGCAAAGTAAGACTTTTGTGTTTCAGGGTGAAATTGGCTTGCCGGGTCCTCCAGGCCATGATGGAGAAAAGGTAAGACGTGGTACCCCTGTGCTTTGCTCTTTCCTTTGGCAGCCTTATCTGGACTCGGTGTGTTGTGTCTCTGTCCCTGATGTTGCACAGTTGCTTTTATGGTTTATCAAAGTCCTGCCTTTGCAAGGAGCGTCTGGGCTGGCATGGCAGATCTCCTTTGTCCAGCCTGTGACTGCTCAGCAGTGCTACTGTCGTTAGAGGATGAGCAGTGAAAGAGACTCTGGGCCAGGGAGCTGCTGTGTGGGAGTAACCATCCTCGCATCTGTGAATGTTTCACTTTCTGGGGTGTGCATTTCTTTTAGGGACCACGTGGCAAACCTGGAGAAATGGGCCCCCCTGGCCCTCACGGACTGCCAGGAAGGGATGGACCACCTGGAATAAAGGGAGAGCCAGGCCGTATTGGGGTCGCAGGGGAAAAGGGCGATAAAGGAGAACCGGGACAAGCTGGCTCACCGGTGAGTAAGCTGCAGCCTCTCAGAGCAGGGCTGGCTGTCCAGTTATGGGGCAAGACCTTGGGACTTGTCAGATCCCCTCTGACGTGGGTGCTGGAGGCACCTCATCACTGCAGTATGACGTGTACCAATACAGAAGCGAGGTCTTGGCTCCCTGGCAGATGTGTGTTGTCCATCTTGCTGGAGTGCCTGCCCCCAACTGCCTGCCTTGCTCTGGGTGCTGTGTTGCTTCCTCAGATTGCTGCCTGGAGTGTTGCTTAAAACAAATGCTGCTGCGAGCAAGTAGGCTTGACTGTCAGCAAGGCAGCTGAGGTACCACCACATGTGCTCTCCTAGGAGGGCAACTGCATGGGGTAGTGCCTGGCATCCCTGCCGCTAACTGGGGCAGAGTGCCCAGTCTCCCAGCTTCTCTCTGTTACAACTTGTGTGTCTCCAGTACAAGCTGAGAGGGCTTTACACAACGGATTGGTGCCTCCCTACAATGAGTTTGTGCCTCTCTACAAGGTTACCGGGGTAAAAGTCCTGCTGTCCCAACGGCTGGCTACTGGGAAGTGATTTCTAGCATGGAGTCCAGCAAACTGTGTAACCGTGAGCAGAACTTGGAGGCAGGAAAGCAGTCCCCTGTCCCTGCTCTGGGGACTGGCACCTCTGCAATGACAGGAGGATGTCCAGGCATTTGCACATCCAGTTGGAATGCTAGTGAAGCCCTGCATTTCCCTGGGCACCTGATGGTTGTTGGAAGTTTCCAGTGTGTTCTCAGGATGACCAAAGCCAGTCTTAGCTCTTGCAGTGGTGTGTCTGCCTGAATTAGTTGTGCAAAAAACCCACAAATGTTTCTTGATCCGTAGGGTCTTGATGGCCCCACTGGAGAGAAGGGCGAACGAGGTGACCAAGGGATGCCAGGACCATCAGGATTGCCGGGTCCCATTGGACTTCCAGGATTGACAGTAAGAGTGAAAAAGACAGGCTGCTCTTTCCTTCTTGGCAACAGGAAGGAAACAGTGTAGGGCAACACACAAGGGTTCATTTCTCAAAATGCTGAGTATCTCGGGAGCCTCAGACCTCTCCCCCTTACTTAGGTGCTTAGGTCTCCCCGAATGTGCCACCGGGCCAGGGCTCCAGCAGCAGGCAGGGGCCAGCTGGGCGGCTGCTCCCTTTGCTGCCTGGCAGCTGCCCGCAGAGCCTGTGTGGCCACGTCAGCCGAGGTGTCCCGTTTGCTGGCAGTATTGTACCCTTGCTAACCTGCTTGCCAGGCTTGCTCCTCCTTTGGGGAACTGCTGCTTGTCAGAGCTTGGGTGGTTGCTGGTTGGCTTCTGATGGAGTGAGGCTCCAGCATGCAGCTGGTGGTGACAGGGTCTGTTGTGTGCAGGGAGAGAAGGGCGAGCCTGGGCAGCATGGAGACAAAGGAAATCCAGGAGAATCGGTAGGTCACCTTTTCTTGTTTTCCTTCTGCAGTCCCAGTAGTTGGGGAGGGCTGGTTTGGCAACAGTGCTGCTGGAAACCAGCACGTCCCACCTCCTACAATGCACTCTTCAGGGCGGAGGGCCAGCTTTATCTTGTGGGACTGAATCACCAACTACCTCTAGCTCCCAGTGCCCTACTATTCCCTTACACAAGCTCACAACAAGCAATCCATAACCAGTGCCTAGGGAAAAACAGAAGATCGTGGAAAGCCTAAGAAATGTTTTCCTTGGCATTTGCAGTGAAGGCATTTCCTGAACAATATTTGCATGTATCTGCCTATATATGCTTTTCAGTAGAGTTTGGGTTCCTGAATGTGTTCTCCCCTCAGAGCTCACCCTTAGCTTCTGTACCGCCCTGCAGCAAGGAGTACCACCAGCTATCAATACTCTCCTGCGTGTGTTGGAGCCAGCCACCTCCTTCCCTATCTTTTGAAACAGCTGCTAGCAGCTGACCTTGTGCCTCCTTGCAGGAATAGTGGCAGAGTAGTGGAAGTGGACCCTTGTATTGGGGGGGAGGGGAAAAAAATTCTCACTGCTCTTCTTCCTGCTAAATCTCTGCACTTGCTGCATAACCCTCCCCAAAGTCATGCTGATGCTTTTCAGCTGCTCTGTCTTGGATTGCTGCTGCTTCCTAACGTAGCACTTCAGGAGAATCTGGGTTTTCAAGCCTGTTAGAGCTCAGCTGTAGTCTGCCTCCCCTCTCAGCAGCTCCCCTTCACCTGCTGAGGGCAGCAGGTGATGATGGTGACTTCTCCTGTGTTGCTTTCTAGATATCTGGCCCCCCTGGACCTCAAGGCCCACCAGGACCTCCAGTAAGTTTTGAGTGATTCACCTGAGGAGCATGACACTGGGAATGGGGATTGAGCAGGAATTGGCGGGGGGAGGGGGGGAGGATTCTGGGTGGAGAAAGAAGCCAGAAACACTGCAGTGCGTGCACACAGAAACATGCTTAGTATCCCTTCCAGAACCACCCCCAGGGTAGGTCAGAGCTGTGGTGGGCTGGGTAGGTAAAGAGAGAAGGTTATGTTAGTCTGAGATGAAAGGGATGATGGTAGCAAGAGGGGATGGGCAGGATTAAAGAGATCAACTACAAAAATGGGCTTAATGGCAAGCCTGGCCCGTTGCCAGGTTGTCCTTGGCGAGAGCCTCCTGGTTACCAGATGAGAATGGTACATGAAATGCCCTCTACACGAATAAAAGAAGAGGCCTCTGGGCTAAGCATTTGTGCCCCCTGGGTGTCAGAAAGCCAAAGTTCCATGCTGCATGCTGAACCGGGATACCTGGATTTTAAAGGACACCCTTAAACGCTGCTCATGTTTTGTCCTTATCCCCAAATACAGGGTCTTCAGGGCCTCCCAGGACCAAAGGTAAGGCTGCAGAGCATCACATCCAGAAATTCTACTAGACTTTCCCCGGTGCAAGAGTTTTCCAGTCACAGCTTTCTAGCTCGCAAATGTTACCTGCCATCTTCATAAGAGGACAGGTACATCTGAATATTTTCTTGAAGGAAATGGATTAGCAGCTCTCATTTTAGGACCCAGAAAACCATTGATTTTTCTCCAGTTTTCACCCAGAGAAGTGGGAAGCCACTAGCCCTTGGAGACCTTAACTGAACTACATTCTCGTGGGCTTTTTTCTGAAGGGTGAATGTCTGTATAGCTAGTCACACAATCCAGAGGGACTGAGCTCTAGCTTAAAATGACCCAGCTTCCGTACCCTGTAAATCAGGCTGTGCAGCTACTCAAGAAATTCAGTGTTCAGAAACTGGAAAATGTGGAGAATGCCTTAATTCTCAGAGTTACATTTAGCATTTTACTACCAGTGCTACTTGGGCACAGGAGGGGATGGTACGCTTACCCTGATTTGTCTTTTCACCAGGGATTGATTACAGATACAGTTATCTCTTGCTAGTCTGTAACTCACTAGCCAAGGCTAGCAAGTGGCTGGGAAACTTCTGTAAGGTGGAAGTTGTCTTTGGAGTACATGCCAAAGAAATGCAGGTGGAAGTCTTGCAGAGCACGGACTGGATTATGGGCAGAGGAAGGTGCTGGCACCAACTTCTCCTTGGGCAGAGTAGGTGTAATGAGCAGGTGCGATGAGCCGTCCCGAATGCAGAAGCTTTCTTCCATCTCCGCAGTCTGTAGTAGTCTTTTTGTAACCAGGCTTTCCATAGGGGTGAGGAAGGAAGAGCGTCTTCTACCCCTTGCAGGGGCCTCAGAAATAGCTAAAACGCTTCCAGGTATGTGCTGGAGCCGGGGGGTGGTGTAGGGCAGTGACGCACAGCCGTGGAAACTGGAGTGCTGCTGGAGTGAGCCAGCAGCGTGCTGTCCTAACGCTGTAGCAGAGTACAGCAAGCAGGAGTCCTGTTTCTGTGCTGACAGAAGGTTCTTCCAACCCTTCTGTTTCAAAGTGCAGCTGAGGGGCAGTGCTTTAAAACACCTTATGAACGGGAGTGAGGGGGGAGAAAGCTTTGGGCTGCGTTTTGAACTTACAGAAAAGGTGTGTTTTGTTTAATGCTGCTCTTTAGGTTGTAATACCAAATTTTAAAAATGCCACCGGGAAAGGAACGGAATGTTTTTCATTTTTAAATCGATGCCTTTGCACTTATAAAAGCCTTGATAATATTTCAGCATGGTTTTTATTTTGTTTACCAAGCCCATAGGCACCTGTCATACACTTCCAGTGAATCCCCATCTCAGAACATAACCCCCCCCTTACCAGACAACTTCGGGTTACCTCTGTTGACCTGGCGGTCCCCGCCGTAGCAGGCAGAGCCACATAGATATGAGCTCAGTTCGCCTTTGACCACCTTTACCCCCTGAGCCTGGGCCTCCTCTTCTGCCACTGACTTAAAAGAGGTGCTTGCACCCAAGCCCGCTTCAGCGGTATAGCGACCAGCAGAGAGCAACACGCAATTCGATATGAATTTTAGGTGAAGCCATCTTATTAGGTTAAATCACACAGATTCTATACCTTTATTACTGCAAACGTGGCAAGCTAAAAAACTGCTAATTGGTTACACACACTGTTCACACCCTATTGATTGGTTAGCAATTATAATGAGTTCTGATAAACCTATCTTATAGCTAAATATTGTTAGTTTACCTTTAATACCTAAAAGCATCTGCACACCTGCTGGTTTTGACCTTTTGTTATGGTTGGTTCTTAACATGTTCCGTTACTCCCAAATACCTTCCCATAACTGCTTCTTGGTTTAGGGCAGCCTGTACCCCTATCAACAAGGCCGCTGTGTTTTGAGAATGTGATTATTAGGATCCTGTCAGTATGAGTAACTTCTCCTGTCTCATGGGAACAGAAGAATATTGTCAGGGCCTAAATCTTGGGAGAAGAGAGCTAGGCCGCTAGCAGGCCTGCTGCCTTCCCCGACACAGCGGTACCGGTTTTATTCAGGCTGGGCTGAGAACTGAGCTGAAGCATTGCTCTGCTGCCTCTTGCAGTCGCTGTGCCGCTCTCTGAATGGAGGGGTGTCTCTTATGTAAGTGGTGTTGCAGTGGGTTTATTTTCTGCTCCATCCTTCCTTTAGGGGGAAGCGGGGATTGATGGAATGAAAGGAGAGAAGGGTGCCCAGGGTGAAAAAGGAGACAGAGGGCCACTGGGATTACCCGTAAGTACCCAGGAAGCGAGCGGGCGCTTTTCCCAGCCACACTTCTATCGGCTGTAAACAGATCCCTTCGATAGGAGACGCACGCAGGGATTTGATACGTCAAGTCAAAGAAAGAGATCGTCTATAAATAACCGTGCCTCTGCTTTTTAAACTTAAAGCCTCCATTTCTGTACAGAACCTTCATCTTTGCGACCCCTTAAACCCATCAGAGATCACTTTAGTTCTTCCCACCTCCAGCAGGAATGAGGTAGCTTTACTGTGGGTTCTTTCTGCTTCAGGGCAATGGGGTGACGGGGAAAACAGAAGTCCAAAAGATGAGGAAAGAAAACCCCTTCCCAGCAGTCTGTTGCATGGGCTAGGCTTTGTACAAGCCTGGTGGGTCTGAATGCGCCCAGCTTCTTTGCTAGGTGGTGCTCTCCTGTTGCTTCTGGAATGGAATTCGTGCTTCCTGTGATGACGTGGAAGCCTGTGATGCTCCCTGCTGTAGGTGAGCTCAGCTGCACCAGTGTTAGTGCACAGTTTGGCTTAGCAGGGAGGAATTCAGGAAGAATTGTGAGGAAGCTACAGGTGCTTTAGAACCTCAAGACCTTGGGAAGCTCCTGGCTCCCCTCTGTTAAAGACCACTTCGCCTGCTGGGACTTGGCTGAGGCCTGATAATGAACTGGTCCCACCCAGTTGTTCTGCCAGCCCCCAAGTTCCCTCCTCACAGGAAGCCCTTGCTGAACACAGTGCCTGGAAACAAGCACCACAAAAAGCATCTTGTGTCCCGTGTGACCTTGTGTTCCATCACCCAGGTCCCTTGTCCCCAACTTTGGCTGAAGTGTGCGTGTCTCTGTAAAGTGTTTTCCTCGTCTGGGTGTGCTAGGCCTGGCCTGCTGCCAGGGCCTGGGTGCATCATGCCGAACTCTGGGCACTCAAGTGAGCTCATCATGAGTGTGTTCACTGCCATGGCTCCGTGCAGAGCCTGTGGGGACAAAGCAATGCTTTCAGAGGGCTCAAATGCAAAGGATCAAAAGCACAACCCCAGCCCCTGTTTTGCCCTGAGAAATGCAAACAGTGGCTTTCTGTGTAAACACTTACTCTCCGAAGCCTGGGTAGCTTTGGGACAGGGGAAGGAGGTCTCTGTGATGGTCAGAGCAGAAGGTGCCCCAGAAATTACCCCTACAGGCTCATCAGTGTGGCAGGGAATGTGCTGGCTGGTTCTGCTACAGCAGTGAGCCCCATGAGAAACCAGGGTCCTTTGACTTTTCACACGGCTCTTCCTGAGCTGTGGAGGGGGCAAGACAGGCTCAGAAAGTGTCCTCTTAGAAATGTTTTGAATGACCAACAATAGCAGCTGGCCAACTAGGAAGCACGGTTACTGAGCTGTTAGTGAGATCAGAGAGGTGTTGCAGACCTTGCATCCCTCCTTGGAGCTACCTGACTCTCTTTGTAAGCTTTTTCATGCCTGATCCCACCTTGTTTTCAGTCTGTCAGATAAGTGCAGTTGTATCAACAAGTGCCAGATAGGTACTGAAATATTTCAAAGACTGTGCAGTCCCACGGCGGGATCTGCTGCCTCTTCATGTGTGACTTGGGGCTTGACGTGGTGCTGGAACAAGTGGTGCTAGAACATTCAGCACTGATTGGAGTAGCCTTGAGCTTTTCTGTACTGCCAACAAGCTGATGAATTTGTCATAGTCAAGTGGAGGAGAACTCAGTCATTTGTACTAATGCTCCACCTAAGCTTTCTCTTAGGACCTAGGGTTCTTGGTAGGAACTTGATCTGCTGATGGCTCTGCATAGCTTGCAAATGCCTCTGTGACCACAGGCCTTTGAGCCCCTGAGACTTGTGTCTCATCTGTCCCACCCACACTGGGCTTTTCATCGCCTGTCACAGAGCAGCGTCTTCCTCAGAGGTTCCTTTAGTGGCACCAAGAGAGGGAAATTTGCAATCCTAAGGTGATCTGAAAGGTGCAGGACAGGCATTACATGTATTCAGTGTTCGTATGTTTTTGTTGGTTTGCTTGTAAGTACCACCATCTGTCCTGGAGATCTTAATTTTTGTTTATTGCAAGCATATGTTTGTCCCAAGTCACTGCTTCACTCACCTCTCCCCTCCCTTCTCCTTTCCCCCTCACCCTCCTCCCCTCTCCTCTTGCCTTGTTTTTGTTAACCCTCCCCCGTCTCAGGGTGCTTCAGGTTTAGACGGCAGGCCTGGACCACCGGTGAGTTCCATTTCTCCATTACCCTATGTTTCTCCTCCCCAGTATTGTGATTTGTCTCGTCTTTTCCACCAGAGTCTTGTTTACACCAGTAATAACCATCTTGTCTCCAAAGCAGGCTCGGGGGCGGGTGGTGGTGATTTAAACTTAGACCAAGAATTGATGTTACACACCTGTCTTTTCTCTTTGGACACTGAGAGTCTGTCTGGATCCTGGGATCACAGCCTGTCTGTTCCCCTTTATCTCAATAACAACAGGAATGAAGCCTCTGCATGGTTCCATGATGCTCTATTCACCTGTCCTCTTTGTCCTGAGGGGTCTCCAGCCTGTCATTCTCCACAGGAGCTTTGCTTGCCACCTTTTCACAACAGTAGCTCTTCAGTTTTCATCTTGGGCACAATAACACCAGTCTCTTTTGTTCTATGAGCAAAATCCTTTGTGCCTTGTTTTCACACGTGGCACTTCAGGCTGTGATGCCGTGGGTTGTGGGCATGCTTGCAGGTGTTTCTCCATGGCCTGGGAAACACCTCATCAGGAGGAGAGGTTGTATCTGAAAGACCTTCTGCCAGCAGGGCTTAGCTGCTCACCTCTCAGCACCAGAATGCCGTGTGACTTCAGCACGTGCTTCCCTTGGTCCTAGATACCCAGGGGTGGTGGAGTGTGTTCAGTCAAGTATACCCATCTGAGAGGTAGTGACCTCTGTAGTGGAGAAGGAGTGTGCGAGGTTCCTGCCTCTTGTTGCTACCTCACCAGGAGATGTGAAGGAAACAAACTCCCAGTGCCTGAGCTGCTCAGTCTGTCAGATTCTGGACGGGACAAGTAATGCCAGGCTGGTTCAGCAGACGTCTCCTGGGGAGTCAGGCATCGCCCACGTGCAGTCCCTGTGGCTATTTAAAAAGAATGACTGGAAATAATTCAGCTGCTCTGTAACTTCTGGACACAATCTGATTGGCAGCTGACTCACACCCGTTTGGGGAATTTGTAGGTTTAATTTTATGAGAGTACAGGGTGTGACCTCAGCATATCTTATGATTTGAAAATGATGTGTCTGCCCAGGCATCAAGGTTTCTGTGATGCGAACTCCTGTGCATGGATCTGAGGAGAGCCCAGTTTTTCTCACTTCCCTCGCTGCACTGAAGTTGTGCTGCAGGAGCTACTTCAGATCTCAACCTTCTCTGAAAAGCACTCCTGCTCCACAGCAGGCACCCTGCTCACGTTGCAGGGTTACTTTAGCGGCCCACGTTAAAAAGTGCAAGACCCTTTCCCTAAAAGCAGCTAGAAGAAGACCCCCTGTTCCACAACCCCGGTTTGCCCTTGCCAGAAGGCAGGCAATGGGCCTCAGAGGTGTCCCTTTATCGAGGCTCCGTGAAGGAACCGCAGATCGGTACCGGAATGGTTGCCAAAGCTCTTGCCAGTCTAAAGGTATTTGGGGTGAGGTTAGGAAGGCAAACGCCCACCTGTGCCAGGTGGTGAGGTGGGAGTACTACGCCCTGCAGATTTGAACGTTGCACTTTACCTAGAGCACAGAACTGGTGTCTGGGACGGTCACAAGAGCCCTTCCAACAGGGAATTCCCCGCAAGTTCTAGAAGTCTGCAAGAGTCAGGGATTTTCAGCTCTGTGCAAGGACTATGACTGAACCACTGTACTGCCCATGTTGAAGATAAGCTCTGATTGGGTTCATCTCCTGAAGCCCACACAGGTCTCGGCAGAGCTGGGAAGTCTCTCAGCGGCTTGCCCACGCCACAGGGTTAGTGAGAAGCCTGGGTTTTCCCAGCCGGAGCCTGGTGGGGTGTCACAAACGGCAAAAGGGGATCAGAGGGAGCAGGGCTCTTGGCTTGCATCTGCGTTCACCTCTGCAGCACACTGTCCCTCACTCAGCTTGCATGCCTGCCTGCCTGCCACTGAGAAACCAAACTCTCTTCCGTTTTCACTCAACTGACTCCGGGGAGGAGGTGGGAGGAGAAAACAAGGAGATAAAGGGAAAAAAAGAAAATCGCTTATCCTGTATCTAAATGGCCTTTATTCTGCTACAGCTTTCAGCCTTGTCTGATGTAAGCTAGAGAGAGGGAAATTCCCTCCTGCAGAACTGGGAGAAGTGCCTGCTGTAATGATTGTCAAGGGGGAGCTACAAAACCAAAAAATAAGGCTGTGTAAAGTGGTGCTGGCGTGGCCTAACGTAGCAGCGCCCGTGTCCTTCACATTGCCTGCAACAACTAATTTTGATCCATCACCACCAATGCTGAAAGCTGTAGTGGTGCTAGATGCCTTCCACCATCAGACTGTCCTTCCCAGCCGTGCAGTTTCCCTTAAGCAGCAGCGGTGTCTCCTGGCTTTGACAAGGCCCCAGGATAAAAACGCCCTGATGTGTTTTCCTTCCTTACAACTATAGGGCACTCCAGGACCAATTGGGGTTTCGGGACCAGCAGGACCAAAAGGAGAAAGGGTGAGTTTGCTTCAGAACTGACCGATGCTCTGTAACATCTTTGAAAGGTGCTCCGGGCTGGAGAAGTTCTGGGCTTTTCTAGAACTGGAATTGCCCTCTCCATGTGCATAGGAGACCCGCCGCTGGGGTGCTTTGATTTTTGAGTGTCTTGCCCTTGGGCCTTTAGGTGCTTCAAAACACTTTCTGTGCTTTTCTTCCGTAGCACTGCCTACTTGTCCTGAGTAGGAGAGTAACAGTTTCTACTCTCTGGTCTGCGTTTCAGGGCAGTAAAGGAGATCCTGGAGTCGTCGGACCAATGGGGCCAGCAGGGCTCCCTGTAAGTATGGGAGCGCCAGGGGTTTGTAACCCGCAGTGCCTGTTTCCTTGCTGTGGTTCGTAGCTTCAGATGCTGCTGTGCTACAGCACTGGCAGTTTCAGGCAGGTTAGGTGTTAAACCCCCAAGTTACACAGCAGCGACAAAAAGAGCTTGGTAGCTTCAGAGCAGAGGTTCAGAGTGAGGTGGGTGAATCTAGAGGGGAAATTCATTATTCATCTTGGTCCTCAAGCTACCAAAAGCAGCTGTGTGGGCCTCTCAGGGTAGGTACCTGAGCCCAAAACACTCTTTCTGAGCACACCTGCCCCGTTTGCCTCCCTGCAGCTTGGGCGCCAGCCTCCCACCCGTCTGAGGGCCCTGCCATGGTGCTGCAATGACAAATGCTACCGTCAGTGAGGTTACTTCTGCCCTTTGGGATTACTTTTGGCCAGATGGGTCAGTGTTGGGACTCAGAACTGCTTCATTGTTTAACACAAAAAAGCAACAAACTTCCTTTTTTTTTTCCTTCCCCCCAGCCCCCCTCCAGGGACTGCATTCTCTGAACTAGTTTGTTTCTTTAATCTGATGAGCCCTTAGAGTATTAGCAGTGATGTCACAACCTGGGTGGTGTAAAGAAGGTGAAGAGGAAGTTCTCTGCTGGAGAAATTTGGGGGGTTTAGTGTTTGTTTGGTGGGTTGTGGGTTTGGTTTTTTTTTTACCATAGAGCAATTGGTATGAATGGAAAAACCAAACTCATGGGCACATGCTCTCCTTTCTGAGAGTGAATACAAAGGAGTGCTGCTTGGTTTGAAGTATTTATTTCTGTGTTGGTGTATTTCAGGGTTTACAAGGTCTACCCGGCGACAAAGGGATCCGGGTAAGTTACCAGGCAAACTTCTCATAATTATTTACTAACGACTTCACGCACTGACAGAGCAGCTAACTCCTGAGCAAGCTGGAGTAGACAGCTTGTAATTGTGTCTGCTAGCCCTACGCCCAAGGAGCTTTGCAAACTGCGACTGTAGGAGGTGACACCTGTCACTGGTGACCTGGGGTGTGGTGGTACATCTACCAGAGAGCTCTAGGAGGGGATTTTCTGATACATTCAGTGTTGCCCTAGGTCTGCTCTCACTGAAGCTTGGGGCTTCATGTGTAGTAGAGTTAGGCCAATGTGGCAAGCTTTAGGAAATCCTGCTCATCTGTTTACAGGTGTGCATAAGGATTCCCATGAGAATTAACTGTTAAATCTTAGTACGTTACTCTTACGTTCGCCCCGATGCTGGTAAAAGAAGGTTGCCCTCCAGCAAACCTCCTTCCAGAGAATTCGGAAGACAGAAGCCTAGAAAAAGACAAATTCACCTCAGAATCAGACATGAAGTCTCCTTGGGCGTTGTCCTAATAAGATGTGATGGTGAAGAGTTGGGCCAAAACCCAGTAACGTGATTGGCTGCTCTTCTGTCATACCACTCACATCACAGCGAGACAAACAGTACCAAAAAGTGCATGTTGGGAAGCTCCCTGCTCTTTCACCAGGTTTCCCACACCATAAGGAATTTCTTGCCTGTTAAGTGTCTGAATCTTTTTGGTAAAACCAGCTGAGATCTACAGCTGAATATATTTTATGTGTAGAAATATAAACGGCCTCTGAATTAGAGTGCTTGTGAGATTGCTGTTGTATAAATACGTCGAGTGGTACGCGTGTGTGTTCCTCTGCATGTACTCACACGCACGCCTGTTCTTCCTAGGGCTCTGGTATCACCTGAGTTACATGAAGGCACTGCTTAGTTTTACAGTGCATGTGCCCGGGGAATGATCTGATTGTATGGGTTTGCTTTCATTACACAGTGAGTGTTCTCTACCCTCTCTCTGCAATTTAAGGTCTGTGCGGACCTTACTCTGCACAGAATGGGCAGGTTTGGAAAGCAAATGCCAGTTGGCATCTTAAACTAGGGGACAGAGTTCCAAGCTTCATGGGAGCTCTGATGTTCTCCCCTTTTCTAATCATTCTGGCTTTGCTTCTTAACGTCCTCTTCACTAAGGTGTGTTTTATTTTGTTTGCCTGGCTTCTAAACAACAAAAAAATAACTTGCACAGAATTCCTAGATTTTTTCAGTTGGTTTTTAAACTGGATATTTTATTATGCAGGAGAATCTTTCGTTAATTAGCTGTAGGGAGGATTTCACTGAGCTCTTGCATAAAAGCAAATGAAAACTGGGAGAAACTGCACTTCCCTGTAGAGGATGAGTTGGAAGGCAAGGCAGGAGCAGGAAGTTTTTCTGGCCTCTTGAAGCATGCGTGTGCTTTGCCTCACCGCACCCGGGATTTCGTAGGGAGAAACCTAAGAGTGTAAATGCATGGTTTTGGTGAGTGCCCTGTACGCAGCTGTGGTGCCTTCATCCCTCTGAAGTCATGATAGACAGCTGACCAGTCCTGTTGAGCAGACCTAGTTCCTGGGACTTGCCCAGCTGAGCGCCAGGTCAGCGGGGTGTGCAGCGTCAGAGCCTCCTCAGCGGTGCCCAAGAGTCTCTCACGACTGTTGGCGTCACTACGGCAGCAGTTCGGGCCGGAGGCTGCAAAATGAACAAGAAGTTTGTTAAGCTCCCAGATAGATTGCTAAAATCCTCCCTGTCACTCGAGGCAGAGCAGCGCTTTGGAAATGCCAGAGAGGCTCCTGCTGCCCCGGGTTGGGTGTGGGAGTAGAGAGTAGCCGCGCCCAGGGGCTGGCAGGGAGCAATGGGAACGGACAGCTGTTTGGGTAACCCAGCTGAAAAGGTGTGAACCCTGACTTCGTGCTGCCGAGCTGATGCCTTCACTGTTATTTTAACACCTGTCTTGTTTTTTTCTCTCGTATGTATGTGCATCTTCCTTGCTCCCACAGGTCCACCTTTGTCCCCTTTATCCCTTCCTCCTCTTCCGCCTTTCTTCCTGGTTCCTTCCTCCTCCCTCCAGAGCAACCCATGCCGCATCTTCCTGGATTATCCTCTCTGTTCCAGTGCTTGGTTCTGGGTGATTTCTCCTCATTGTCTCTCCTCTCCCATCCATTTCTCTTGCCAGCTTTGAGTTTAACGCTTTTAAAAATTATTTTTATTTTTTTAAACAAAACAGCAACCCTTGCTGTCTGATTTTATCCCTTAATTCCTTTAACCCTCCTCACCAGCACCCTGAATTAAATTCCCTGTGCAGCAGCCCCTTCCCTTGTTCTACGCTCTGCAGCTTTGAGAGTTTCCTCTGTTACACAGAAGGGTTTGGTACAGGTAGAAGTCAGATACGGCCTTGCCATGGGGTACCTGCCATGGGAGGATGTGTCCTCCTTTGGTGGGGAGGGGCTGGCTTTCATTGACCTGATGCTGCCCCTCCACAGAACAAGCCTCCTCTTCAGTTATTTTCCTAATTTTTGGTAATTTTCTGAATTTATCTCCCTCCTGCCCTGGCTCTGGTGTAACTGCCCAGAGCCTGCGGAGAAATTGCAATGCCAAACACAACCCCACCAAACTGCCTAGCTTTTAAGGAATCACAGATTGGGTGGAAGGGACCTTTAGATGCCACCTAGCCCAACCCCCCTGCAGGCTGCCCAAAGCCCCATCCAACCTGGCCTTAAATGACTCCAAGAACGGGGCTTCCAGCACCTCTCTGGGCACCCTGTGCCAGTGATCCACCACCCTCATATTGAAGAACTTTTTCCTAATACCCAACCTAAATCTCCCCTCTTTGAGTTTAAAACCATCACCCCTCGTCCTATTGCTCCATGCCCTCGGGAACAGTCCTTCCCCAGCTTTCCTGTAGCCCCTTTCAGGTACTGGAAGGCCTTGGAAAATCTGGCAAGCCCAGGTGGCATGCAGTATCTCCCAGGAGTGAGAGCTCCTTTAAGAACAAGAATTCAGAGTGGTGAGAAAAGTACAATTGACCCAGGGAGTCTGGGCCAGCAGTGTCCCTCCTCCTAGAGGAGGTGAGCCCACGTGAGGTCACGCACAGCACTGGGCACCAGCTGCCGCCCCAGAACTCCTGTGCAGAGGAGGGGGACCCTCCCTGCCTGCCAGGCATGGAGGCATGGAGATGAGGCGGCAGCCCGCTGCCCAGGGGAGCGTTTTCCCGTCCCGTGTCTCTGGTGCCCTCCGAAGGGGCCTCTCTGAATTGTTCCTGTACTCACATACAGGAAACCCACAGCAGTAGTCTCCTCACTGTGGTGCTGAGGGTGGAGTAGTGTCCCTGAGGATGAGAGGTGCCCGTAACGCCTGTCCATGGGGGATTTTAGTGACGGACAATGTGTTTATGCAGCTAAGGAACGGGGGGTTTTTCACTCCACGGCTCAGGGGGAGAATTCTCTTCTTTTAAAATGTTTCCTAAATGTTTGTTTGTTTATTTTTTAAAAAAAAAAACAACTATTGCTGACATTTGTGTGAAATGGATGATCCTAAAGCTTTTGTGTATTTTTTTTTTTTTTTTTCCCTGGACTAAACTATTATTTGCAGGGGGAGAGGGGCAAGAAAGGCTCTAGAGGGTCTAAAGGGGATAAGGGAGACCAAGGAGCGCCTGGATTAGATGCACCCTGTCCATTGGTATGTTCCGTTTCATTAACCTATTGTTTTAAGATCTGTTGGTGGGAAGGAGGAAGGAAATCGTAACATAAATAATGGTCTTACGAAAGTGCAACAGCGGGACGGGGCCCAGCCCGGCTCCCGCTCACAGCCTGTGGCAGAGCTGCTTTCTTCAGCGGGGAACCATCGATCCTTGAGCCACCAGGCTGTTGAGTGACCACGGTGTGAGATTCCTTCCTCTTCCGGAGCTCACAAAGGTTTGGGGTACGTGGGGGTGTCCCACGTGCTGGGACCCCAGGGCTTTCTCCCGTGAGGAGACAGCCCTGTATCTCCGTTGCGGCTAGTTGTGGCTCTCCTCTGGAGGCGTCTGATGTCACCGTGTCTGCGTAACAGCAAAAGCCGAGTGCTGCTTCTCTTGCCGTGGAGTCACGGCCAGCTGATACCATCGCCAGAGAGCGACGCAGGGCACTGGAGCTGCATTACCCAGAGGGGAAAGCAAACCTTATTTGTTATTTTAAACGGGATATGTTTCTGTCAAAACATATTGTCTCTAAGTCTAGACAAATGAATGGCTATAGGAATACATACACGTTTTCATCTAAACTCATATGCTGCAGCAACTGCTGCCAAGTCAGCTGCACTGCCATAAATCCTGGGGGTACTCGTGGATTGTGCATGTAGAAATCCAGCTGCTGGCTTTCCTAGTGAGGATAGGAAGAACGGATAACTTCTGAATGGAGGAAACGCTGTTCCCATCCTCTCGGATTTCACTTGGAGAAGTATCTCCTGACTCGTAGAGGAGAGAAGGAAAACTGCTATTTATTAGTGATTAGGCAGAGAAACGTCCAACCAAAAACATGGGCTGCCTCTAGTCTGGGTGTGCAGCAGAGTGCCCTGTGGCGGTCCCGGCGGGGGACTTGGCTTCTCCTCCCGTGACATGGAGGTGACCGGCGGTAACTGAAATAACGATAGTGGTTGATTTCATAAACAGGGTCTCCGAGGTTTTAAAGGCGAGAAGGGTGAGCCGGGGTTACCTGGGCTGGACGGCCTGGATGCCCCATGCCCATTGGTATGGCGTACCTTCCCTTTCCTGCATGCTCGTTTGCTTTGTGTTCCTCGGCTGTTGTTTTCCGATACCTCCCAAGAGCTGCATGCCCTAGAAACACCTGGCGATTCCCCCCTTACCTATTTCTGCCCTACCCTCCTCCCGCTGCTGTCAGAAGGGCCTTTCCCTCTGCGCTGAGATTCACAGCTGCTGTCAGCATTCCCCTGTGGCATGAGGAAAAACATAGCGGGAACATGAATTTATTTCCAAGGTGTTGTGTTCCTTTGCCTTTGCTTCAACAGCTTTTGGTAGACTAACATATGAAGCTTGGCATTCTAGCAAGGAGTCCTTTGCTAACTCTGTTTTTAAGCGCTTGTGCACAGCTAGCGCAAGTGGACGCTGCTTGGCATTGCCTCAGTCACACCTACGTTAAGATGACAGGGAAAAAACAGCTATCCTGTTAGCAAGCCCACAGGGAATGTAGCAGCTGGATGCTGCTCTACCCTGATTCCTGTTTGTGACTCTCCATGAGTCCAGTTCACACCCATAACATCCAGGGAACTTGAACGTGGAACTGCCTCTTGTTGAAGAGCTAAAGAATACTTGTCTAACCCAACTATTGCAGGACAGAGGTACACAGGAGCACTTAACCTGAACTGATTTCTGAGCATCCCCTTACACATCACCAATCTATTAATTCCCTCTGGGGTTTTCTGGAAATGCAATGTTCCGATGAGGGGTTTTTGCTCCTTTCAGCAGTCTCAAGCACTCCATAGCTCATTGAGAGCTGCAGTCCCCCACCCTTCAGCTCTGGTTTGGTGGGACTGAGGATTGCTTGAGGATGGTCATTCCAAGCTTTATGCTCTCTTAAAAGATGCCTGATGCCACTTGCAAGGAGTGGGATAGCAGACAGTTTGACTAGCTGGAAAAATGGGTCCCAAAGGAATAAGCCAGACTTAGTCTGGAAGGTTTCTCTAGTTTCCTGAGGGAACCAGCCCTGGCAATTAAAAGCCAGTGATGGCTTCCAAAGCCTTGGTCACAGCTCTGTGAACTCTGGCTCCCAAAAAGAATCTCTTCCGCCAGTCCCGTGGGTGAAATGATACCTGCCCAGAACAGTCCACAGAGGAGAAAAACCACGGAGCCGTGCGTTTCGCTGGCCACAGATACTAGCCAGGTTTCTATGGAAGACATTCTGGATGGACAAGGCACCTGAATTCACAGGCGTGAGGGTTCTGCCAGTGCCCTGGCAGGCTGCCTTGTTTTTTTGGTCTCTGCCCTCAGTTAGGATTCACTCCATATGGCCACATTAGAACGTACACTCCTTTCCATACCTATTTTTGCTAAGGGAAACTGGCCAGAAAAGCCAGGGACTTAGCGATGCTGTTATATTTTTTCCCATGGATGTATAGTGTTCTGGCATGCAAGCTAGCTTGGGAACATGAATAAGCATGTTTTTTGATCCAACTAGGTTAAAAGTTTAGCTGCCCGCTGACACATCCACACGTGTGTAACTTTTGGCGGCCGTGAACTAATGCTTCACGCATCCGAGCTATGTGGAAAGAGATACTTGGTACTAACTGGCATGTCGCGTTTCCATTCTCGGCAAGTTCTCCTGCAACAAACACTTCCTTGTGACCCTGGACTTCCTTTGATCCCTAAGCTATAACCCCCGGCCTCCCATTCCTTCATACACCTAACTTCCCATCTCCCCCTGCGATGTACCACCCATGTACCAATGGGAACGCTGCAATTCGCCCAGTAATTAACCCCCCTTTCCACGTAGTGGGGGAGGAATTATTGCACGGAGACCACGGTCTAAAAAAAATGCATTAGGAAAGCAACGTGGTTGTGGCATCATGGCGATGTTTACTTCATCAGTTCCTTGAAAGCACATCTCCTTTAGAGAGTTAGATGCCTTCACTGCAGGCATCTCACGCAGTAGTTTGAGAAGTGGGGAATGAAGAAGCATGTCTGCATTGTGCATTGCACCATGTTACCCCCAGCTCCTGAGTTCTCCTGGGGAGCAGCCATAGCCTATGAACCTGACACACACACACAGAGCAGAAGTGGCAGAGGTGTATCTCTTTACAGCTGGCTTCATCTCCCACTCAAGAGCACCTCATTGTTAACATAATTTCCTGTTTTCCCATGTCAAGTAGGGCTGTGCTGCACTGAAACTAATGGCAGCAATTTCCAAAAACATTTCCCAACCCTGTGGTATGGAAAAGAAAAAATCCCATGCCTGCCGTGGGATGCGAACGCCCTCCCAGGGAGTCGGCTGAATGTCCTCAGCCAGCACTGGGTCTGCCCAGCCGCTTGCCTCCCTCGCTTCCCTAGAGTGGGCTCTTCTCAGTGGTGGGAAGGGACAGCTGAGCAATCCCTGCCACAGTGTAAAGCAAACCCTCTAACTCCCAGGGGGAAAGGGAAAGGAAGGTTTTCCCAGGCGCCCCTCAGGACTGAAGGTCACTGCTGGTGCTGGGGTTTGCTTATAACCTCAGCGTGACAGTCAGGCCTGAGGACAGAGACCAGCCACCTCGTCCTTTCAGTGCCAACCTCCTGCGATACTCTAGCTGCGTGAGACCTCCCGTGTTGCTCCTCTTCCTTCAGGGAAGCCTGGCTAAACACCTTCCTCCGCGAGGAATGAGAACAAGCCTACAGACCTCGTGTACATAAGTTCCTTGCATACCCTGCAGGCAACCCCCCTCTTGAGCCCTGGCCCTTGCTTCAAGCTGCGCTGGGTATGTCAGCCAGAAGTCGGGGTCACTCCCAAGGGGTGAGGAATATCTTCCAGAGTATTCCTCCAGCCCTGGTTCAGACTGTTTGTTGCAGCTTTAATAGTTAACTCACTCCTTCGTTCCTCAGCCTCTGTGCTGTTACCTGTGTCCTAAACTGCTCTTTCACCCATCTTGTCTGCAGGGAGAAGATGGCCTTCCAGTTCAAGGCTGCTGGAATAAGGTAAAATACTCATGGAGATGTTATGGCTGTGCTGAGCTGGCAGTGCTACGGGTCCTGCTGCTGGTTTTCTATGAGTCTGGCTAAAAGCAAGAGGTGTGGAGCCATGCATGGGAATTCTAGGGCTGTACACCAGAAAAGTGCCATGGGAAGCTGGTGGGAGAGGGGCAGAAGCTCACTGGTTTTGTCAGAGCAAACAAGCTGCAGCTCCACTTCCCTGCCTGGCCCTGGCCCCCAGCCCCCAGTGTTCCTGCTGAGGGGTGGCCTGCCAGTCAGGGCTTGGGGCAGAGCCTGCTCTGAGGGAACGGGCTTGTTACGTGAGGGTGTGAGTACCTCTCCCCTCCACTCGCCCTTTGCTTCTGACGGTTCGGCTGCCTCGGGAACCTTGGAATGGGACTCCTACTGCTTGGGGTCTAACCCACCTCCAGTGCCTGCCACGTGCTTTAATGCCAAGTGCTCCAGTCACAGTGGGAGGAGGAAAGTGGAGGTGGAGAGTTGGCGCTTACTCACTGCCCAGGGAAGCAGAAAGGATATCTGCTGAGATCCGGCACCATTCCTTTTCCCCCGGACATCCCAGAGCCAGCTTCCCTAACACCACCCCTCTGTCCTTCCCCCTGCTGAACTGTTGCTAAGCAGCGTAAATTGTCACTAACACCTGTTTATGTTTTCTTTTGCAGTGATGATTCTAACCCTGGACTGGCCTCTGTGTGTTATTGTACATAGAATATTTATTTTTATACGGTGTCCTTCTCTGAAATGCCAAAAGTTAACGCGTTTTTACAAAGTATCAAGAAGCTGCATATTTTTTGTACAGAAAATACTAGATGTCCCTTCTTTCCCCTCTGTCAGTCCTCTGTATGATTCCATGTCTGCATTATGCTTGTCTTGTCATGGAGTACGGCTGTAATATTTACATGATATTTGTGCACACGTGATGAATATAGGAACTTAATAAATTATTGCATTAAAAGTGCCCAAAGGAACTGCCCTCTGTAGATTTAAAGGTCATTTTCCGTTTTCAAGCTGGAAGCATTCAAGGCTATTTCAAAACATTACATATTTTTTATTAAAGTGAAGCGTTAATTTAGTTCTCACAAAATTGTTAAGGTATTGCTAGCAAAACCTCATGGGGAGGTTGCTAGCCTCTGCAAAACCTCTGTGCACTGGGAACCTAGAGCTTCCTTTGAATAATTACCAAACAAGGTCTGTTTCCTGCTCAGATTCAGACAGCCAAGCTCTGCTGGAGGCTGCTCCTGGGCTGTGCAGGAACGGGAATACCTTCCCCAAGAGTGGTGGCGTCAGCACGTACAGAGGATCTCAGTCTCTTGTCCCTGGCCAGAGCAGAGCACCTTCCCTGAGCTGGAAGAATAACAAATACAACAATTAAAAAAAAATAGAGCACCTCCCATGAGCAGGAATGACACCCCCCCCACCACCAACAACAAGCCCTGGTCGGAAGGAATCCTAACATCTTTCTAAATTGTAGGCCTGCCAGTAGCTTCATTAAAGCCTCATTTAAAATGAAGCACGTGGCAGAATACCTCACTGATATCCCAAGGAGCGTTCATTAGATAAATCAATCCATGTGGCTTTTTAAAATGTTAACCAAAGGTTGCATGCAAATTTACAGAGCATGTAATTATAACTCACATATGTACATATCAATTATCCTTCTTCACCCACCTTTGTTAATGTCCAAACTACCCCTCAGGAGAAATTACAGATCGGAGGAAAGCCAACACCACACCAGGCTTTTCTCGGAGAAGGAGCGAAGGAGTGGCAGCCCCAGTCTGGGCCCTAAACACACCCGCTTTCCTTGGCCCTTGGTGTGAGGGGGGAAGATGGTCTCACAACCCGGGCGTGTCAGGGGATAGGGTATGTAAAGACCCCAAGGCAGAAAGGCGAGCAGGAGTGCATCAGTTAGATGGACCCACCGACATCCTGCTCTTTGTGTGACGCTGCCGCTCCCAGAGGAGCCTGGCACCCTCGCCTGCAGCCCCACTGCAGTGGTGCGGTACGTGTGCATCACAGGCTGGGTGTGCCAGCTCAAGCGGTCACCACTGTCTGCACCCAGCTATACAGCCCCTCTGTGTGACGATTCCTCTGTTTGCAAACTGTTAGTTATTTTCCCAGTGCAGCCTTTTAGCGCTGGCGGAGTAAAGATGCTGAGTAAGAGCGGTGTTTCTCTTGTTCGCAGAGGAAAAGGCCTGTCAGGGACTGCCCAGGGAACAGAGCCCAGCCCCTGGCTGCTGCCATCCATTTGTCACCTCACCCTTTCAGAAATTTACTGAAATCTAAAAGCCAGTGAGGTCCCTTCCCTCCTGTCCCGTCCTGCAGGCCGTTCCCCACTCAGATTGCGCTCGCTATTAGAAACTCTTTGCAACTTTCAACCTAAGCTAATTCACGAGATCTACAGCCCTTTCTTCTCATGCCAACATTGTCCTTTGGATGAAACTTTTCCATGCTTGGCGTTTTCATGAGATGCTTAGACCTGAAATGGCACAGACAGAAAACAAACCACAGAGCAGCAAGGGGGTGCTTGTTTATTTTCTCGGTATCATATGTCATTAAGGCCTAGCTCCCTGGTTTAAGGCTTTGCAGCTGTGTAGCTTGGCAGATTACAGCAGCACTAATTTAAAGGAATGCCCCACACCCATGGGGTTTGAGCCACACACCTGTTAAATGTGAGCCAATTGTTAAAGAGCTAACTATGTAGGCTGGTGGCAGCCTCGTTGTTGGAAGGTTATCATAGTGGCAGCAGTGAATTTCTTCTCTGGTCTTGTAGCACTCAGCCCTCAAGGTAGGTGGTTTGGGTGTTTCAGCTGTGTTTAACCCTTGAAAACTTAGAGATCATTGAAGAACTTGTTGAGGTCTCCTGTTCTCTTTGGTGTCTGTAGTGTATCCTCATTTTGTAACTGTTAATTGTGATTGAGCTGCATGGGAATGTCTTTGCTTGAGTTTGTCTTGCCTAAAAGCTGCCAAATTGTGCATCTGTTTTGTGGCCTCGGTGCAGCTACCAAAGGGTAAAGGAGCCTGGAGGTGATGCTGTATCCCATTTATTTCTTGGGTTGATTTTGGTGGATATGTTTGCGAGAGAGAAGGCTTTTGCCTGGGTGCAGGGGGCCTTGAAATGCAGTTGCTAGAGCTCTGGAAAGTACCTGACTTGTGTCAGCAAAGAGGAGAAGGGATAGCCTGAGCAAAGGGGGCTTGGTTCTTACCTCAGCTTTGCCCCGGCAAACTTCTGTTACCAGTGGAGATGCTCCTGGCTTAGGCTGGTGCAAACCACAGGAGAACTTGCTGCTGCAGCTCCTGCAGGGCTCAGCTGCTTTCTGTCAGCAAGACACAGACGTGTGTGCATATACGTGATGTCAGCACGTGCTCTCATCCCTGTTGCCTTGTTTCTCCATCCCAGATCATTCTGTTCATGGCATTGGTTGGACTTCAGATGGGCTGCTGGACTCTAAAGGTGCTTATTGTGGGCAGCAGAGTTTGCCCTTCAGAGGCTCCCTTTTGGGTACTCTTAAAAAGCCAAACTTAAATCAGGATGAAGCATTTTAAAACCTTTTTTCAGAGTGATATTTTGGATCCTCCAAAGTCTCTTCTGGGTCCTTCCAGTCTATTGACTTGAAAACTTGTCTAATTTCTCCCTTGTTTGCAAACCAGCAGCAGCCCCTTTTGCACCCTGGCAAAAGGGAGGGGTAGAGTTCAAGCTGTGGAGAAAATGGAGCTCTTGGACCTCATTCCCCCAGATTTCTCTGGGAAGTGGGTGCCCAAGCTGGAGTGGCATGCTTAAATGCTTTTGTGAGCTCAGCCCAGCAATGCCGTGGTCCCTCTCCAAATTCTGCCTCTGTCAGGTGTTGAGTCACAAGTGCAGCTGTGACTACCAAGAAAACTCCATGGCATGCCTGCACAGAGTGGGGAAGGACCCACAATGATTTGCAGTGGTTGTGCTAAGGTATAGATAATGAAAGACAACTGATCTAGGGGACAAGTCTGTGTCAGGTCTTGTTTGCCATAAAGGTGGGGAAACGGTGACAAATGCCATGGTCGCTGCAGACCATGGCCTGTTTTGTTTAACTGAAGTAGAGAGCTGTTGGGGTTCCCATAGCCCCTACTATCAGTACTCTCATTGGCTGCTGGGGGTAAACCAGAGGTTGCTGATCAATTTTAAGGCTGCTCTTCCCAAACCTGAGCACCTGGCATTTCAAGGGAAACCCATGTGGTAGGACCTGAGCTTGCACCGCACCCTGATGCTGACAGTTTAGTTTCAGTCCATCCCTACTAAAAACGAATGGCGTTTGCTGTCGCTTGTTGATGGGTGTTTCTTCTGGCCAGCTGTTTTCACATGAAACCCTCTGTCTGCCACTTCAAGGGTCAAACTCCTTGGCTGATAGCCAAAAAGTGAGCCAAGTCTGAGGGTGGAGAAGCTTGGGCAATGACAGCGGCACGAGAGGAGAAGACCGACGACGGACCTCCCTGAAGATTTGCCGGAGATGTTTTGTGAGTTCCCTCCCTGGAGCTTGGGAAGAGTTCTTCAACTGCGTGCCAGGGATCTGCTGCGCCCAGATGCTGCCCGCTGGGGCTGCGGGAGCTCGGCATGCCAGTGCTTTCTGCTTTGCTTTCTGTCTTCTCCCAGAGGCCAGTGGTGGGGCTGGAAAATGACATTGTTTATATTCTTTTTCCTGGGTCATTTTCACTTCATCCTATTTTTGTGGTCAGACTCTTCAGAGGAAGCATCAGCCTCGTCGTTCAGCAGCTGCTGTAAAAATGAGTGCAAGACATAGATGGTTATTTCCACAAAGGACGGGGGGGTGTCCTTTGATCCATGAATGCAATCCTTCTTGAATGATGCTCCTCAGAAACCTCAAACCCCGTCTCTCCGGTCAGCGTGCTGCTCGGAAAGGATGTGGCAAAACCTTTTGCTACCGTTTCTGGTCACCGGATGACAAACTTCCACCTATATCATTGATGATTCCATCTTTAAACCTTTTCATCACAAACTTCCTTCTTCTGTTCAGTTAAAAGAAATAATGGGGGCAGTTCTTGCCAAAAAGGGAAAGGTATTCTGGGTTTTGAAGGGATGAGCTACCTTGTCAGAGGAAGAAACTGGGGGGGTGGAAAGTAATCAGGTTTTGCTGAGTAACTCCTTTGCTTCTTGTACTTGGGCTGTGGTCTCCACCGCGCACAATGGATGTGCTTTGTGTGGAGCCCTCCAGAAATACTTTTCTGCTGGCCCATTAACGCCCCTTTCTGTGGGTACCTCTCAACAGATGTACTTCCAGGTGGAAAATAAGGATCACAAGGGTTAAGTTCCGTTGTTATGCATTTTAATGGGCTCACTGAAGGGCAATAAAGTTTTGGCAGAGTGCTGAGGGGGGCAGAGGATGTTTCCCAGCTGCCTGAAGGGCAGAATATACAACTCTGGATGCTTTGTACCAACTGCTGCCCAAATTTGGCATCCCTCACTCAGCTCCCATTCCTGAAGGTTAAATTCCATTCCCATGGACTCTACAGTGTCTTTCCACCACAGTTCTTGCATAATAACTAAACCCCCCTAAAATTAATTAAGTACATCTCTTATGGACATGGCTCATAACAGTTCTACTTCACTGAGTGTGTTGGGATTCCCATTTGCCTGAGCACTAAAACACATGTTTAACTTTGAACGTATGATTCCCATTGGCCTAAATCATGCCATTTGCATATTTAAGTACTCTGGTGAATCAGGGCCAGTATTATTAGAGTTAATGAGCGATATTATCTAAATCATTAGGCAGAACTAAATGGTATGCAGTACGCATTACGGTTCAGAGAGAAAGCCTTGATTTCAAGTTCAAAGTGGTGCCTTATTTGTAAATCAGAACAAGTCCCACAAGGGCCATGAACCTTGTTCAACCACCCTTTACCCACTCGGCTGGAGTAATCCTGACCTCCAGACCAGGACACCAGCCCCTGTGTCCTCTCACCAGCGCAAGGAACATCTACTGTTAAAATAAATCCAGGTCTGCAGAGAGAGGGAGGAAAAAACCTTCTGCTCTCAGCTTCATCTCAAGGCTTACGGTTTTTTCATACGACTTTAAGTGGGGTAGCAGGGGAAGAAATTGTTTCAGTTAGGAACCAGGGTGATGAAAGGGTTAATTTATTTTATTTGTATTTTTTTTTATTATTTTTACATATTTGAGGGGGGGAGGAGGGGAAAACCTGACCAGAACTGCAGGCGGTAGGTGTGCTTTTTTCCCCCCCTTCTTTTTTTAACAAAAACAATTATCTATATAGTTTGATAACGTTACTTTTACTTTTTAATAATGATTTTCTGGGGGCAATTTGTTTGCTCTTTTCTGTGTTCTTGTGTTTTCTTTTAGGTATGTTTTTAATGGGCTTTGGGAGTAGGTTTGTAAAAGCTCCTCACCCAAAATGTCCTAAGGACATTGCTATTGTGGTTTGGGGTTGTTTTTTCCTCCCTAAGTTCAGTAGCAAAACGGTGCTTTCCATAGGCAAACCAGTTTTTAGTGGTGACAAACATATCCACGCAGGCTGCGTGTAGGGACCAGGTACCAGTGACCTCTCCCAGACAAAATGGTCTCTCCAAAACTCTTCCTTCACCTTTATGAAACGCAAAAGGGCTCTGTTAGGGATCAGTTGATTGAAAATGGTCTCTTCTGATTTTTGGTGGTCTGTTGCAAAGAAATTAGTCTGGCAAGAGTCACTGTGTCCTCCTCAGTAGCATTCTACAGCCCAAGATCTCAGGCTTAGCTAGAAAGCTCCAAAATAGCCATTAAAAAAAAGGTTTTTATCTTGAAAGCAGCGAGCTGGTGGTACCTACTCAAGTACTGTCATGTCTTGCTCTTGTTTTCCCTCCTCTAAATCCAGTGACAAACCCGTGTTCGAGCTTACCTTCAGGCTTTGCTTCATGTCAAGCCTCCATGCAAATGCTTTGCTGGATGAGGGTCCCCCCTCCTCTTACACTCTTGTTGGTATATTTTTTCCCCCTTGCCCTGTTTTTTTGTCCCTATTGCTTCCAGACGTCTTTGTCCCAGACAAAATGGCTACTTTCCCTTCTCCCATTTCAGAAAACCTCTGTTGGTTGCATTTTGATCGTTTCTCTGCTCACCTTTACTCTCTATCCTTCCTGCTATGCTTCCTCCCTCCTTGTACCCTTTGTCAGACACTTGGATCCGATGGAAGCATCGTGGCAAAACATGCGTTAAGATTGTAGGTGTTTGTTGACAGCTCTTGGAGTTTTCTGTGAAGCTTTTACTGTTTAAAAGGCTAGGCAGCAAGACCCCTTCATCATTCTCTTATGATTTTGTTTGTTTGTTGAAGTTATTACATAGACTTGTTCTTTTTTCGTTAAACAGACTCAGAATTAGTCAGGATAACGCAGATTTAATTTTTTTTTTCCAAAGAAAACCTGCTAAACTTTTTCCTCTGCCAAGCATGACTTTGAGCTGTTGTCACATGCAGTTTAGTAGGTTAGATGTATTAGTGGTAGGTGTGAGAGGACTGGCTGCGAAACACGTGGAGGGGAACTTGCCTACTTGCTTTCCATTGCATGCTGTTTGTCAGCCTGTCTCCAGCGGAGCGTGAAATTCCATCTTGTGATAATTCCATTGTTTCAAAATGTTGCTTCGGTAAATCTTCCCTTCTACTTTCCTGCAAAGATTTGCTTTTACCCTGAAGCTGTTCTACCAGGGTAGAACATTGTCATTGCTGTGTTTCCTTTCTCCCCCCTGCCAGTAAGAGGAGGACTGGCTGTCCCGTTGATGCAGGGTGCGATGGCCTGGCTCCATAACCTTCTCGTAGTTCGCAGTGTTTGGAGGCTGGTTAGTGCTGTGAGCTGCAGCACAATCAAGAGATGTGCTGTAAAGGTACACCTTCCATCGGGAACGCGGTGCCAATGCAACGCGCCAGGCTACAGCATGCAACCTGCCCTTGGGCATGTCTACCCAGCACCACGTTGGGCCAGCGTCCCCATCCAGGTGGAGTAACGAGAAAGCTGTGTGGTGTCAAATAAGGTTCCCCCTTGGCATTCGGAGCCCTTACAGCAACGGAAACTTGCCTCCACGATGTCGCTTGCGCCATTGGCGTGGCCGCTGCTTCTCATCTTTGCACAATTTGGGCACCAAATTCTCTGATAATGGGACATTTTCTGTCCAAGATCTGCTTGTCAGGCAACACTAATCAAACAGCAATGATCTGATCCTTGCAGGAGAAAGATTTCTGAAGCAATTCGTTGCTACGTATCTGGTTTCCTTGAATTTTGAGATATTTTACTTTCTTTTTTCTTTTGGTAGCATAGAATGTACAGTATTTAATATACCTGTAGTAAAGAGGTGAGCTATGAGTAAATCTTGACAGGGCATTGTTTCTGTATATCTCTTATAGATACTGATTGAGAAGTTTAAGTCTGAATACACTTTTAACTTTTTTTTTTTTATATTGAACTTTTTAGTCTGTATATTGAATATCCAATGTTATTTGGCATTGTTACTGTAAGGGCTGTAATATACTCTTGTGTTAGCAGTGACTACGACTGTCATTGCGCTGATGCTAAGACATTATTTCCACTCTTTTTTTGATGTAGTTTAGCTACTTGGAATTTTTTGGCCCTCAAGAAAATTCCGCTTGAAATAATTGCTAGAATGAGGAGAACAAAGGGCTGTTCTTTCCTGCAATCTTCTCAAGCTCAGTAGGAGCTTCTTCAGCCAAAAGGAGCTTTTGCTTTTTCTTTTCCACTTTTTCCTTGGTAATATGACAGCATTTGATTTGTTTTGTCTTTTAATCCTGGATATTCTGAATTCCACACTGGCCATTTCTAGCAATACGTTAGGAGGGCAGCCATAGCTGTGCTGTAAGAAGTTGCTGATCATAACAGAATTGAGATATTGTAGTTATTTTTGTTTTATTTAGAAATTTTTTTTCCACTGTTAAGTTCTTTTTTTTTTAAGCAAATCTCTTCTCAGCATGAAAATAATTGAAAAGGCACTAAAGGATTAAACGTTGAACCTGTGCAAGGAAAGGGATTCACTTAAATGATTTCCAGCTATATGAGTGAAAAATAGTTTATGGATTTTTATGTCAGAAGGAAAACTGTGCCTTAGTTACCAATTTCCTGTGTCCAGCAACTAATCCATTGATTTGAATGGAGTCACGCCTGTCCTGGAAACTGGGGGTACGCTTAACTTGCTGAATCACTACTCAGTAGTAAGTATAGTTTTTAAAGTAAGCTGCTGTTTAATTATAGTGCCTTTAAAGCGTTTCTACCTTCTGGCAAAAGATGGGAAATCTGTGTGTTTAATCCCCAGGTATGTGCTTACTGGCTAAATAAAATAGTCCTTGCCTTGTTCTATGGTGCTGGTTTGTATTGCGGTGGAAAGTGCTATGCGAAGGCTGCATAACTCTTGTTTGAAATGCCTCAGCCTGCTCAGGGCATCGTTAAGAGAGTAACAATGCCAGGTTCCAGGAAAGTGTTACCTTGGGGAATGGGCTGCAGAGAAAACCAGGCAGGAGGTCATGAGAAATGCCTTGGGCTGGATGGGCATTGCAATGGTAAACGTGACACCATATTTAGAGCGTCATCCCACCCCTTCCCATGAGGAACCTGATGAATCCCTGTGCCTCACTCGTGCTGAAGTTTTACTCCTTTGGGTCAGTGTTTTAGTGAGGTTCCTGTTTTAATTCTGCCTGCTGCACGTATCCCAGTGGAATTTGCATTTGTTACATAGGATGTACATACTTTCTTCTCCCTTTTATAAAAACACCTGTTTATTTACACCTAGCTTCTGTCTCTTGTAAATGATAGCTTGTGCCAATAAAATCCCATTAATTCACTTACACGTCATTTTTTCCATTTGGGGGTGGTTTTTAGGTTAATATCCCAAGGAAGTCATGCCATCTGCTGTACGCCACTCAGCCCAGTAACTATGGAACTAGGTGGCAAACTTCAACTGATTTGTCAGGGGGAGGCAGTAGTCTCAAATGCTGTTACCACCAGCTCTTTGGAAATAGACCGCTGGGAAGAGGAGAGATTCCCACCTGGTGCCTGTGCGAAGGGAAATGCAGCCACATCAGCTGCGCTGTATTGCTGGGGAATCTGTGTGGCAGAGACAGCCTGATCCCTCCTGTTGCATGAATAGCCTTGTTTGAGCCTCTTTCTCCAGAGACACGATTAATCGATGTAAAACACAAAGCTATGTGAGTTGTGGAACTGAGAGAGCAAGTGCAGACAGAGGGGATAGAGCCAAGGCCAGAGGAAAGGAGAAACTGACTAGTTATATGCCCACACTGAAACAATCATGGCTCTCAGCTTTGTGTATTGTCTCACTTCCCTCAAAACTGAGACAATAAGAAGGTGTACAGCTATCTCAAAATCCTCGAGTCTGCAGCTATCTGCTATGGGACCCTACCTAATGGAAAGTGCTTGCTAGTTTTCTAAGAGTCCAAGCTAATGTGAGGGGGGGAAACAACGAATCAGATGCCCAAGTATTCGGCAAATGGGTTGGGGGTGGCAGAATCTGTCCTGTTGACTTGGTTTTGGCAAGGCATGGTGGAGAGGGGGAAAGTGCCTTTGGTTTTGAATGCTGCGTTTTTGCAGGATAGCCCATGGTGAAACACTCCTCACCTCTAACTTCAGATAGCTGCAAATTACACACAGTGGTGATTCCTTGAAATTGAAGTGATTGTCTGAAAAAAAACACCCCTTTAGCTCTTGAGTTGCCAGACAGCCAAATTAAGTGCCTCACTCCTGACCTCCTCTGGGTATAGATATAATGAGCCTTGGTTCATGAGGGAAAATCCTCAAGGATCTGGATGTTTAACTGATGCATTAAGTTACATAGAAAAATGAACAAGTTCAGATGCTCCAACTTGGAAAGGAGAACATGTTTGAAACATATGATTTCCATCATTTCTGAAGGCTTTACAAAAAATGAAGGCTCCTGGATGTATATTGTTAATACCCTGGAAGGGTAGTAAAACTTTGCACTTGTGCCAGAATTTAAAAAAAATAAGTTCTGGAGGTTTGCTACATGAGACCCAAAAGCAGGTTTCTTTCTCTCAATGCACCTTTGTTCACTTACAGGCCACAGTTTGAGATTTCCCCACTCCCAGGGCTCTGTAGCTATAAAGTAGTTATTTTAATGATGTAAAAATTAGTTATTTTAATGAAAAAAATAGTAATTTTGATGACGTAAACTAACCTAAATCAAACCAAGGAACAGTTACAAAAGCTGACAAACAAGCAGTGCTGCCCTGTCCTGTGGTGTTTGTCTGAATAGAATGTTAGAGCTTAAGGGTCCCATCCAGGAAGACAACACGCTGGCAAATGTCACCAGAGGAGAAAGGAAAGATGTATTGCAGCTCCAAACTATACCAAAGAGCCTAAGAGCCCAGGGACAAGCATGTTTACTAGCACAGGAAAAACTGATCAGGAACAATTACAAAAAAAATCCCTTTGCAAAACCATGAGAGGTGGGAAGGAAGATCTCACTTTACACACAAGATGCCAGTTTGCTAAGGAAGTATGCTGCACTACAGATCTGGAGTAGGTGAGTGACTGGATGATTGAAGGGTGCAAGGACACAGTGTTACATCTTTGTTCCCTGAACAAAGAAACGGGGTTCTACAGCTGCCAAAACTGAAAGGTAATTGCATCAGAAGTCCCCAGACGCCTGCTGGGCTGTGTCATTTTCTGCACTACACAAACGAGCTATAGTAAAAGCACAAATGTTTTGTTGCAAATAGTTCCCTTCAAGTAATTCATATGCCTTAGAGAGACGGAGGCTTTTCTGCCTCAGATTCTCAGTCCTTGGTTATCATATTAATCTGTGGCCAAATGTATTGCTGACAACTATCACTTTACCTGCCCAGCTTTTCTGACGCTCAGAGACTGAAAGAGAGGGGGTTTTACTAGTTAATACCAGAACTGCATTCCTTTAGAGGCACAGGGCAACGTGCCAAGAGAATCAGCTCTGTCCTTTCTCATGTGGCCCCTGAGCTCTCTTAGCTAGCAGCCCAAACCTGTTGAAGGTTAGGACTTCCAGAGAATCCATTCCACACGTGTGACCATCACACTGCTTTTCCATATACCTTACCCATTCCTGGAGAGGAATCCCATACGGTATTCCTCAGCTGAACATCAATGGTATTTTCTGGTGGTCGTTCCATTCTCTTCCCTGCCCCATAATTCTCAGAGATAAGTCTGCAAATATCTGACACACAAAAAGGTGAATAGCCACAGCTATTCAAGTATTTGTATTAAATTAGTGTTTTTACTTACAAGACTAAGAAATAATTGAGTCAAGGCAATGATCTCTGCAGTCTGTGTTGATGTGTTTAGGGATAAGTAACAAGGATGAAAACACTTTTTTTTTTTTTTAAGCTAGTATACAGCAGGAAACGTTCAGAATCAGTTGGTGTCTGGCCAGGGAAGACCTCTCTCCTCCTTGCTCATGCATTGCCTAATCTTTTGGACACCATCAGTCTACCAGAATTTGACACCCACAAAAATGTATAATTGTGAAGTCCATGGGATGATTGAATTCAAACAATTCTACTATAAGAGAATTGTCCAAAGTGTTAGGATTTAGCTTTTCTGGTTTATTTGGAAAGAAAAGCTCATTGTACACAACCTCCTAACAGAAGAACTCCATGGGTAGCATGAAGGGTGGAGGATGGGGTAAGAAAAGGCTCAAAGAAGGGGAAAAGAGCCATTACAGAAATATAGTTGTTTTTGCAGAACTTGGTTATTGCATCTGTTATCTACTGCCACAATCTATATGTACATTGACTTTGCTTGTGTTAGGTTGTCCCAAGAAGACAGTAACATTTAGGCTGATTTGATAAAATATCTGGATTGCATATGCCCACAAGATACAGCTTTCAGAGTACTTGGCACTCCTGCCAGGATGACCCTGGATGCGTGCTAGCCCAAGCAAGACTCAAGCCCTATCTCTTGATTTTGGAGCTGTAAAATATTCATTGCAATGTCTGAGATATAACAGCTTCTGCCCAAAGTGAGAGTGCCATAAACAGGCTGTTTTTTTCCCATAGCAGGAGAGTTAGGCAGTCAGCAGCCTGTAACTGCTCTGTCAATAGATAAGTTGCTTATTTTGACAAAGTAACAGATTGTATTTGCACTTGGAAGTCAACTGGCAGATGGTCTTTGCACAACCTAGGGAGGGCAGACTCGGCTCCTGCTGATGGGGGAAAGCTCTCGCTCCATCCAGCGCTGCCAATTTTTTGTCTTGAACAATGCTTTTTAGTAACACTTCTTCCCCAAACAACTAGATCTAAATGGTCAGAATGTTCAGCTATTGTGACCAAAAGCCTCGGGCTTTTAGTCATCTGCTGTGTTTCAGTAACTGTGAAGAGATTCCTCACTGTGTGATTTAGGTGACCTCATGCTTATCACCTTTCCATTTCAGCCATAGCGAACTCGGACCTGGAGACAAAACCCCACATTATCTGCGCTAAAAAAAGCAGGCAGTTCCAACAGCACAGCTACTGCAGAACAGTTCACATGTGGTCACTCTCTGTGCAAGTCCTGCCTTGTTCTGATTGGTTCCACTCAAAATTTGTTTTATTCGTGTGGCACAAAGAAATACATGAAGCAACATAAAACATACATAAAATGCTGTCAACATTTAGGTCAAGGGTAAGATGTATCCACTGGGGAAAGAAACAAGAGAGGTGAAATTTACTTTATAGCAGGACAATGAAAAACCACAAAGGCAGGAAAATTGGTATTATAATTCAGACATCTATGACTGACTTAAGAAACAAATAAAACCAGGGTATGCTATCAAGGTGGAAGCACCTTTTCCTCTCTCACACTCCTCCAGCCTCCTACTGTGGGGTGGCTGCAGTAGGGTTTGTGAGTCCATGGCCGTTCCTTAGCTGTTGTAAGGGTAGCTAAGCATCTGGGGTTGTCCTGTGCTGGTGCTGCTTCCCCAAACACAGAAACTCTTCCCTGACCACAGTCCCCTCAGAAATAATGTCAGCACTAGCAAAAACCAGCTGCAAAATAGGAGATAGCTTCTCTCATACCTGCTCTACTGCTAGTAGCATAGTGGCTTGCTCAGGGACACGACTGCTCCTGGGACATACTGCTCTTGCTGACGTTAACACTGGTAGCAAGCTGGTGTGGGTGATAAAGAAGAAATTGAGAGAATTAGATTCATATTTCAGGGAACACGAAAAGCTGTATTAGGAGGCCGATGCCCCATACTGTGATGCTTGATGACATTAGACTACGACAGGCAAACATGAAGAGACACCCCCACCCTGACATCAGTTGATTTCACCTGATCCATCTGAAGGGCTCATACCCAGGTGGTGGATGTGACAAACACATTAAGGCAGAAAATATGTCTGAGTGTAAGGAGAATGTTGTTTATAAACAGTAAAATGTTTCTGTAAGCAGAATGAGTTGTCCTAATGTTGTAAGTTTGTCTCACACAGAAGACATAATTTTATTTTCTTTAAAGGCCTCCTACACATTTGTGTTGTGATCACACAGACACTATTAGATGTTTATCTGTAACCAACTGGGAATGTTTTCAAAAATTTTTGATGCTTATTTTGTCTCATCTCAGATTGTTTTTAATTACAAAGCCACGTAGCACATGCACGATTGATAGGATTATGGGACACAATTATTTGTGTCTGGAAATAGGAAAATGGAAAAGCACTTTCTCCTTTTTTGCATGGGTTTTATGTTGCCTTTCACTCTTCTGCTTATTACTTGAAAATCTTCGTATTCCTTCTACCCTCCAAATATGGTTCAATGCATTTACAATCCTACAGGCTCCTTTTCCCTTCACTAAGTTCAAAGTCTCAACAGGGAAGATACAAGTAAGAGCTTCTCCTTCCATGTGAAATCATTCAAATTCATACACGAGTTTTTCTTCTTATGGTTTCAAAGAATTTTGACCTTGCTTGCAAAATGAAATGGGAAGGTGAATAGACACCAAAGCATTAATCCAGAGGAATGTGTTAAGCGCTCTCACTCAATGAACACTTGCTTAAAAAGAGGAAAGGTTATCTTTATTCCCATTTTAATGACAAGTCAAAATACAGCCGCTGTTGCTTGTGAAATGCTTGACTTAGGGTTGCAGAGAAAAAAACCCTGGGTTCCCAACTCACACATCCTTTCTTTGGGAGATGGTGTGGGCCACAACTAATATCACCTGAAGGAGTATTTCATTGCTCCCCCCTCCCGAAGACACAACAGTTTACTTTGGCAGAGCCAAAAGCAAACTCTGGGAAGCCAGTCAGTCTGTATAATCTTTTCTTTTTTCTCCAGCAACAAAAGGAAAGCTGAAAGCATGGATGCCTCTCTAGCTGCTCTGCTGCGTCGCTCCAGCCGCCCTCCTAAAGCAACGTCACATGTGAGCCCTCTGGGTTAGCCCCCCCAAATATCTTTCAAGTGCAACAACACAAAAGAGTTTCTATGGGAAAATCCCAGTTTCATGTAAAAAACCTCCCTGAGATCAGGTTAAGAGGTGTAGCCCTGCACTCTTGCGTTTGCATCAGTCCCTGATCGCGCCTGCCAACAGACATTCTGAGAGGCTCGTAATACAATCACTTATCACGTATCTTAGCGCTCAGGTTCTTGAATCTGTGCAACCGCGGGGGGAAAAGCAAACCCTCAGCTCTCATTTGGGAAGCAAGTGAAGTTTGCAGCCTCGTGGCCGAGGTGGAAAAGCTTGTGAATGCCTAAAACGCTCCAACGACACAAGACACAAAGAGCTGCCCGTACCCTTTGTTACGGCGGTTTTAAGCCAGTTTGGGGATGCTGGAACATTTGGATTAGCAGCACCGTACCAAGGCGCGCAGGTCACCTTGCCTAAAGGATACAGGGATGGGCGGCTCCCTTCCTAACAAAACCCAAGCAGGGTGGGCGGGGGACACCACAAAAACCTATCCTCGAGCGTTAGCCTTCAAGGCAGCCTGGGACTGCCTTGAAACCCCGACGGCTCCAAAGTCCTTCATCCTGTGGCTAGCGAAAGGGTGGGAAGTCGGGCTTTCTTCCTTTATGCTCCCGACTAATGCAAGCCCGGCAGCTTCTGAGGACGGGGGGCAGGGGAGCCCTTTCCCTCCTGAGCATGCGGGGGGGTGTGTGGGTAGTGATGGATGAGGCGGGTAGGGGGTGCCTGTGGGAAGGCGGCGGCAGCTTCAGCAGCCCTGGGGCCCGGCAAGGAGGAGCGGAGCGATGTCTGGGAGGGCGGCAGCGATTAAGGGGGTTGTTGCAGGCCCGGGCTGCAGTGACTCCTCCTAGAGGCGGTATGCGGAGCAGGAGGAAACCCCTTCCACCCCCCCACCACCCCCCCTCAAGAGGAGAGCCGCCGCCATCGCCATTGAAACATACAATACGGGAACAGAGCCGGCGGCTGAGG
>VZTU01030143.1:55054-98480 GCA_013400835.1 Zapornia atra | reverse complement strand
AGCCTCCGTGACAGCGGGAGCGAGCCCGCTGAGGGGAGGAGGATGAGGGGAGGGAGGGGTGTGTGTGTGAAGGGAGAGCGTTAGCGCGGGAAAGCTAACCGCCACTCCTCCTTTCCGCCGCGCCTCAAGGCGCCTGCGCGGCCGGCGACGGAGCGCGCACGCGGCGCCGACGCACCACTCCTGCCCCTTCCCTGTCGCTCACGCGCTCCCGGCCAATCGGCGCGCTCTCTCTTAGCCCGGGCTCCTCTGCGACCGGCGCGTTGGCCAATCAGCGAGTGGGGGCGGTGCCCATTGACGGTGGGTCGCGCGACCGGCAGCGGCGGCGGGGGGGTGGTTAGCCAATGGGTGCGCGCGCCGGCCGTCCCGAAGGGCAGTGGGCGGGGCGGGCGTGTCCAGGCAACAGCGCGGCGTGCGAGGGGCGGGGCTGTGGCCGCGGCCGCTCATGGCTGCCCAGCGGTCCGTAACGGCAGCGCTCCTCAGGCGGCTCGGCCGCCCTTAGCAGGGGCGTAGGAAGGTTGGCCTGAGTCGATGCCGGGGGCCGTCCCCTCAGCTTGCAAGCCCTGCGGGGGTTCAGCCCCCGCAGCTTGCGAGCAGAAAGCGGCCCCCGAGGGCTGTCGGGTTAACCCGTCCGCGGAGCTGCTTCTGAGTAGGAGCGGGCCCCGCGTCTCTCGGTTTGGGGCGGGCTGGCTCAGGGGCGTCTTGGCCGTGCCTGGGCCGGGCCTTACCGGTTTCTTCGCCTGAGGTGTCTTTGCAGAGCGGCGCCTGAAGCTGACCCCTCGATAGGGTGTCTTTGGGTGCCTTGCCATCTCCCAGCTGCTGAGGCGGGTGAGGAAGGTGTGGGGGCATTGACAGCCATCCCTGACGTCGGTGTCAGTCATTGTCTCCTGAGTTTTCTCAGTATTTGGAAGCCAGGAGTGCCCGGTGCCAAGCACACGTGAGCCACCTGGAAATGGTGCCGAGGGATTGCTGGTGAATACATTTGGTAGGAACGGTTCTGGTATGAGGCCTTGCAGAGGCTCTGATGTTAGTGAGGCTTTGGCATCCTGCCCTGCCTGAGCGTTATAGCCTGTGAGAGTTCCCGGTGACCACTCCTGAACCTGTGGGAGGGCATTTGGTGCTCTCTGCCTAACTTCTGTCTGCTAGGTGATGTCATAGCCACCTGTAAAGTCTAGAAGGATAAGCTGTAATGACAGCTGTTCTCATCTGACTGCAAATTTGCCTAATTATTGCTCAAATACTTAGTTGTGGCTTGTTGTTAATGTGACTTGTATTTGGTGTAGCTGGCAGCTAGCCTCTCTCCTGTATGATCTGGGATGTGAAGAGCAACAGACAGGGTTTACTTTTCTCCACCAGTGTTGCCAGAATCTTGGTGCCGTGTAGTGCGAACTAAGCTCACTTTCTTCTACAGTTTTCTGTTGTGGGTTGTTTGGGTTTTTTTAAGATAACTATTTAGATTTTATGAGTCTTGAGGAACTTTTTACCACAGGGAACTTTCAGAGGTCCATCCATGCTTTCTTGCCAGATCTTGACAAGGTAATCTCCAAAACGGCTTTTTAACCAGCTCTTCGAGTTCAGGCTCCCTTGGAGGTTGCAGTCTGTTTCTGCAACTGCAGGTTATCCTTACTTTTCTAAAAATGATACATGTCCTTACTGCCTAAAGATGATTCCCAGATTTTATTCTTCTGAGCATCTGTGTAGGAAGGACTGGAAAGCGGGTTTAAGGTTACTTTGGTAAAACTTGATCCGTCAGGATGTGGCATGGGATGCAAATTGGATCATGGTGAGAGGAATGTCCCAGGGTGGTCTGTTACTCCAGTCTCCTTGAGCGGCAGTTACCACCCTCTACAGATAACTGTGGTGGAAGAAAACAGGGTGGTATCATCTGACCCTCTGGAGAGTGGCAAGGAAGCAGAGTGCTTTTTCCAGCAGACAAAAGGAAAATAATTGCCTGTTGTTTTGGGCTCTGAAGAAGATTTAATTCGCAGGGGAAGGCCCAACTTGCAAAGCTCTGCCCTATTTTCTTCGTATTGTAGAGAGCTCTGGGAGCTCTGGTAGCTTCTAAATCCCCCGTAGCAACACAGGGATGTTGGAGTCATGGCAGAGTAGGAGTGTGCCGTGACCAATTAAGGGATTGGAAACATTAATTGCTTTAAATTGCCCAAGCATCATGAAGTCATGGTAGCCAGATGTAGAGGCGGCTCATCTAACTCAGCGAGGATGGACTTTGCAGAAATGACGTGGCGGTGTTTTTATTCACGGAGACTGTAGTTTCCAAAGGCAAACGCAGAGACGGTGAATCAGCTGGCAGCCAGGGAGCTAACGTGGGTAGGCTCCAGTCCCTTTCAACTGATCAGCCCTGGATGCTCGCTCACCAGTACCGCCTGAAGAGAACGATTAGGAGAGCAGTGCTCAACTCGTAGCTCTTCAGCTTTGGAGCAGTTGAGGTGAGTGCATGACAACTCTGTCAGGGCTGAGCTGGTGCATGTCCTCAGAGGTAATCCAAACCCCTGCCTAGTGGGAAGAGCGAGCCACCAGCGCCTGGACCCCTGGGGCCTGGCTGCAGAGCTTGGGGATCCCAAAGACTGACAGTGACCTGAGCCTGTGAACCATTCCCTTACTGCCTGCCTTCCAAGGTGTCTAGCGCAGATAGTTGGCAAGCCCAGCACAACTCATGTCTCTGGGTCCGCAGGAAGAGTTTTCTAGGAGATGTGACTGTGCCATGGCTTGCTTTTCCTACTAGAAGTCACCACCCATGATTTTTAGATAAGACAAGAACGTGGTGTGTATGTCAATCCCCAGTATACCCTGGTCCATCTATGTTGCATAAAAGAGGAAGAGGGAGTTCTGACACCCTTTTTGTATTTAATCTCTCGCAAAATTCTGCACACCTACCTAATTCTGCAGACCTACCTAATCTGTTACCTGCATTGGATTTGGAAAAATGTTTTGGGATTGCAAAGATTGTCTTGTTGGCAGGGGAAAAACATGGCTGGGACTTGCTGTGAGAGAGAAAGGAAGAAAGAAAAAGGGGCAGGGGGTGGAAAGTTCAGTGAGGCAGCAGAAGAACGAGCTAGAAGTGATTAGTTAAACAGAAATACATATAATGCAACAGCAGGCCTAGAGCAGGGGGCTTAATTAGATGAATACATTTTGGTTTCCTATCAGAGACACCAAGTGCAGCCACAGTATTATCCGTGGATGCAACCTCATGATGTTTGCTTTTTTTTTATGTCCGCATTGACTTACACGCAGTTGGGATTTGGTACTATGGGAACAAACATGAGAGGTTAGCTTAATATGGTTTTGATATGTGGTTTTTGGGGGTTGGTTTTTTTATAGCCTACTCTTCCAGCATGGCACTCTGTAGGGATTTCAGTGCAGGATAGAACTCTCAGGTGGTGAAACTGGCCTGCTGGCATTGCAGGAATCGGATTGCAGCCTAGTGCTTGAATTTATTGAGTTCCCCCTTAAAATGTTGCTCACATTACTCATCAGGGAAGGCTGTTCCAGAAGTTCGCCCCTCTGATGGCTGGAAACCTAATTCCCAGCCTACGATTATTCATTAGATCGAATGTCAGTTATCACGAACTGAAAAGGACACTTTATAAATGTCAATCAGTGGCATAAATGGAAAGCTTCTAACGGGTTTGTCGCTAACTGCACATTTCATTGAGCAAGAGGGCTGGAGGAAGGGACCTCCAGACATCCCCCCAGCCAGCCTCCTGTCCCAAGGCAGGTCCGATGCTGCCTGTGCGATTTCTGACCTGTATTCTCTGGCTGTTTTAAAGCTGTCCTGGTGGGAAGACTCTGCCATTTCCCCTTCTGACCGAGACCAGTGCTCTGTTCTCCTCTCCACCCTGCTGTGCAGCTCTTGTAAGGATCCTGTGCTTCTCCTCTTACTTTTACAGGGAACACTTAACCCCCTCCAACTTTGAAGCAGCCTAGTGCCTCACTGTCCTGTCTCCCTGCTTCTTTTCACCTTCCCTTTTAGTTTGTGTCAGACACTGGATTGTTCTTATCACTGTTCTCTGTATACTTGCTGCCACACGTGCCTGAAACATGGTATCTGTGGCTGGACATAGCTCCTCCACACTGGCTGTCCTTTTGCTTATACACCTTGATGCAAGGTTTGCTTTTTCACAGAAGCTCTTTTCTTTTAAAACTTATTTATTTATTTTATTTTCCCTCTGCTCCCAATTAGCAATTGTTCCCTGTCCTATGCAACTGGTTACCCCTGTGTCGATGTGATTAATGGATTGCTTGGGATTGTTTTCCACTTGTATCAGTTTGAAGTGGCTTTTGCCTTTAATCAGCACTTGCAGGCAGCTGCTTATGAGCTCTTTTACCACCACTCGTGATGCTGTGCTGGCAGTTTGCAGCAGGGAACTCTTGAGTGGGATGGTGAGCAGTAACCATGTCTGATAGGGATACTAGTTTAATCTTGCCCAACCTTTGTTATTGTGCCTGCATAATATATTGTACACAGAAAGGAAAAAAAATGATCTGGCTGATAATTTTTGTCAGGGGCTTATAGGTCTGTGCAGACAGAGTTGCTTTTTTGAGTCTTGTTTTTTTTCCTTGGTGTCAGAGGTGAAACCAGTATTCAAGTTAAATTATCATAGAAACCCACCTGGCTGTTAAGGATGAGCTGGTTCTGTGAATGTCTGGCTTTCTATGGGACAGGTGACCCTCTTGTATGTGCCCTGGATTTGTAATAAGCAGGATAAGAACTAAACAGGGATCTCTTTGCCCTCCTTAGATGATTGTTGGTTGTTCCCACGGGCTTGCAGTGGTGTCCAGTGACTGTTTTATTTTCAGGCTCTTCAGAACGCAGATTGTGATAAAATTGCATAGTATCACCTAAAGTCACCCTAATGATGTTCAGATGATCTCCCTCCTTTGGCTCCTTGTTTCATTGAGGTGGATGCACACTGGAGTTAAGTAGCTGCTCCTGCATGGACAGAAGTTCATCTGTGGCAGACATGCTTTTGGTTTACTGCCAGGATGATCGTTAGATCACCAGGGCAGCTGTCAAAGTGGAACTGAAAGCAATTTTTGTAAACAGAGTTAGAACTTTGCCCTTACTTGCCTCTGAGTGGGAGCTGTGGGTATAACTATGACCACATGCACTTCTTGGAGCAGAGTGACTGGATTTCTCGTCCCTTTACCTGCAATCTCACAGCTGCCAGAAAAACAAGGAGCAGATGAGATTTGTTTTCTTTGCTCCTGTGTATAGACTAGATTGCCTCTTAATGCAGGGGAAAACACATCCTCCAGGAGCTCAATGGCGAGAAAAACCTAGTAGCCAGTCCTTTTAAGATGTGAGATTAAACACCTCCCCTTAGCTCTGTGCAGGAAGGCTTCTGGGGCTCCCAGGAGTTGCTCTGAAGGTGATCCAGGGAATATTACGAAAGCAGTGAAGCCTGTGAGCTGGCCCCTGGGGCTCGGTTCCTGAGGCCGGAGCACCACGAGAGGAGGTGCTTGAAGAATATCTGCTTGCCTGCATCTCCTCTTCAGCCATGCATTGAAATTTCCTCTATAAAAGACCTCTGAAGAATCAGTGTGTTCGTAGGTATGTTTTATCTTCTCCTGTGCAGGCAATATGACTTCCTCTGCTAATTTTTTAAAGATTCATTTAATGTGCATTTGACTTTTTTCCCCATTCTTTGGCAGGGGGGTTGGACCCGATGATCTCTCGAGGTCCCTTCCAACCCCTATCATTCTGTGATTCTCCAAACCACTTTTTCCTGTGAAATTACTACACTTGCAGTGCAGTAGTCAAAAGAAAAGCTATAGCAAATATTCTAGTCATCCAACTTTTAATAAACCATGCCTCAGCTTCAACAGGTATTGAGAACAGGTTTGGATTTTTCCTCCTGGACAAACAAGATAATCTCTGAAGTTGTTTCTCCCGTGCTGACTGCCAGTCCTGTTTCTTCTCTCTTGCAGCTTTTGGTTTGGAGTGAGGAGACACGAATCACCAGCAAGTTGAAAAGCACACAGCTGCAAGATGTCGGGCCGAAGTGGGAAGAAGAAGATGTCGAAGCTCTCGCGCTCGAGCAGGGCAGGGGTTATTTTCCCCGTGGGGAGGATGATGCGTTACCTAAAGAAAGGAACCTACAAGTACCGGATAGGGGTTGGAGCTCCGGTTTACATGGCAGCCGTCATAGAGTACCTAGCAGGTAAACCCATCCTGGAAGTGCTGAGCACACGCATGAGCCAGGGGTGTCTGTGGGATGGGATGAGAACGCGTTCAGCACGTGTGAAAATCAGGCCCTGCAAGTGCAGGGTTTGTTAAGGTTTGCTTAAAACACTGAGGAGATTAATGTGCTTCTTGAGAAGGCTGAGGATGGAAATCTTCTCCCTTTAGAAGCAGCATGACTGGTGACTAGCTGGAAGGAGTGGGCTTTTTTTTTGCTTTGCAGAGTGAGGAGTCACATCTAGGTAGCTTTTGTCCAAGAGAAAACTTCAGAACAGTGTCAGAGTGTAATGAAATATGGACGTTCATTTGTATTTTACAAACCCTTTTGGCTTGCCTAAGTGTATAAAGAAATTGTTTCAGGGTTTAAATCTTCCCAAATGCCTGGAGTTTTCCCTTTCTGGAATCAACCTCAGGGGAAGGGGCAGGTGTCGCATGCTGATACAATGTACTGTGATGTGTTCCAATATTTACAATACATTGCAAACTGTCCTGCAACTGTACCTGCTCGTTTTCATAATGGCAGACAATAGCCTCTTAGCAAATTCTTACAACTCCCCAGAGGAGGGAGGATTCTGGTGCACCTTACTTAGGTGTTACAGATCAAGACTGAGGTGCATTAGAGAATATGTGAGCAGTCACAAGACTGTATGGAGTTAGTTGAGTGGGCTGTGTTTCAAGTGTGTAGTTTATTGCCAAAGTGGCATGGAAGGAGCTTGTGTGGAGCCTGGTTGTCCATGTAACAGCATGCTAGTCTTCATGTAAACATTGCTGGCTGTCTTACATGTGAAAGCCTGTTCTCACTGTCAGACAATAAAACACACTATTTTCTTTCAAAGGTGGAGAGAGAATCTGAAATAGTAATAATTTCACTATTAAATAAATTTCTGATGCTGCCTGCTTGTGTGTTACAGAAACTTCCACATTTGTGGTGATTAATTGCAGGATGAGAATGGATTTATTTAAATTTGTTTTTCTTTCTGAGGCTACTTCTGGAGCTGGAGTGAAACAATATGGCTTATGAGATGTAAAGAAATGTAAACAAAACCCTCACCCCCAACTCCTTCAAGGGATAAGCCTAGGTTTTAAAATAAAACACCACTGAAAAGCAGTATCAAAATCCAAGAGATGGTGAGCATCTCTCCCACTCGTTTGCTTTTATTTATTTTTTTCACTGTGTAAGAACAAACATGCTTATGTAAAGATGATTTAATCCTAGAGAAAGATCCGTTCTCTAGGTAATTTCAGAGATCTTTCACTTTGTTAGGAACATATGTACACTCATATTTGCACAATCCAGCTTCTTATGTTGAAAAGATCTAAGTGCAGAAGTCTGTCTGGAGCTGGTGCAATTGTGCAGAGCTTGTTTAGTTGTCAGCAGCACGGAGTGCTGTTCAGCAGGGATGGATGCTTCAGAGGCTGCAGGGACTTAGAGAGAAAGGTGGACGTGGAGGATTCGCAGCTCTCCTGGCTCCTCTGCTCCATCACGATGGGGCTTTTTCAGCCTTGTTTTTGTTGGTAGGCCCATTTGTCCTCTGGTAGAGGTTCAGGCCTCTTCAGAAACGTTATAAATATGAATTTCTCTATAGCAAGGCATGTTTGCTTTACTTTATCATCTCTTGTGAATTGCTTAGAAGTCCTCTGCAGACTTCTGAACGTCTGGGTATTGCAAGATGAAAACCGGGTTGCGCGGGTGTTTTGAATTTGCACTGACTGAGCAGCGTGCTGCATGATGAGCCTGCCAGCCTCCAGCCTGGGCAGGAACACTTCTCTCCTTTTCGTGCTCCACAGGGGTCCATAGCATTCAAAGGGGTTTCTAGGATAAACATTTGGAGATGCTTGTTCTGAGCTGTGGCAGTTACTACAAGGTGTAGTAATAAATTGTCAACAGCACATCTGGTATACGCAGTACTGCAAACTGAGTTATGGTCATCTCCTTTATGACATACAGCTCAGCACTGTTTACCTAATATCTGAACTAGAACAGTGTATATCTTGGCTCTGCTGCTGGCTGGTAAGTGCAGTTTAATTTAAATCATTAACATGGTACAGGCAGATTATGTGAGGGCTTATGCTTTGATTTAAGGAGGGGGAGGAAAAAAAAAGTGTAGTCAACCAGGCAAGAAAATTGCTAGATGTGTAGGCTGGGGGCCCACATAAATTGTAAGGGAATGCTATTTTAGTCTGCTTGGTTCAGCAGAGAGAGAATCCCTTTTTGTTCCAACCCTGAATATCTTGTAATTGAATGGAGTAACGTTTCTAAGCAAACGCCTATTGCTTGTAGACTCTGGTCTTTCCAAACCAAAGTTCCCCTGCCCTGTCCAGGGTTTAGTTGGAAAAGAGATTACAGGGGTGGATAGTTCAATTTACAAAACAGTGTTGCAACATCTAACCCTGCTGATCTAGTTCTTCTAATAGGTAGGTGTAAATAGTCTTTGGTTTTGGGAAACCTTTGGAAACAAACTGTGGTTTTCCAAGGCTGCTGTCAAAGGGGGTGTTGTATATCGAACTGGTAGCATTTCTTAACATTATCCAATACTTCCTATTACAAATTCCAGCTTTCTCTCAAGGACCTCTAACTGTGAAATGGTGGCTACAAGGGCTGAAAGCCTGCACGCAGGGGAGCTGCTTCAAGCTAAATCTGGGAGGGTGGGAGTAAGGGGGTCTGGTCTTTAACTGTTTCACCGAAGCAGGGTTGAATCATGGGGGGTTTTTTGTTATGTTAAAATATTAATGAAAACTTCTCCTCTAAGTGCCTGGGCACTTCTCTGTGTTTGAGCAGAGACTTAATGCTTTACAAAAGGGGAAGGGTGGTCTCCTCCATCTCAGAGAACTCTGCTGTCTTTGGCCAAGCTGTAACTTTGAAGGTTGCTCATGCTCAGCAGAGACTGCTTTGATTTTTAGCAGCTAAAAATCTCCAAAGATTTGGTTCTCACTGAACATGCCTCAACCTCTCAGCACTGGCATGTGACAGGACTGTGCATGGCCCACTCCACGTGGTGGCTGAGTGTGCTTCAGCCTGTGGCTGCAGGTGCTCAGAAGGACTTTCCCTCTCACTGCTGCTCCTGGTCACAGCACTGAGAGCCGGCAGTGGGGCTTTCTGTGGTACCAGGCAGCACAGGAGAGGAAGCTCTCTGATGTGAAGGCAAAAGCTGCACGGAGGCAGATGGCAAGAGGTCTGGGACTGGAGGTGGGGAGCACATGAATAGGAGTTGAAGGAGAGGGTAATCCTACTTACTGGCTGCGAGACGGGAAGGCCAAGCTGGAATTAACTGGATAAGCAGACTGGGAACAGGTTCCCAGAACACACCACCAGCAAATACTTTCTCCTTCAAAGGACATCAACTGCCATACTCATCTGCAGTCAAGAGAAAAATTCGAGCAGATGCTGTTCTGCTTGCAAATAGAGGGCCAAGGACTCTATCATCTGATAGGCCTTTACAGAGCAAAGGTTTTACTGGCAGCATACAGGAACTGTCACAGCTTATCCTAAAAGGGAAGTGGAAAAGAAGATAACCTGCCGGAAACCTTTCCAATTCTGCTATCAGTAGGTCTTACATCTTTCTTGCCAGTAGAGCTGACCACTTCACAGAAGTGCAGTGAGCTCAGATGAAAAATAGCTTTGGCCTGGCTAGGATGCTTTCAGTTCCCAGGCACTCCAAATCTGTTGATTCATCAGCTAAAGAAACCTCTCTTTCCTTTATGTCACAGGGTGAGAAGATGTAATCCTATTTAGATCGTAGCTGGGCTGCTGCCTGTGTTGAAGAGAGTTATGTACTTCCCTGGTCCCAAGTGCTTATCGAACAGGAGAAGAGACTCTGTTAAAAGTGGAGTCAGCGGGTAGTGTGGAGTCAACGGGTAGTTCTGGGCATTGACCAGTGTTCAGTGTTTATCTGGAGCACATAAATAAGCTAGTTTGGTTGTAGCCATCTGCACCAAAGATGTCTGACTTTGAAAGTTACTCTTCCAGTGATGAGGTATCTTGAGGGAAGCAAGATTATGTCAGATTTCACTTTAATTCTTAATGTCTGCTGGTGAGAGCTTGTAAAGTAAAACCAAATCATGCCTGAGAATATCAAAATTTTGAGAGAGCTTGTTCTAGGACCTTATTGTAGGACCTAGATCTCAGACTGGTTTTCCTAGAGTTTGGGTAACTTCAGCTGTCAAGCTGTTCCTGCTTGAACGCTAAAGCAGTTTCTTTAGGGGTGTGTTGTTATCAGCAGAGGATGTGATAACTGAAGCCTCCAGCTTGATGTTGTATTTTGCAAGTGCCATTTTATATTCTTAAGTCTCTGCCTCCAGCGCTAGAACAGTATGTATATAAGCAATCATTAGAAGGGGGTAAGGCAATTATTTACCTATGCAAGTAATTGGCATCTTTTAATAAGTTATATTTGTATTCTACAGTCTGAGATATGCCATCTCTGCCTTGGATCCCCTTCTTCCCAGTGTCCTGTGGTAGATGGCTGGCATTTGAGTGTTCTGCCTTTTTTGCTCTTGACATTAGGCAGAGGACACTTGAGTACACCATCAGGATGCTGCTGGCGAAAGGAACCTGGGGAGTGGGGTGAGCACACAGGTAGCAGGATGTGCCTGTTGTTGGCACATCTGAAAGAACTTCAGTTCCCACGTGGGTAAGTACGTGCTGCTTTTCTGCCCCCCACTCAATTTTCCTCTGCTATTGGCACACGTCTGCAAACCCCACTGGAGGAGTCTGGGTCTCTTTTCTTGCTCTATGCTGGTCTGCACAATGGATGGCAATCTGTTCCTGCTGTCTGCTGCTGTTAGCTCTGCTGGCAGAGGTCTGGGAGTTGGGTCTGAAGCTTCCAGCCCTTCACAGGGATGAATATAGCTGGATCTTTTCAGTCTCCTTCCTTAAAACACTCCGAATTTAGGAAATACCTGAGCCGAGGTTGCTGGCCTGACTCTTAACGTGGGTCTGGTGGGTATTTGTGGTGTGATGCTCTGCTGCTCTTTCTGATTGTTTGCCCACACACCTCTTTCACCCCGTAGCAGCGGCCTAGTCCCTGCAACCATGGTTCTAATGCTTCCTAAAACTGAAATCCTTATCCCTGCAACTTCGATAATGTTTTTTGGAAGTGGTGCATGAATACTTATGAACATTTCCAGCAGGCCCTGGCTGTGTAAGCACCTCACTGCAAATACACACAGCAGTCTAAACAATGGCTTTCACATCTCCAACATCCAGTTCCGTGTGTGTGTGTTTGTGTGTGCTGTAGAGCAGTGAGAATGGGGTGACGAGAATGCGCTGTTGTTATTCCAGCTGAGGGAAATGGAAAGCCTGTATTTTTCCTATGAACTAAGCCTCTTGTGGAAATCCTTTGGATTTTAGCCAGAGAGCATTATGTAGGCTTCCACTAGATTTCTTTTGTCAAAGTTCTTTTTATCATAGTTACAGTTCTTTATTTAGTCGATAAAAAGGAATAAGATATCATTAATAGAACACTGATGGGCTGTAACTTTATTAGCCCAGTTATTTGCATCTGTCAGGACCAGAACAAAACCCAGAGGGCAGGGACGCTGGATGCTTTTGAAATGAAACAAGGTGTGAATATGAACTTTATTATGACCATTTGGAGAAAAACCATTCTCCTTCCTTCTTCGTGTTTCAGTAGGTTATGTGAGAAATAACTTCTGAGCAGGGGCCAAACTGTGTGAGTTAATGAATTATACTGTTTGCTAAATTCTAAATAAACTCAGAAAGATGTGTCTGTGTTTCCTCTATAACAATTAGAAAAAGCTCAGTGACTTTAGTCATGACATAAATGTTATTGCAAATTTAGAAAAACTACTTTTGAAGTAGTCTCCCGTTCCTGGAGATGTAGAAAGAACTTTCTACCAGTAGTTCATGCACTGAAGCTCATGCACTGAAGCTCTTAATGTTGCTGCTTGCAGCTAAGTCAAACCTTTCATATCTTGTCCTGAAATTAAGCTTCTCACAGATTTTTCAATGCTCTTTAATGCAGGATTGCATCATCGCCTGGCTAGTTTGTTGGCTTTACAAAATATTTCTTGAAATGCACCTCAGTCTTCGTCTTGCCTGGTCCTGAGAATCCTTGCTGGTTTGTTAGAACTGCCTGTACTAGGTTTGGGGTTTCATTGCATGCTTTCCTGTTTGATTGTTACAGTGTTGCTGCTAAGTTTTGGGCTGCTGATGTACGTTTTTATAGGGTGTTTCTTGGTTGGCTTGTTGTTTTTTGGGTTTCTTTGAAAGAGGATTCTGACTTGGGACTCTTAAAAGAAGCTATGTGATCAAGCTGAGAATATTTTCTGCTAGGTATTCTCTAGGGAATTAGAAAGGACAAATCACTATATGTAAATTTACAAATACATGGAGTGTGACTTGGTTTCTGCCTTTCCATAGCAAAGACCTTTTAAATCGAGAAACAACCCTGCAAAGGTAAATTGATATTAAGAAGGAATGTAAAATGTCTGCACAGGGTGTCCATAAGGTGCATTTTTGTTACTCATTTTTATCTCAATGTGTCTGCAGCTGAAATTCTAGAATTAGCGGGGAATGCAGCACGAGACAACAAGAAAGGAAGAATTGCCCCCAGACACATCCTCCTGGCAGTGGCAAATGATGAGGAACTGAATCAGGTACCAGTCTACATTTCAGTGCAAGCGTTATGTGCTGGGGCATGGATGAAGCTGCTACCACAGAAGGTTGGAAACACTTTAGTCTAACACGTGAATGAGGGCACAATTATTAGAGCAGAAGGCAACAAGATTGTGCCCGCTTGAACAAAAGCAAACAAAAAAAGAAGGTTCTGAGATATGTCATGTGAAATCCCCTGAATCTAAATTTTGCTTCTCTTGTAGCACGCCAGTCCTGGTGAAGTGGGTAAACTGATGCTTCAGTTTTTCCTTGGGAGCATCCAATACTTAAAGAAAATGTGTCATATGGAAGACTTTTTCCCCAAATCTGTGGAAATGTGTGTTTTCTATTACACTGGCCATGAGGCCCATCTTGGGTAGGGATCTGGCTCACTCCCTGCTATTGCTGCCTCCAGCACTGCTTCCCATCCGTGTGTCCCATTAGCACCCAGACCATGGTTTGCAGTGCTCTGAGGATCACTTGTGGGATATCTTCTGCTAAACTTGTCACTCCTGACTTGAGTGAGGAGACAGATCACGGCATGGGCTGTGAATTGGAGCATTCAGGGGTGCCAGAAAGGTTCAGTCAGCATCAGAGGATCTCTTCTTGGTTGGTCCCATGTGAAGATGTATGACATCGTTCACACTTTGAAAGATTCCTGCACTTAATTTGACTGCTTTAAAAAGGAAAATGTGGTGCCTATGAAGTCATCGAGCTCTGTTTCCAGTCAAGGGGACTGAAAAGTCAAAACAGAGGCCAGGCGAGAGGGGGAAAAGCATGCTAACACTACCAGCCCGTTCCCTGCTCTGTGGAGCTGGTCACTACCCTATGAATTGGGGACTAGATTTAGTGGTGTCTGTTAGGATTTAGCCAGACTTTGTTCTCAACGTGATATCGCAGCCCACTCCTGTTGTTCACTTCTGCAAGGCAGGTTCTTGGGGCTTATGCTTTCTGTCCCTGAATCTTTTTCCCTGCCAAAGGGACCCACACCCATCCTTCTGTGCTGTGCTGCAGTGCAATCACTTTTTTAAAAGCAGCCTGCAGGCACTTGCTGTTTTCTCTTAGCCTCTTTGCTGCTCATGAGTCACCAAGGGCAGGTCTGCAGAAAGACCGGCACTGGAAGAGGAGATGGTGACCAGTACAGTAACAGAGTTCTTTGGGGGTGTGCTGGCTGACCTCATCGTCACCTGCCAGGTTTCTTCTTATTGTGGATTTTCTCCCTAGTAGGTTTTTTTTTATGGTTTGGGTGGGTTTTGTTTTGGTTTTTCTTTGTTTATGGTAAAGGGACAAGGTTCAATGCTTTAGCAAGTGTGAATTCTACTTACGTACGTGTAATGTAGTCAGCAAAAATAGCTCCAGTGCAGACCAAGAGAATCTGAAGTGTGCTCCTTTACACTGCTTCTCCTTGCAGTTGCTAAAAGGTGTGACTATTGCAAGTGGAGGGGTCCTGCCCAGAATTCAGCCAGAGCTTCTAGCCAAGAAACGGGGCGCCAAAGGTAAATCTGAGACCATCCTTTCCCCTGCTCCTGAGAAGAAGGGAAGGAAATCCATAGTGAGCAAAAAGAGTGGGAAGAAGGCAAAGTCTACCAAGGCCCGGACACCCAAAAAGGTAAGCAGGAGGCAGATACAGCATTCCAGAGGTGTGGGAGAGGGAGTGGATCAAACCTAGCTAAGCTTGGGAGGAATAAATTAATGCTTCTGCATTGTTTGTTTGCAACAACTGGAGATGGGAGGTAGGGGTTGATAATGGACACAGGAGGATCTTTCTCATCTTTAAACTTTACAAATAAAGGCAAGCGCAGTATTTTTTAAATTAATTTTCTTAACAAAAACCTTTAAAACTTAGAGGAAAACTTTTACAGGTTTCAGTGTCACCCTTTGCAATACTTTCTTGATAACCCTGTAGAGTCTCTGTATCTCCACACTAACTGTGTGGCAGTGAACTCTAGCCTTCATGATAAAGGAAGCTGTATTTTAAAATATTTTCTCCTGATGTCACACCTTCAGCCTTGTACAGTTACCGTCCAGTGAACTTGTCCTGACATGGGACACAAGTGTCATTTGACAAGTCTCTGTGGATGAGTAAAGGCCTGGAGCATCTCCCCTGCGAGGATAGGCTGAAAGAACTGGGGCTTTTCATCCTGGAGAAAAGAAGACTGAGAGGGGATCTGATCAATGTTGATCGATATCTGAAGTGTGGGACACAGGAGGAAATGGCCAGCCTCTTCTCAGTGTCTGGGGACAGGACAAGGGGCAATGGCTCCAAGTTGAAGTACAGGAAGTTCCGTACCAATATGCAGAAGAACTTCTTCCCAGTGAGGGTGAGGGAGCCCTGGGACAGGCTGCCCAGGGGGGTGTGGAGTCTCCATCTCTTGGGAGATTCCAGACCCATCTGGACGTCAACCTGTGCGACCTGTCCTAGGGACCCTGCTTTGGCAGGGGGGTTGGACCCAATGATCTCTGCAGGTCCCTTCCAACCCCTACGATTCTGTGAATCTGTGATTCTTAGGTGTGCTCTTGCTAACAGGGTTTAAAAGAGTTGCAAGGGGAATAAATGACTCGGAACTTGTCCACTGCACCTTCCCTTACAGTTGTCCACCCTCTGTCACCATCCCAAGTTTGGTTTAATTTGGTAGAGGAGTAACCCAGATTGGTGGTCGTGGTTTGTCGTTCCAGAGGATGCATCTTAAAGCCCTGCTAATTTTTTGATTGGGTATGATTAAACAATATTAGGCTTTGATCTAAACCTTTTTGAATCTTGTGTTAAGCACATCTTTCTGGAGGCCTCTAAGCTTTAATACATTTCCATAACTGAAAATATGCAGAAACAACTTTTTAAAGGAAAACAAGAGTTCCTTGCTTAATAGGATGCCTCTGTGTATTGATCTCAGCTGCCACCTGGCTTTGAATTGGGACAGAGTTTAGGAAGAGTTAGCTTCTTGACATACCTTGAAGTCAATACTGAGAGATGTGAGGAGATGCTCCTACAGCCTTGGTAGGAATGGGTTTGCTGCTTCTGGAGCTAGGTTTCATGAGGGAGTGTGTCCCCCGCAGGGGATTTTGCATTCAAATTCAGCTATTAGTTATTTTGTTCTGTCATTCTGGTTGTTTGTGTGGAGGTGTGATGGCTTGCTCCTGTCAGATGGGTTCAGATGTTTGATTTATTTCATGACACTTGGGATTTTGTTCTCAGATCCTAAAGTTTAGGGTTTTTTTTCCTTCAGATCGGAGCATTTGACTGGATTACTAAGTTGGACTTAGTATGAGCTCTGCTCTGTTAGCACCAAAAATAAACTGGCACACACCCACCCGTAAATTCAACCTTAATTGTTCATAAAACCACAGATGGATGTGGGTGCCCTGACTCTTAATGTGACTACAAACATATGTAATGCCTCAGATGAACCTCTGATGTTTTAGTGTTATATAAACAGTGAAGACTATTGTTACATAATCTTTGGGGAGTAGAAGGCTATGAGTAATATATTGATCCAGGAAGATGAGGCTGATAGTAACTGATTAAATACATCCATTACTGAATAATGGTAAATGTTAATTGTTTTAATTATTTTTCCTCCCTTCAAATAGAACAAACAAAAGGACAACGAAAAAGAAGGAGCTTCAAATTCAACATCTGAAGATGGACCTGGGGATGGTTTCACTATCTTGTCCTCCAAGAGCCTTGTGCCAGGACAAAAGGTAATAGGAAGCTGTGACAGGTTGGGATCACAGCGATGGAGCCTAGCATGAGCAAAAGGATGATTTTGATCTCATGCCAGCGCAAAATCTTCTTTTTATCCTCTCTTAGTCACAAACTTAAGGCCAAAACGTGGTCAAGTTGTGGGTGAGTTAGAGGATCTCAAAGTTGTGTCTGTAAAGAAAAGTTTACCAAGAAAAATGCTGGTCAGTTCTTGGCTTACGCTGCACTGGTGTTTTGTTCAGCATGAACTTGGCTGCATTATGCCTGGCATACAGCCAAACCAGCTTTAACTTTCTAGGCTACTTATTATTTATAAAATAGAATTTCTGGGCCATGTCCCAGAATTTCCCAGAATTTCCATTTGTTGATTTGTGCCAGAGGCTGGGGTGCTCCATCTGAAAGTGGGCTGTGGGGCGCCGTTCTTTCACTGTTCAAATTGAGGACCTCACCAAAGCTGCAGGGTGTGCATACTTTCCATCTCAGCACAGACTCCGACACCTTGTCTGGCCAGAAATACAAGTGTCCCACCAAAATACCTGCATGTCCTTGGTGTCCAGCCAACTGTCTGTCCCCTATGATCACCAAGAGGGAGAGTTAATTTCCTTCCTTAATTTTTGGATCCTCTGAATGAAACTGGAGTTTTCCTTCCAGGTTTAACTATGGAGATGCAGTCAATATTTTTTGTCAACAGTCAGGTTATCTGGAAAAAGTGGTTTCCTGAAGCTGCTTCTGTAAGCCCCCCATACTGGTGATGACTTATGAAGCAGTGGCTAACAGTTCAGTCTAGTCTAGAAAGGGCCAGGCACATGCTACAGCCAGAAGATTGCTAAAAGCAGTCATCTGGCTAGGTACACAAAATTTGGATCTCCTCTATCAGAGTTCAGTCCTGGCTGAAGGTTTTCTCTGCAGCTTCTCACTTTCTCCTCTGGAGTGGGCAATGCTTTTTGTTCTGGTTAGGGCTTAAATACTACAGCCTGCCTTGGAAGAAGTGAGGTGTGCTGGGCTCATGTTCAGCAGCTGTAAAGTCTGTAATGATTTTTGGAGTTTCTGTCCTTCTGTTGTTGCTCGAAGTGATGAGGCTGAGAGATCTGGGGAGCAGCCTTAGGAGCACCTTAAGATGTCAGGTTTTGGCCAATTCCTATATCCAGATGCATGGGTGGGTAAAGCATTCCTTATTTTATGTATGCCCGGAACTGAAAGAGCAATTAATTAATTGGGTCACAAAGCCTTTATAGATCAGGATACTAGTGTTCAGCCCTTCTCAGGCCCTAGAGTATTTTACTGGGGGCAAGTGTTTCTGCAGGAGGAAAGCTTTTTAATTTTAGTATTTTTCTGTTTAAACAAAAGCACAACCCAAGTTAGCCTTTTCTCTTCAAAGTGTGATGCTAGAACATGACTTTTCTAACAGTAACTTCCTGTGGAGCAAGCTTCCAAGCTGTGGGCATATCACAGAATAATCCGAGTGGTGTACAATTTAATTAATTAACTAAAGGTTTAAAATCAGGATCACACATATGGAATGCAATAGAACTACTGATATCTGAAAGACTAAATCCAGCCTCTTTTTTCATTTTAGTTTTTTTGCTATGAAGATAACTTTGCACTTGGATTATTGTCATTTTTTTTCTACTCCCTTGTTATTATTTTGCAGCTTTCTCTGACACAGAGTGACATCAGCCATATTGGCTCTATGAAAGTAGAAGGCATCGTTCACCCTACAACTGCTGAAATAGACCTCAAGGAGGAAATAGGTGAGGCTCTGCTACAAGCAGGAAAAAAAGCAGGTCTAGAGTTGGAATGGTAGCTGGTATGCTAGCTGTCTGCTGACACCCCATCCTCTTTTCATCTAAGTCTTCCCCAGCCCGTAAAATATCACTTACGCTGCTTCTGAAAATCAGGCTGGATCTGACTGGGTATAACAGGCTAATCACTAACTTACCCCTTTTTTTTTAATTTAATGATGCCTTTTGACGATCAAAACACACAACATTTGTTGAAGCACGTGAGCAGCAAAGGTTTAAGTAATTGTTGTTGCAGTCTTTATTGGATTATTTTTACATTTGCCTCTGAAAATCCCATTTAATCTATTAATAACGCTTCTAGTTATGCTTTTCATTGCAGGATTTTAACATACTTTAGAGATATTCATGTACAAAACTTTATCCTGCTCATGTGAAATAAGGAAATATTTTTACTGCTGGTGTACAGATATGAGAATAGAAGTACAAAGGAGGTAAAGAAGATGCAGTCAGTCTAGAATCTAGTAGCAGGCCTTTGGCTTGTCGTTTTATACGGACATCAAGACCTTCACTGCCATCCCAGCTGTGTTTATTTCAGATTGTAGTAGGGTTCATATGTTGAATTGATTTTTGGAGGCTGGAAATCTAAATCCTGAAAATCCCACTCTTCACTATTTTAGCCATAAGTCAGAGTAAGATAACGTTCTTACAGATTTAAGTAATTGCTTATTAAAGTAATTGCCAGAAATAACATACAGGGAGTTTCAAATCAAATAAAAAGCAAGCTTTTTCTGTGGTTAGATGGAATGCTAAATACAAACATCTGCTGAGGCTAATGCAGGGAAACAGGGTAACATGTGTACAATGTCTTTTAAATAATGCAGAGTTGGGGTTTTTTCAAGCTCATGCTTTGAAGCCAAGGCCTTTTGCTCTGTGTCTTTGCAGGCAAGGCATTGGAAAAGGCTGGAGGGAAAGAGTTTTTAGAAACGGTGAAAGAGCTTCGCAAGTCTCAAGGACCTTTGGAAGTTGCTGAAGGTAAAAAGGATATCACACTCTTCTGGAAACAGCTCGTTTCATGCGTTCTTGCTTCTGGACATTCTGATCTGTTCTGTGTGCTGTTCACGTTCTGTCTTTGGGCTTCTAGGTGCCACCATAAGTCAAAGCAGGCTGATGAATGTATCTTAGGCAACTTCTGTTGGTGGGAGTCCAAAAATTCAGGCAAACTTGTTCTGTCACCTATGTGGCGTTCTTGCCATCCTGTTTGTACCACATTCCTTAGTGAGAATGAGAAACAGCTCTCAGTTTGAGATATAACAACAGCAGTAGTTTATAAATTATTCTGCTTTCTGCAAATGGATGAAAAATATAATCCAAAGGGTTACCTTCCTTTGAGCACAAATAAAGGTGGGCTCCTATCTTTACAACTGGCCTGCTTTTTGGAATAGTGATTGTTGTTCTTCTCCCAGGCACTACAGCTATGTTACAGAAACACAAGTTACAGAAGAGCTCCCTTCGACTGTTTGGCAGTGAATAGTTTGGAACTTGAGGTTATGCTGCTTTCTGTGGGCAAATGCAGCCAGTTTGCAGGGATTGAAGGTGGCTAGAGAGAAGTTACAATATATCTTCTGGTGCCTTAGTTGGCTTATGTGAATGAAGTGTTCAAACTAAATGTTTTAAATGTTCCAACACTAGGCTTTTCCTAAATGAATAGCCTAGTTCTGTAGTATCAGATGATGGGCAAATTTTTGTACAAGATACTTGGCTTCACTTTTGCATCAAATCATGCCAGGGCAGGTTCAGATTAGACATTGAGGAAAAAAGTCTTCACTGAAAGGCTTATTGGGCACTGGAACAGGCTGCCCAGGGTGAGGGTTGAGTCACCATCCCTGGATGTGTTTAAAAGACAGGTAGATGAGGTGCTCAGGGATATGGTTTAGTAGAGACTGGGTATGGTTGGACTCAATCTCAAAGGTCTTTTCCGACCTAGTGGTTCTGTATATGCCATAACATCAAAGTAAACTACTTTTCTCTGTCAACTTCACTACTGAACGAGAAAATAGGCTCCCTTTATGCTGTTAAGGCATCCCCTGGAAAAAGATAATCTTAGTTTAAAAGAAGCAGGAAAATGTATGCTCAAGTATCGCGTTGTGTTGCTGTGTTTGAACTTGCCCCTTCTACTGGTTTTGAGGCAAGGGATAGTAAATGGCTGTTAATAACTGGAGGTTGACTGCAGACACTTGAGCTCCAGCCTGATGGGCTTGAATTCTAGTGCTGCTCACAGGATACCTGTGGTGTTTTCAGTTGGCTTGCTCCATGTAGTTAAAGGCCAGACATTTCTCTTCTGGCTGAAACTTAGGCAGTACAGGGAAGAATTAGACACAGTCCCTCTGTGCCTGCAACAGAATTCCTTCATGATGGCAGGCAGGTGAATAAATCCAAGTTTTTCATCCTTGGGCAATAACCACACATCTTATTTCAGGGTGTTTAACCTGAGATTCCCAAGACCTGGATTTTTAGAAGTGCTAAAGGTCACAATTACAAACTGATGCCATGCAGTGGACTCTGCAGGGCCTGGAGAAATAGTAAGCTTTCTGAAAAATTAATGTGAGATTCCCAATTGGACATAACTCTCAGAGACTTTCAGCAAAAGTCTCTGATTTTCATGTTGTTCACTGAAATTACCTGTTGTGAAGTGGGTCTAAATATTATTACTCTGAAGCTGTAACAATGATGAGGGATATTTGTGCAAAGCATTCAGATAAGGCTGTGATAGCACTGCAGAAATGTCTGTTGGGGGATTAATGCAAGGTTTTGATATTTTGCATAAAAGAAATCCAGAGGCTGCACTGAATGAGCAAGCTATAAAATAATATTGAATAACTGTGTGCCCAGAAAATGAGCCCTGGGTTCTTTGGTCTCCAAAGAAATAGTAATTGATCACAAAAGCAATGATGAGACAGTCAGATTATGATTGCCAGGGAGCCATTGTGGCATATTTTATTTCCTAATGTATTTCCTGGAGAGGTAACGCAATTAAGAAAGTATGATGGGTTGAGAGGTCGTTGCAGGGTGGTTTCTGTTCACAACTAAATGTCGTCTTTTCGTTTGTGTTAGCTGCGCTTACTCAGTCTAGCGGCCTCGCGGCAAAGTTTGTCATCCACTGTCACATCCCACAGTGGGGCTCAGACAAGTGCGAGGAGCAGCTTGAAGAGACCATAAAGAACTGCTTAACAGCCGCGGAAGACAAGAAGTTGAAGTCCGTGGCTTTCCCCCCATTTCCCAGTGGCAGGTATGTCTCTCTTCTGCGTAGAAAGCCTTCCAACAGAGAAATTAGCCAGCTCCCGGGAGAGCTGAGTGGCACTGCGGTGTTTGCTGCTGCTGGGCAGTGACTTTCATCCTTCTGCTATTCTTGTGTCCCTTCACTGTGCTGTGGTGAGTCTTGCTGGAGAAGAGCTCTGTGGAGAAGGACCTGGGGGTCCTGGTTGATGACAGGTTGGCTATGAGCCAGCAGTGAGCACGGGTGGCTAAGAGAGCCAATGGGATCCTGGGACGCATCAGGAAGAGTGTGTCCAGCAGGTCAAAGGAGGTGACCTTCCCCCTCTACTCTGCCTTGGTCAGGGCCCACCTGGAGTACTGCGTCCAGTTCTGGGCTCCCTGGTATAAAAAAGACAGGGACCTCCTGGAAAGAGTCCAGAGAAGGGCTACGAAGATGATTAGGGGCCTGGAACATCTCCCGTATGAGGACAGGCTGAGAGAGCTGGGACTGTTTAGTTTGGAGAAAAGAAGACTTAGGGGGCACTTAATTAGTGTTTATAAATATCTTAGACAGGGGATGCAGGGGGAATTGGCCAGCCCCTTTTCAGTGGTCTGTGGGGACCGGCAATGGCTGTAAACTGGAGCATAGGAAGTTCCGCACCAACATGGGGAAGAACTTTTTCACAGTGAGGGTGAGAGAGCACTGGAATAGGCTGCCCAGGGAGGGGGCGGAGGCTCCTTATTCAAGTCTCATCTGGACACCTATCTATGTAATATGAGGTAGGGAGCCTGCTTTGGCAGGGGGGGTGGACCCGATGATCTCTCAAGGTCCCTTCCGACCCCTACGATTCTGTGATTACTACAACCACCTTCGTACTAAGATCACACCAGCGTAATGCTGAAGGCCAGTAACAGCGGTGCAGCCTGAGCTGGGGAAATGTGGGGCCTTCGCCTCAGCTATCCCCAGAGGATATATTTAGCAGTCCAGGCAGGCAAAACTTTTTCTTTTCAAAAGAAAAATCAGTGTTTCTCAAATATACTTCTGCTTTAAAAAGGGGAAGTAGGAAACCAATTGCAAAACTACCCATTTACTAATTAGCAAATAGAATGTGCTTGTCTTAGAAATCTTTTTTTCTTTAGTCAACTGTGTGTCATTCTTGTGTGGTCTCTGATCACGAGAAAGCATACGCAAGCCCTGCTGACTGCAGGAGTTGTTCTTTCCTATTGGAATTGGAACGCCTTTAATTTGAGATGTAATTACTGATTTCGTTAGCGATGCTCAAAGAGTAGAGTACATAGTATAGTCCAGTTGTGTTAGTCCAGTAGTGAATAAAATGGAAGTAAAATTGCATTTTGATCAGCGAGATGCCATGCATCACTGAATTCACAGGAGCTGCAAATACCATCTTTGCATAGAGACTTTTCAAGACAAACTAGTATTTTTGTGGATCAAGACAAAAGAATAAGTAGAGGGGCAATGCAGTTTTAATTTCTTTTTCTTCCTTTATACACAGATGATTTGTTCATAGTGTTTCAAAGTTGTCTGGAAAAAAAGAGTTTTTCAAGTAAGACTTAATGTTTTTGCTGTCATTTTGTTTCTCCTACATGTCTGCACAGGAAATGCTGGTTTTGTTGGGCAGCTGAGGAATGATGCTATATGGGTTCTGTGAATTTCCATCTTTCCTCTGCCCCCTGGTAGGGACTTTTTACAGGAACTGATAGAATGTAGCAGTGGGTGGGATAGCTCACTCCCACCAGGGCTTTTCACCTCTCTGGTCTTGTTAAAAAGTAGGGAACTTGTGCTGGGAAGCAGGTACAAATGAACTGGGAAGCAGGTACAAATGAACTGGAAAGCATTTTCGAAAAGTCCTTTGTGACAGCTCGCTGCTGTGTATTAGCTGGGTTGCTGCAGGTGCTGTTTAGGAACTCCAAGTAGGAAAATCTGTGAGTAATCACATGGATTACAGTGGGTAGGGATACAGCAGTTGTTGATGACTAGTTTCCAAGCTCTCTTTTTTTTTTTTGGATGGTTTTTATTATAAATGTGGTAAGGAGTCTGCAGCCTCTGAGACTGAGTGAGGGGAAGCGAGCAGTACGAAACTTAGAAAGGGAAATAAAACAAATGCCTGTGTTAGTGCTATCTGGGGAGGGGGGAGAAAAAACACTGCAGAGGCAGTTCTGGGTGCTATTGAAAGAAATACCATAATATTTCAAGTGTGAGGATTGATAAGCACTCGGATGGCTTACCTGTGTATTCTGATAGAGCCCCATCATCACTGATGATCTTTCAAGTATAGTTAGACTAACTTCCCCAGGGGCATCACCATGCAGTAGAATCTAAATATAAGGCATTGAACTCAAGAGCAGCCAGCAGATTTATGCCCAAAGACCCATCTGAAATCTCAGCTGGGTCTTGATTTACCTTCAGACAATTCAGCACGTCCCACTGAAGTCTTGTCTCCAAGCTTCCTATGTGCTCGTGCAGCAAGCTCTTCAGTGTTGTGCAAAATCAGCAGAACTCTTGCAAGCATAGTCAGGTAGCAGGGAAACTCAGCAGGGGATGCAGGGGAGTGTCCTTCCCTACAGATGTCAGTGGCAGGTTCAGATGTGTTGCTTCAGGAAGGGATGCCTTCTAGGTCAAGAAATCTGTGTAGTGTTAGACAAGTAGAATGATGTGGAGACCTTCCTAAGCATGAGCCTACTGCAGGGCAGAGTATTTCATCAGTAAGCATCAAGTTCAAACTGTAGAACAGTTCTTGAAATTACGGCCAGTGTTACAGCAGACCTGTTCTGATATAAACAGAGATAAGAAGCAGTTGCTGACCTCTGTAGTCACCGTGCCCTTTGCAGTGTGCTCTCAGCCAGTTCTCTTCTAGTGCAGAGGTGAGGGTGAAGGAACAGCGTTGTAGCTGAATGGTTTTGTGGCTTGAGAACAATTAAGATGGGAGAAACGATGCTGCCAAGAAATTTGAATCTCAGTCTGGGCCAGGTGCACCCCAAGAGATGTCAACATAGTTGAAAAGTCCACTTACTGTAAAGGCTGGTAGCTTTTAGCTTAGATTCTGGGTTAGAGAATATTACCTTCAAAATGAGTGCATGCATCTTCACCTCCATTTGGCTTGGGGTTGTGACTTCAATTATTTGCACCTAAGTCTCAAGCCAAGTAATTTAATGACAGGGTGAGGAAGTCAGCAAAGTAGCTGGTGTATTATTTTTTTCAATTTTCAACTTGGAAAGTAATCATCCCTTCAACTTTCTAGCCTGCCCAGCGAAAAGCTTGATTCTAAGGGAAAGAGTTCAAAATCTCATGTGCTTATAAAAACCAGAAGCAAATGAAGACAGTAGCTCTGCCAGCAAGAAGGCTAATACAGCAGCAGATGAACATAGCTATCAAAAACTTGGGGTTTGCTTCTTGTATTTACACGTTGGGAACCACAGCTGGCAGCAGCCTGTGGTGGGTCAAGCTGTGGCTTGCCCCTTGCAGCATCAGGCCTGCGTAAGGCTTGCACAGGTGGCTGACGCTCGCTTGTTCTGTTTTCTTCCCCTACGACACAGAAACTGCTTCCCAAAGCAGACTGCAGCCCAGGTGACTCTAAGAGCTATTTCCACCCATTTTGATGGCACCAGCTCTTCCTCCTTGAAGAACATTTACTTTCTGCTCTTCGACAGTGAAAGTATCGGCATCTATGTGCAAGAAATGGCCAAGCTGGACACTAAGTAGCAACGTCAGCCAAATGAAACTTTATTTTTCAACAAACTTGAGTAGCATTAAAAGCATTAGAGGTGGGTTTTATTTTTTCAATGTGATGAGGTGGGGGAGTGGTAGTAGTGTGATGTGTTGTGACTCGATGAAGAGCTGTGACTAGAGATGAGAGGGGTTTAGTCCGATTTCTTCATGCTATCAGCATCCTCTAGCCATTTATATCACCTTGAGCAATTGAGTTACCATCTCTTTTTCAGGAGTTTGTTTAGTGTCCCTTGTTACTTTAGTTTAGAAGTTTTTAAAGAGTAACCTCATTTTAGATTTGTAGTGATAAATTTTTCACACACACACACACTTTAAAGAAAGCTCTTAGAAATGTCCAGCTCCCTTTTCCCCTCCCTTGAGGCTAGAGGGTAAACTTTTGCCTCCAGCCCACAGAGAGGGGAAAAGGATTTTAGAAGTGATGCATGAGGAGCTTCTGTTTTGCTTTTAACTCACAATAATCTCTGTAATTACTGAGAATATTTCATGGTGATTTTGTTTTGTTTTATAAGAAAAAAAGAAAAAGATGTGTCAAGTGTGGTTATTGTTATAAACCCTACCTTTGCTCTGGGAATTTCTCACTTTTAAGAAAAGAACAAAAGCAGCAGCATCTGTAGCTCAAGTGCTCACTGTGTCACGCTTAGCACACAGCTAACCAGCTAACAGGTCTGTAAGGTCTGTAAGTGATGTGGTTAAAGCTGCTGTGGATGTTGATACATTATGTTCTGCTGAGTTCCAGGATTACCGTAGTGTTTTCAAGGCTTTAGGCAGGCTTTCCCCAGGCAGGGCTCCAAGCCATGCTGCCTGTGTGCTGCAGAGCCCATTCCAGAGCTGGAAGAGGCAGGTACTTTCTAGAAGAGCAAGCGTAGAGAACGCCAGGGGGGAAAAAAACCCATGTAACAAACAAACCACAGAGATTTTTGAAAACCACAGTGTTTATTGTTACAAACCAAGGTAAACCAACTTTCTTGCTCACAGCTATCTCAACAGGGAAAGGGAAGAAACATTCCCTCCCTGGTTTTTAGCGTGAGAACCTCTGGGCACTTCATTTGGTAAGTGCCTCCTTCCCCTTTACAGCAAGGCAGGGCTCCCCTTTAAAGCAGCATGCTGATGGGTGCTTTTAGGAGGTGCTGCTCGAGACAGTACCAGTGTGCCCAAACCTCTTCCAGTTGCTGTATTCCTTCCTGGTTTGGTACTGATTGCCTCTTAAGAGGGCATTGTCTGTCCCATTGTCTTCCAGCTCTTGGAGACAAACAGGTCCCTGCTCTTAGCAATGGTCACCAAGAGACGTCCTACATAGTAACCGTTCACCTGGCCTACTCCATCATTCCTGCCCATTGAAAGCAGGAACGTTAGTGACCCTGGAAAAGAAGATATAGAGGTTTAAACTAAGCAGTTTCAAAGCTAAATACTAAACCCTACTTACACGTAGGTGTTGCACTTTATCCAACCCCCTCCCTTCCCATCCCACCTCCATACCCACACGTGCTGATGAGCACAGGACCAATGCGCTGCATGTCAAAGGAAAGAAGCAGGCCCAAGAAGAGCTGCTGACACCTCTCTGCCATCTGCTCTATCTTTCATTAATGGGATTGGTGAAGCATTGGGCAGTCTGTGTGTGATATGTAGAATGATTCTCTCTTCCTAAGAGGAAGTCCAAAAAATACACAGCAAAATTTAAGTAGAAAATAGCCTTTAAAAACCAGCCTGGTGTCCAGATATCCTCCACCCTATGGAACAACTTTCAACACAGCTATGGGAAGTATTTACAGCAGTTGCTTCTTAATGAGACCTGCCACCTAGCTAAATTGATGGAATTAGAATGTTTAGTTTGCTTTTGTATAGCTTAACAAGAGAAAGTCCAGTCATCTCCTTGTTCCTAGGGTTCATTTGGACAGTAAGCAATTTAAAGAGAAGTTTGATGAATAGCACACACCCAGCAGTAGATTTATCAGGAAGACATTAGTGAAGAAAGGACACGTTGCATCCATAGACTGACACAGGTAATTAATGTCTACAGTGTCTTTGGTAAGAACCATGATGAAGCCTGAGCTATCAGCTTATACGGTCAGCCCCCAACACGAGTTCCCTCACCTCTGATTGGTGTCTCATGCAAGTTCTGATGTGTAAGTGTTGAAACAGCTGTTCCCTGCAGAAAAGCAGCCCAACAGCTCAGGCCAGGTGCTAGGAGATAACCTTACCTAGCTCATAGGTTTTAAGAGGCTTATGTGTCAGGCTGTTGATGATATTTGTGACGGCGATGTTGGCGTGGAGCCCAGCGTGGTAGGCCATCTTCGGTTCTTTCAGATCTGCGCAGTCCCCGATGGCATAGATGTTCTCGTAGCCTTCCAGCTGGAGGTGCTTGTTAACTTTCAAAGCACCATCATTTGCCATTTTGTCCCCTGTTTTACCAAGCAGTTAAGTGTTCAGAAGGAGCTTTGTGTTGCTGGTTGTGCCCCGAGACCCCCAAAATGCCGATGATGTTATCAAACATGTCATTGACACAAAGTGAGGGGTTGGTTTTTCACTCCCTTTTCTACATGTTAGGGAAGAGATGCTTTTTAACTTGCTGTAGTTAATTATTGCCATCTCCTGCACTGAATCATCCGTTGGTATTTCAGCAGAACCACTGAGAAACATTCAGAGCTAGAGTACACAGCCTGAGAAAGAGACTGTGCAATGGTAACGCTGCTCTGTCAAAGCTGAAATCTGGCTGTAAGGGGACACAGACTGAAGGTGTATTACTGAGTAACCCATCAGCTGAATGCCCCCTCTCACTGACAGTTCAGCAAGAATGCTGAATGTGCTGAGGCTGTTCTCGCTCACAACTCGGCAGGCTGATACCTAGGATGAAATCCTGACCTCGACAGCCGGATTTACCATCAACCTCTAGGTGTCATCTGCCTCACGCTGAACTAGAACCCGAAGGCTGCTCGGAGGTATTAGCAGGAGATGAAGAAGGCTGCTGGCCCTTTGATCTATGGTCTGTACGTTTCCAAAGGTCACGTTTCACAGTTAAGTATTTAATAGGATGTTAGAGTATTTGCTGTATCACAGAATAACTGCTACAGGTTGTGTAAGGTTGACTCCTCATAGTACAAGGCATGGAAGAATTGTGTTGCTTCTCCCCACCCAGCATTGGGCTTTTTTCACTTACCAAATGCAGCAGCGTATGCTGAAGAGTTAATCTTGATCCCTGTGCACAGGACCACCATGTCAGTAACTACCTCAGTGCCCTTTTCTGTCCTTACTACCATGTCCTTCTGGAACCGGTTTGGGGTGAGGTTTTCCACGTCACTGACCCTTTCACCTGTTGTGACAGAGAGCCCCAGATGACAGAGAACCTTTACTAGGCTGCTGTTTCCAGCTAGCCTAGATTCTTCTAGAGAAACAGGAATTCAAGGGAGCCATGCTTAGTCAAAAAAGCCTGAAAGAGGATGTCAGAGAGACGCTTTGGCTCACAGAAGAGCAGCTTATAGAGCTTCAGAGTTTAGATTTTCAGAGGCATTAAGTACGTACTTAATAGGAGGCGCACTCCTTTTCTGAGGAGAATCTCTTTCACCTCCTGCCGGACGCTGTCTAGCAGCTCCACATCCGCTAGTGCGATTTTTGAGTGAATGAGGGTGACCTGTTGGGGACAAAACAGCAAATGGGGACACAGGACTGGGACAGGACTCACCGTGCACCAGGCAGGAGCAGCTATAGCTAGCTTCCTTCCACCTTGCTTAATGCCTGAGGAGAGCGAGGCAGTGGAAGGCATCCCATGCTGGTAATTACTGGTGACAGGCTACAGGGTACTATCAAAACAGCTGGCAGCGGGGGTGAATGCTGCCATTGCATGGAAACTCCTGGTTTGGAGTGACAGTGATACCTCCAGCAGGACCATCACAGAAGAAGGCTCTCAGAAACAAGGACGAAGTGAACTGTAACTAATACACTACTACCTCTTTGGCTGGGTACTCTGTTTTGATCTCTGCAGCCATCTCTACTCCAGCAGCACCACCTCCCACTACCAGGATGCGCTCGGATTTCTCTATCTTGAAGTAAAGAAGAAAGTCATGTTACAAGAGAACAGTTACACATGGGACATCAGGTACCTTCAAGCCCCTCTGTGAACAGACCTTTGTGAGATACAACAGCAATATATTGCCTACTTCAAGAGGAAACAAAAACCAAGAGCCTCGTGCACTGTGTACACTGTAACTCTGCTGATTGTTTCAGATTTCCCCTGGAGCATGCAGAACACCATGCTCCTTGTCCTGGCCTGTCCCTGCAGGCATTATGGTCTTTTGTTGTTAGATACAAATGGCTCCAGGTACCCTTAGTGACATCTGAGACAGGGAAGCTGAACAAAGGCAGGAAATGCTTCCTAAGAAATAAGTTGATTCCTCACCTCCTTAACCATGTCTTCATAGGTCTGGATGGCGCTTTCTATGTCAATGAGTTTGTTGAACTTCCCAGGGAATGGCCCATCGCTGCCTGTTGCAAGAATGAGATGGGAGTAGTGAAGCTCCTGGGAAGGTAGAAGGTGGAATAGGATGTCAGACCTATTGAAACCAGAGCCTAGAACACAGTCATTCCCTCCTAGGTAGTATCCACTCATTCCCTCTCCTCCAGCTCTGGCCGATAGCTAGGGAGTACTTGCCACTGTCAGAAAGTGACTTCAGGAGGAGACCTGCCTGGGTGATAACAAGTAGCTGCCTTCCTCAGGGTCTGAGAAAAGTCCTGTTCTTCAGATGAGCTGAAGCTTTGAAAACATTACCATAAGCTTACAGGAAATAACCTGGTATTTATGCCAAACCCCAAGGCTACCATCAGAGCTGGGTCCGGAGACAAACCTCTCTCCTTCACCCTCTTCTGAACAGAGAAGCGATACTCTGGCTGCAAAGTTATCAGAGCTGCTGCCCTTGTTTCTGCCTGCCCTTAGGTAAGGGTCTGAGCTCCAGGTTTAAGCATTGAGCTCTAAATCCAGCACTAAGAATAAAAGCTCATCAGAGCACTAGGTGCATGCCCACACCCCAACACAGCTTTAGGCCACTTAGCTTGGCTAGGAGGGATGGTGCGTGCAGGGAAAGTCAGTCTCTGCTACCAGGATCTTCAGGCCAATTAACTGTTACAGTCCTTCCCCGCACCGCCTGTGGGGTTTAGAGGAGGTGGCTGGAGGGCTGCTTCTGGCTGGGGCGTCCCTCCACAGAAGTAGGTCTCATTCCTCTCTACCTTCTAGAGGGCCAGTACTAAGCATGAGTGTCTGAGTATCTGCCCATTGGTAGCAGAGACCTAGAGGAAAGCAATCAGTGTCATCCCATGGGGCTGGGGCTTGGTTGGGATCAGGCACTGTGGCTGAGCTGAGGGTTACATCGGCACAGGAACTGTGTCATGCGTGTGAACTCTGAGCCCAGGGCAACGGATCGGGCAAGGTTCCTGCTCCCAGCTCTCCTCTAAATCAAAGGCAAAGGTTCAGTTTGTTTTTCCCAGAGCCTGATTCTGCCCTGCACATGCACCCCTCCTCTGACAGATGACAGCTACGTCCCGCTTCCAGCTCAGAGGCACATTCTGTGGGTGCCATGTGGTCCTGCTTATTTTGCTCCCTCACATCAGAGGACTGCAAGCACAGACAGCAGTCTGAAACCTAAACTCTGACTGGACACCACCAGACAAAGCCAATGCAGCCTAGGTGTGGAGTACTGGCTTCTGGCAGCCAAGATGTAGCTGAAGAAGCACCCTGAGAAGGAGAGATCCACAAGGTGCCCTGCTGAAGGCTGACTCTGCGTTCACAGGTGATCCAGTAAGGCAGCCAAGTCACTCATTCCCAGTTACTGCGTCACTCACCTCGCCATCACTGAGCAAGACTTCCTGCCTCCCGGGGTCTATGCCAACAACCTTGCCTTGTCGGAAGCTGTCCCCAAAGGTGACAGAGTAGGAGATGAAAGTCTTCTTGGCAAACCCTGTGGTAGGAGGAGACAACAGGGAAGAGATTTCTCTCTCTGCAAGCTAACAAACCCCTCTTCCCTCCTCCCCTCTTTGCTCAGACAATAGCATTCTATGCACCTGGGACTGCCTGGGCCTTATCTCTGCCCAGCAATGAGCCTCAGGACCTTTGTCTCCAATTCGGTGACAAGATCAGCTCCTCAGAGGCCAGGTTTGGCTCTGCTCCCCAGGCAGAATCTCCTGTACTGCTTTGCCAGTAAGTGCTCTGCTGTGGTCCGCGGTGTTTCAAGCAGGATGTCAGAGGCTTTTTGTCATGTTATCTGCCTCTCAGAGCAAGCTTTTGATACCCTTTTCATGCTTGTTCCCAGCCTTGAACATGAGATTTTCTCCCTAAATCCCCAACGACTGGAGTGAAGGGGTTAGCCTGGTCTCCAAAGCAAAATCCCAGATAATTTAGTACCCAGGGCCTCATTGCTGAGCTGTTTGACATTTCCAGTGCCAGGTACCAAAAGCATTCATTCACCTCTTCCAGCTACTGCTGGTTTTGGCTTAGACACCGTCTAAACTTGAAATTAAAAAAAAAAGACCATGCAAGTAACTTGTGCTCTGGTTTCCCAGCAATGCAAAATCAGCTCAAACTCTGAAGCAATTCGCTCAAACTCCTCCCAGAGCCAAGCACTTGTTTTCCAGACCAAAAAAATGTCACTTGGGTGGCAGAGGATCTTTCAACACCCCCTTCCCTGTTACTCCCCGAGTACCCCCGAGCCACCGAGGGGTACCCCTCCGAGCTGACCCGCCGGGACCCAGGCAGGGGAGGAAGGCCGTGGAAACCAGCCGAGCCCTTACCGCTCTCCACGGCGGCGCGGAGAGCAGCGACGTTGTGATGGAAAGCATCTCTCACGTCCACCAACACGAAAGGGATGGCCCAGGACTTGAGCAAGCTAGCGGCAGCCGTTCCCCCGAACCCCCCCCCGATCACCACCACCCGCACGGAGCGGTCCACGGACACGCTGGATCCCATGGCTGCTCCGCCCGTTCCCTGACTCAGCGCTGCGCACGGTGGGAAGGGCGGGCCGGGAGCGGGGAAGGAAGGGGGGGGCTGGCNGGCCCGCCAGTTCGGGCTGCGGACCTTGGCTCTGCCGGCGGGGACGGCAGGGCGCGGTGCCTGCCGCAGGCCCAACTACAGGAGTCGTGTCACCGCTCCAAGTCTCCCCGTATGCGCCCTCCACGTGAGAAGGGAATCTCGTAAACTGAGGGTGATGGGCGAACGCCCAGGGAAACAGTCCCGGCTGAGCCCGGCAGCTCGGGGACGGCAGCTGCAGCCTGGCAGCCGGGTAAGGATGCTGTGCGAGAGCAGGGGCTCAGCTAAGGCTGAGGATGTGTCCCAGTCAGGCCTGCCAGACTCCAGCATGAGTCATGAGCTCATCTTTTGAAAAAAAATAATGGAGGTGGGTTTGGTTTGGGGTTTTATTAGTTTGTTTTGGAAAGTTCCTGAACATTGGGCTTTGTGTGTCCAGCTTGGCTTGTCCTTTGTCAGCTCTGAATGTTGGTGAAGTGCATGTTGGTTTAACAACTCCTTTTGGGGGGTGCAGTCAGTCTGGGCCCAGCAGCAAAGGAGTGCCCTGCTCCTGCCCTTGCAGGGGAAGTTCATGGTTTGCAGCCCTCAGGGCCTGTCAGGAAACCCACCAACCAACTGAGGCTGCAGGCTGGGTAATGCAGCCAGAGGATCACCCGCTCCCTCTACCCAGAGAAACAGCTCCCTTGGAGGGAGAAACAAAGATGTATCTGCTCCCAGTGGCAGTGAGTAAAGGAGCCCAGAGAGGGCTGTGTGAGAGGGATGGAGGGAAGGTGAGCCCAGCATCACTGTGGTGGAGAGAGTGGGATGGAAGCAGGAGCAGGGAAAACCTGAGAAGGTAGCAAAGGCCCCTGGAAAAGGGGAGCAAGGACTGTAGAAGTTTGACAGTAAAAAGGACATCCAGATCGTGTTCTTCTGCAGGACGGAAATTACCCCAAAGATTTTAGGCTCCTGTGGCATCCCAGATAAATATAGCTGCTGGCCATGTGGATAAATATAGCTGCTGTGCACATTGTGGCCTTGTGAGCTGGCAGAGCTCCTGTACTCTCCTTCCCATGCCAGTTTGAAGGCCCCCTCTGCTCCTCATTTCCCCTTCAGCAAACACCAGCCGGTGCAGAAGCCCCTTCCCAGCAGCGTCCTGAGCAAAACTCCCCCCCATCCGTCTGCATGGGAGATGATGGAAAGCACATCTTTTTTCCCAGGAAAAGCAGGGCCTGAGCTGGGGTTTGCCACAAGAGGGTGCAGCCAGTTCGGATGAAGAGACGTGGGTGTCCAAGTCCATGGTGTGGCACCGGACACCCTCCCTTCCATCAAAGGAAGGGCTCAGGGAATGGGGAAGAAGGGTGACAAAGGGCTCAAAAGCATTGGGGGTGTTTCTGCTCTGCACAGGGGGACTCTTCAGCCTGGAAGAGAGCTGGGAGAGGAGAGATGGGACAGCTGACAGTAAAGCTGGGAGCAGAGTAAAGTCCTTGGCAGAAAGGGTTGTGCTTTTTGTTAGACAGGACTCAGTAAGAGGATGCTAAAACCTTTATTGGGGGAAAATCATTGGGATTAATCCAGGGAAGCTAAACCCTCCAGAGCTGCTAACACCAAAGCACCTATTCTGGCCAGGAAATATGGGAGCTATGAATGCCCAGGGGTTGGAAAGTGTCCCCAGTGTGATGGTGCTCCAGGTCTGCTGCCTGTCCTCTCTCCTGGTACCGACATGGGCACCGATCTGTGAGGAGCCTGATGGAATAGCCTGGCAGTGGCTGGCTTTGGAAAAGGGTAATTCAGAGCAAAAACTGGAAGAAGCCCAAACCCATCTCTGTTTCTGAAGGGATGAACTCGGCAATCAAAACCCAATTTAAGCTCTTCCCTCAAGCTACGTGTCTGGGCTTGTTTCACACCCGTGTGTGTGAACCCATCCCCTTCCTGGCTGGGTTGGCCTCACCCTCATTTCATCCTGCTGGAGCAAAGCTGAACCAAGGATCCACTTGATGATGGCGAGGCTGAGGATGAATCACGACTTCCCTTGTGCCATTGCCTTCTCCCCCTGCGCCTTTGTGCCCAGCCCTGGCTTTTACAGAGGTATTCTTTGGCTTTTCATGCCGGGTGTTGGCATTTGTTTTACAGCACATACCCTCTGCTGGGAGACATCGAGCACTCCAAGAGTACAACCCTGTTTTCCCTTATCGTGTGGTGTTTTCCTCCTGTGGGTATAATATTTGCACCACAAAGAGATAAGATCCCGTTTCTGCCCTAACTCTGCTGCTCACAAGGCAAATATCTCCATCCTTCCTCCCAGCCAGACTCAAAGGCATTGCCAGCTGTGCTTTGGTTTTCCTTGGCTTGCTTTCAAGTTGAGACAATCACCGGCATGGCCGGCCGCCCCTGCAGCACTGTTCCCAGGTAACCAGGGCCTTCATTGGGCACCAGAAGATCAGGGCCACCTTTCCAAAAAAAAGTGGGTAAAAATCTTCTGGACCAGCGAATTGGAGATGCACCAAGAAGCAAGACATGGTTGGTGGCAAAAACAGTGTCCGGAGCAAACAGGGGAGGTAAAAGGAGCCTTTGTGAAAACCAAGCATCCAACTCCAGGCAAATGGGAATAAATTCCAAATGCCTGAAACCATGGTCAGAGGGCACTTTGTGCATGCAGGTGTGTGCTCAGCACTGGCAAACATCTTGTTTTGATGGTATTTCTCCGTCTGGCTGCAAACAGGCAGCTGCAGTAAGAGCTGGTCGGCTTCAGAGAGGGTTTTGTCTTCTGCTGGTGAGCTGTATGGCAGAGGCACATGGGGAGGCTGGGGGCAGTCTGCCCTGGCTTCCTCCAGGCTCCCCAGCCTCTTCATTGCACCTGCCCCCTGGACTGCACACTCCCAGCAGGGTGCAGGTGCCAGTGGGAAGGAAGAGGTGTCGGGAAGGGGCTCCGTGGGATGCTCCTGCAGCTCCTGAGATGCCACGCTGGCATACACCCGCGTCTCTGTGTCCTCCCCTCACCAGGTTTGATCCAACATCAGCCAGAGCTAATAGACGTCCCTATGAGTGCGATCACTCGAAGGACTAATGGGTGCTGCGGGGCAAGACCTTAGTGTGCCACAAGTGCCCCTGCTCTCCATGTGCCTGAAGCCCCCAGCAGCCTGTGCCCCTGGCCACAGGCAGCTCCTCCTTATCTTTGTGGTAGCCCTCCACAAGACATCCCTCCCTTCACTCTCCTCCCCGGAGCTGCTCTCCCTCCTGCATCAGCCTCAAGGCCCCATCCATCCCGGCCAAGTCCGAACTGCTGGGATGCCCTCTTTGTACCCCCAGTGATGATGGGTCCTCTTTGTACCCCCAGTGATGATGCCTCTGCTGTAAAACCAGATGGGACTCATCCCTCTGCCCACACAGCCCTGTGATGGTCCCAGCAGCATCACTTCAGCCCTCCAGCCACGCAGCTTGAAGCTGCGTGTCAGGGAACTGGTGTCTTCCAGGGGTGAGGCACTGCTCTCTGCTAGACAAACCATGTCGCCCAGCCTTCGCACCTGCCCCTGGGGCTCCCTGTTTTTCCCAGGGGTGATCCGGTCACCCCCTTGTGCCTTGGGGTTCCCTGCCACAGCCGGGAGGGAATCAGATCAGTCCAGGGCAAAGAATCTCCTGGAAAAACCAATTCAGACCAGTTCCTGGCTGCTTTTAAACATCAACATTGGCTATGTTACTTTATAAATAAATTCTGCTTTTAGCAAAACTCAAAAGGGTCCTGTTTTATTTATTTGCTCCCCAAAAACCTCCTCATTTTTCATTTGCAGTTTTTCAGTGACATCAGCTCGAGAAGAGCAGCTGCCGGCCGCTCCCCATAAACCACCGCAGCAAAGTCGCCTTGTTTTGGTCAGGCTGGACCAGCAGTCATGTGTATTTATAGGCAGCGCCTCTCTACGTGCCAGCTCAGGAATAGGTTGCAGATCCCACCCGGAAAAGGGATTCAGGAAAACCCCAAAGGTGAAATGGGATGGTCTCTGCGATTCAACTGGTCTTTGTGTCCAAAAGAAGAAACATGGGGAGCTGGTAGTGGGGGTCCTCCTTGTCCGGGGGCCGCACAGCAATGCTGTTCTTGTTCCTGGGGCTGATGTGGGCTTGGTGCTGAGCTGCTCTCCAGTTCCTCTTCCCCCATGCAAAACACACGGTAAAAATCTCACTTCCCACTTAACCTGGGGGATGAGTGTGCCAGGCTCAGTGCGCTTTGGCGACCGAGTTCACCTCCCTCCAATCTGAGGCTCACCCCAAGGCTGGTTTCACCCGCAGCCCCCGACACGGGGTGAGATGGTGCAGAACCACAAAGCCCTGCTCAAACAGCTCCAGCAACCGCCTTTGGTTTTTTGCTCCCTGCAAACCTTCCCTACCCCTCCCGAGCCAAACCCGTGGTGGCCATTAGGAATTTCACGGAAATGCTGCTTTGTGGGAATTCTTCCCTTGTTTTGCTGTGATCTGGGCAAGTGCAAAGAAGAGCTTGATCAGCTTTACCCAGCTTAGACACCCGCCTTCAAGGATTGCAGAGACCTCTGCAGCAAGGCTCTGCTCTCACAGCACAGGAGCCCGGCGCTGAGGTGGCCCCGCTCTTTTATGGGACAACAGGGAGACGGGGGTTGTGGCATTGATCCTCGTGAGATGGCCTGAAGCAGAAAGGAGGTCAGCATTTGGGTTTTCCTTGAGAAAAGGGGGAGGGTTCAGGCAAGCTCCTTCACTCTTTGAGCAGGTTTCGAGAAAGAACAGCTTTCACCCCCAATTTTGGGGGAGTTCCCCCCCCACCCCGATTTCATTACAGTGAAAGCAGAGTGTATAATAAAACTGTGTCCTTAAAAAAAACCCCAGTCTCACAGACAGGCAGCCTTTGTCCAAAGGTGTAATTGCAGGATAAATATGGGATGCAGACCAAGAAATGTGGTCTGGTCAGGCATGCAGTCTCTTAAAAAAACACAACAGAAACACAAGGCTGTCATTTAATGCTGAAATGTCTATGTGTGCTGCAGCCCCCGGTCCCTCCCTGGCCCCCAAGTCTCCTCCTCATCCCCCCACCGGCCTGGGTTTCGGGCGGTGAAGCCATAGCTCCCTGTGGGAACCGCACCAAGCCCTGCGGGGCTGGGTGAGGGCACATGATTGCTTGGGTGATACGTTTCCCTCCAGCCCCAGAAATCCCATCTGATAGGGGACATGAGGGATTAGCTCATCCGATCCCATTAAACGGAGCTGGAGCAAGTGAGGAGAAGGGAGTCAGAGAGCCTGCCGTCCAAATTCAAGTCTGGATTATACCAGCGGAGGGAAAAGATCCCATTTAGAGGGGAACAGCACATACAGGGGTTATTAAAGCTCCCACTGGTGCTTCATCATCTCACACCATCTGCAATAACCCTGAGGAGAAGCAGGCTTCGGCTGGTGGCTCTATCCCATGGGACACATGTCCCCTTGCCGCTCCAGGCTATTTGCAGAAAATATCTCTTTGGTGACAAGAAGCATCACCCCAGAGCCCCCTGATTTCCCCCTAAGTACAGCTGTGGCCAGCTGAGCAGGTGAGCCGGGAGCCAGCACAGCTTGAGGTGCTTCTCTCATTTGGTTGGTTGATTTAAGGCAAGCTTGAGCATCTTAGCAGCTGGTTTGTTCCTGAAAGCCTGAATCCCTTGAAAAGGGGATGGTCAGGGGAGGGGGATTTCCTTTAGGCATCTGTGTGGATGAAGGAAGGGTGAAGCTGCACCCATAGAAGCCCATCTGAATTCAGGTACTTCCTTGCTCTAAGGTATTGCCTCCTGCTGTGCCTTTTGCCCCAGATCTGTGCCTTTTTGCCTAAAATCCATGCCTTTTGCCCCAGATTCATGCCTTTCCTCCTATAAGGAAGGACCAGGGTGGGCAGGAGGCCCCTTCCCTTGGTGGGGAGAACCCCACCTCGCTGTTGGCACAGGGTGAATTTGGCTGCTTCGGTCTTGTAAGGAGCCGTGTGTTTCTCACAGCTTCCCGAGGCATCTGGCATGCCGTGGGAGTCACGGCTGTGCGGGTTTAATGGGAGCAATTAGTCCCTGTGGAAATCTGCATGGATCGGGGGGAGGGTGTGTGTTTTCTTTCTGCCCTTCAAAGTTTTTGATGGGAAGCTGGAAGGTGTCCAGGTGGAAACACTCCTGCCTAGCTAGAAATGATGTGCTGAAGCTAGCTCTGGCTGGGACTGTGCAGGTGAGAAGGACCTTCCTTGGTCTGTGCCTTCACCTGCCTGGCCGTGCCTCCTAAAAATAAGTCCTGAGGTGGGATGGGAAGGGGCGGAGTCCCCTGGGTGCTGCTCTGACTTCCCTTCCCGTGCACCGCTTTACCCCTTGTGCTGCTTTGCAAAGAAACAATGAATTTAAACTTTATTTGCTCTGCAAAGCCCACCCCAGCGAGTACCTCTGCAAAAGCCTGGGAGAAGGGCTTGCCTGTGAGCGTTGGTCTGGCTGCGTTCCCCCTTGTGCTGGCCAAGATCTGCCGGCTTTCCCCAGCGCACAGCTGCGGGGTATCCAGCCGACCTCGGTGACCCCGCCGCTTTCCCGGCGGGAAGCCTCCGAACAAAACCCGATTCACTTGGCAATACCCAGGGCCTCTTGCGATGCCGGGAGCTGCATGTGAGACAAGGAAGGGGTGGGGGGGTGTTGCCTGCGAGCCATGAGGGTATTGTCCATGCTGCTTGATGCAAAGAAAAACCCCTCTCTTGCACCCTCTCTCCATCCGGCCGCATCGAGCCCCCTGAATTCATCCCCCGAGGCCGGATGCTCCCCGGTGAGAGGCGGCTGCGCTCGCTCAGTGCAAACCTCCCCGGCAGCCCAGGGCTCCGGCGTGGCTGCTCCCCGCCGGCCGGCCCCGCGTTCCTCAATGCTGCCTCTGTTCTCCCCTCTTGGGTCGAAAACGCAGCTTTTGTGAGCTCGCCCCATCGCCTGAGCCCCACCGCATGCCTCCCGGCCACCCTCCGCCGGCAGCAACGCGGCCCAGCTGTGGCCAGCTGCCGAGGGCTGACCGGGGTGTGCTGCAAAGTGGGCTAAAACCCAGTGTTTTAATTAATTATGGGGTGAATTGGAGGGGGCAGCTCAGTGCCAGACAGCTGCTCCTGCTGCACGTGGCAAACACCCCAAAACTCCCTGTGCCTCTGCCAGGTATCGGTTGCCCAACAGTGCTGCTGGCAAGTATTTCTGGGGCTCCCCATCCCCCTCACCCCCCTCTCCCAGGCAGGGGATGCATGCAAATACCAAGACGATGGGAGATGCTTTGGACTCGGAGCTGTTGTAGTCTGTGTTTAATTAAATAAGTCTGACCGTCTTCCAGCAGCTGCTGAGGTTTTCAGTCACTCCCGTGCCAGGCGGGTGCAGCCCCAGCACAGGCTGTGCTCTGTGGGGATTTGGGGGAGGTGTGGGTGTTATACAGCCTGTCAGTTCCTGGGGGTTCTCCCAGGGTTGTGTAGCAGGGCTGAAATCTGGCCTTGGCTCTGTGTGTGTCTGCAGTGTGTCGTGCTGCTCTGGTTTTTGGAATTAGCTCCTTGACCTGTGTCCCCCTTTCCCCCACCATGGAATAAATAAATAAATCTGCCTGGTGACCCTGCTATGTGAATACACAGGCGAAAAGAGAACAAAACAAACCCCAAGCTTACCCCCAGACCAGCTTTGAAGAGCGTCAAACTACAGAGTCACCTCATTTCATGGCAGCCCAAGTGCCAGACGGGGCTCCATGGGGGACTCCTGCCTCTGGGAACTTCCCAGTCTGTGCTGGTGTATGAAGGCACTAAACCAGTAAGGCTTCTGGGTCCTTGCTGGCACCACAGGGGGCCTTGTCCTTGCTTAATCCTAGCTGGGAGGGGTGCGCAGTAACGTGGAGATGCTCGGTCCTGTTGCCCTCTGCTCACCCTCCTCTTCCTTGATGCAGCCCCCTAGCTAGGAAGGTAGCTCCGGAGCTGAGCCCCCTGCTCCTCAGCCTCGAGATTTCCCCTGTTCCTGGAGAAATGATGCAATCCGGGCTCTGCAGGACCCTGGGATCAGCTCTGCCAGGATGCTCCAGCTCCTGGGGCTGCCCATTTTCACCTGGCAGCAGTGAGGAGCGTCTCCGGGAGCAGGGACACCCCCGGGGTCTTCTCCGGATTGGCCAGGAGCATGGCCGCAGCCCCTTATTCCCCCCCACCACCGTTTTTATTTCTTCCCCTGCGTTATGTGACCCAGGAGGGCTGTGCCTCCTCTAGCAGGCTGAAGGAGCGGTTAGCCAGGGCAGCGGGGCTGCTGGCCAGCTTGTAGCCAAACAGGCGCATGGCTGGGGCGCAGGCATCCTGCACCACCTGCGCCAGCTTGAAGGGGATGCTGAACCGCCACTTCTCAAACTGCTCGGAGGAGTTTTTGCGGGTGGAGTAGACGCCGCTGCCGTCGCGGGGTGCCTGGGTGTTTTTGCCAATCCAGTCCTCCACCTGGGGCGTGAGGGGGAGCCCGGCGAAGCGGTACATCTCCTCTGCCTTCTGCAAGGGCGCCCGTGCCACGTCCTCGTAACGTACCAGCATGTAGCGACCGCGCAGCCAGCCCGGGCGCCGCAGCCCCAGCTCGGCCGACAGACGGATGCTCTCGCAGTTACCCCGCAGCCGCTGCACCTCCTCCTCGCGGAGGGGCGCCTCCACTTCAGATGCCCACTTCTTCCAGGTCTCATACTTGCCAGAGAAGGCCACTATGCGGGAAGCCAGGACGGCCCGGGGGTCCCGCACCAGCTGGATGATGCGCACGTCCAGCCGGGGGTCCTCCACCAGTGGCTGCAGGAACTCCAGCTGCCGGATGCGCACTGTCTTCAGGGCCACGTGCTGCTTGCGCCGGCACGCCTCGGCGGCCAGGGTGATGTTGAGGGGGCCGCAGCGGCGGTTCTTGCAGTGGTACTTCTCAAAGACCTTCTTGGAGCTGGGAGTGCAGACGGGCTCCTCGCAGAGTGAGCGGCTTGAACCTCGCCGAAACATGAAGGGTGTCAGGTGGCCCTCAGGTGCCGGTGTGATGAAGCTCTCCAGGATGTAGAGATCACAGAGAAGGAGCTGTTTGAGGACATCCCGGTAGACAAGCGCTGAGCCCACTGCATTGGCTCCCCCTGGCTCAAAGGTCACCGTCCTCTCGATGTGCCAGAGGGGCTCGAAGAGGTAGAAGATGCTGCCTTGCTGGTTGAAGAACTCCCCGACGAAGGAGGAGCCGGTGCGGGTGGTGGCCATCAGCAGGATGTGCCGTCGCGGCCCTGGGTCCTCGTTGCCCACCAGCTGCAGGGTGACGTTCTGCAGGTGGGACCTCAGCTGGGAGAAGGCAGCGTCCAGCTCTCGCAGCGAGGCCAGTGAGCCGTTCTCGACTGGTGGCGGGCTGGTCTCCGTGCTGTTGGCCTCCGCCAGTGCCTGCGGGGACTGCTTCAGCTTGTCTGACACCCTGCAGGGAGACCCAGCCCAGCATGGAGGAGAGTGGGACCACCCCGGTGTCCTGGTCGGGGGTTGGATCCCGCTGCACAGGAGCTTGGGGTATGGGGGGAGAGGAAGGGTTAAAAGCATGAGGTGGCTTGGGTACCGGCTCCCTACCTGGAGATGAAGTTGTTCTCCTTCTCGATGATGACGAGGCCGATGACGAAGACCAGCAGGATGGCATACTTGCTCCTCATCTTCAAGCAGTGCAGCAGCTCACAGAAATCCTGGGGCAAAGCACGTCGGATCTCCATGGGGGAGGCACAGGTCCCTCCCACCCACCGGGGAGGTATCCTGGGTTAGCTGCCCAGCATCCTCTGCTCCGCCAGCAGTGCCTGCGGGAACAAGGAGGGTTAGCGTGGCGGCAGCTCTCTGTGTGCAGAGGGGAGCGTGTGGGAGGTCTCCATCAGCTGCTCCCCTTCCTTCCCGAAATACATCTGCCTATCAGGACCCCTTCCTGTGCCTCTGCCAGCCCTGAAAACCAATCTCTGCCACCCTGACAGCTGCCTGCTCCCCACTGGCCAAAAACCTGCTGCAGGCAGTGAGGGATACCCTCCATTGCCGGGTGCGACAGCAGCTCCTCATCCCCATCCTCAGTCGCTTGTGGGGGCTCCACGTGGCTTCCATCTTCCTGTAGCAGTTGCTCGGACCCGAAAATGAAACCCAGAGAGCTTCCAGCAACGACACAGACCAGAAAAATGCTGCTGCTACTGCTGCCAGTCCTGCTCGGGGTGTATAAAATGCTCCTGGGAACTTTTTCCAAATAGGAAAAACCCCAAAATCCCAAATGATGGCGCAGCTGCTCAGCGTAGGAATGCAAAACCCCTGGGGAGGCTCAGCTTCCTCCCTCACAGACAGACACATCCCCCTCCCAGCACTGACAAAATTGGGGTGAGAGTGGGACCCGTGCAGAATTGTGCCAAACCCACCTCCCCCATGGGAATAGGGTAGAGATTTCGGGGTCCAAAGGCACTGTTTGGGGTGCTGGGGGTGGGTTCCCAGCACATGTGGCGTGTATGGATATACCCGTGTGGAGCTTGCCGGCGCCTGCTACCTGGCGGCTGGTTGCGTGCCCGGCGTCCGGCCGGCTGCGGGGGTGATGCTGTTTGCTCATCCCGCTTTCTTGGCCAGACTTTCGGTGACTCAGGGAAAATCTATTTAGGTTTGGTTTAGCTCCTGCCAGTGTGACCCCGGCAGCTTGTCCCACCCCTGTTTCAAGTCGGGGGGGGGGGGAGCGGTGTGCCTGGCAGAGCCTTGTGGCCTGCGGGACTGTTTGCCAGAGGGGAGATGCCCTGGCCGAGGTACCCGCAGCCCTGGGTAGGGTGTGGAGTGGGGGAAGCCCTGCCAGGCATTGCGTCACGCCCAGGCTGCCTCAAGGCAGCCCAAATGTGCAGTTGTCAGTGTTGCTCACCCCTTCCCGCCGGGAAGCGGGGACAGGCAGGGGAACGTGGGTGGGAAGAGTGAGGCATGTACTCCCTCCGGCCAGGGCAGCATCCCTGCCCATCAGGTCCCTGGCCATCTCTGCAGGAGGATCAGGAGTTCCCTAGCTTCAGCAAACTGCTTGGCTCCCGGCACTTGGCTTCGAGCCATCTCCTTCCTAGCGGAAGCTGCTGAAGAGAGATACCCGCACCCTGAACTTCACTGGGATGCAGGGACCCCGCGGAGCCCCAGCAGCTCCTGAGCCTTCCCACGGCAGCCCCTCTGGCTCCCCTCTTTGGCAAGCGGCACCGACATCCCCCCCC
>VZTU01030143.1:23439-50443 GCA_013400835.1 Zapornia atra | reverse complement strand
CTCTCCCCCCCCTCCCCTCTTCCCTCCCTCTTTCCTTCCTTCCTTCCTCCCTCCCGGGGCGGCGGCGGGGGGGCGAGCGGTCCCGGCGCCTGGACGCGGGTCCCGGGGCGGAGCCGGGCAGGATCCCCGGGCCGGCCTCCCCGCCGCCTTCCCCCCGCCGCTGCTCCGCGACACCTTCCCGACACGCCGGGGCTGGAAACAGGGAGTCGCCGGCCCCAGCACTGGGATCGCCCCGGGCTGGAAGGGGCCGCCTGGGCGCTGGGAGAGGGAGGAAGGAAATGGGGGGCTGGGAGCTCGCAGACACCCCGGGAAAGTACCGCAGCAGCGCCAAAGAGAGTCCCCTGCCCGGCTCCGTGGGGTGGTTGGGGCCGCAGGCTCCTGGCCAGCCCCCTGCCCCAAGCCGGATCGCACCAGGGTGGTAGGCGCTTCACCCTGCGACCCTCCGAGGATGGAGCCAGCACAACCTCTCCTGGCAGCCCATTCCCATGGGGAAAATATTCCTCCTTATATCCCCTCCGAACATCTCTCCCAGCTTTCACCCTCCCACCACTCCAGGAACCTGGCTCCATCTTCTCTGTGACTACCTCTCAGGAGTCGGAAGGGTCTTCCTCCTCCTCAGAGTCCCCGGCCAAAACCACGTCCAGGGCCAGCACCTTTCTCCCCAGATCACCCATCTCCATTTTTTCCCTGTTGCAGGAGCTGCAGGTGGGTCTGACCCAGGTGGTGGCTGTACAGTCGCAGGTGTGCTGTGCCTGTGTGTCCCAGGACAATGAGGAGCTGGAGCATCTTACCAGGACCAGACCAGGAGCTTTGGGGGACACCGGCTGTCCCTGTCGCAACAGGGCAGGATTAGGGTCTGGAGCATGAAATCCTATAGAAATGGCTATTCCTGCTTATGTGTGGGAATCCATACGGCTCCCTCAGGACTCTGTAACATTGGATGCCAACGAGCTGCAAGACATCTGGCTTTGCAGGTGGAGAGAGATCCCCCCCCAAAAAATAGCCCCCCCTGTACAAAGTTTCAGCCCTCTTTTGCATTCCCAGCATAGTTTTTCTCCTACGCGTGTGGCATAGGCCAAAAAGCCCCACCCCACACAGGTTCTCTTGGCACTCAGGGATGATGATGACCTGCCTAGCTCGCTAGTGGCTCCCTTATTAGTGAAAGTAAAGGTGCTTGGGTTTACGCGATGAGCACTGGTACCCTGCTTGCAGCAACAGTGGCTGTGTGTGAAGCTATACGCATTTGCGTTCACATTATATATGTATGTATATATGTATGTATGTAGAGATGTACATTAACCCAAGGGCGTTGCAGACCCGTCTGGGGTTGCTCGGTGGCACGTGAGGCTGGTGGCATGGTTTGTATGCAGACGTCAGCGCCGGAAACACTGGCTGTGATGTTTATGGTATAGCATCCATCCATCCATCCATCCATCCATCCATCCATCCATCCATCCTTCTGCTTTTCCTGGTTTTAGTGGGCATCCCACAGCTGGTTACCCTGAGATCCAGCTGCAGGTGGACATGGTAACTCCGGTACCACCCCTGCCGTGGCTCTGGCACCCGCAGCATCGCTGATGGAGCTGGGGCGAAGGGCAGCATCTCATAAGCTCTGCCTAAATGAGGCACAAGGAGGGCATGCAGGATCAGGCCTGTGTGGGCTGTCAGGTTAATCACGTCAGGAGGAGCGGGTAAGTCTGGCCGGCCGCACGCACTGCAGGAGCTTTCCGGGGTTTTGGAACACTTTGAAGCCCCTCGCTTGTTATTTCAACTGAGAGGGAATTCTGCCGGGTGGAGGAGACCTCGGTGGAAACACATCCTGATGTGCTGTTAATAGCGAGGGTGGAAAGAGGCTGGTGGGGAGCGGGAACTCCCACGCCAGTGGGATGGGTGCCGCTGCCTTTGGGGGATGCTTTCGCAGCGGTGGCGGGGGAAGGTTGGCAGGGCCCTTCCCCAGGCAGCAGCAGCAGCGTGAGAGGAGAGAGATCACCTTCCTGCTTCATCAATAAGTAACGCTGGCACAGGGAGGAACAAAGCGCCTTCTCCTCCCCGCAAACTGTTGGGAGAGAGACGAGGGGAGAGGCAGAGACTTGTGTTTCCTCTGCCCTTTGCTAGCTGTGGGATCCCATTCCCTTCGTCCTCTGCCCCTCTTCCCCCCCCCCACCCCCCCCCCCGGGAATAACAGTTCTCCTTGCTCCCCGCCTTGCACACATGTGTGTGCCTGTCACACGGGAGGAGGCAGGGGCATGGTCCCCAGAATGACACCAAGAGCAAGGCAAGGGGGATATGTTGCTATAGCAATGAGGATGCTCTGGGTGTTTTGGGGAAGAAAGGCACCTGGCACTCATTTCTTGCCCTTGGTCCAGGCTGATGATGTGGTGGTGACTGGGGTGGACTCTGATTTTTAAAGTCTTTCACTGGTCTTTGCTCTGTTGGAGCTGGGGCAACACCTGACTAGACATTTCCCTGCAGATTAGGTGTTGCCAAATTCTGTACCTACATCCCTTCCACCGCCGTCTGGTGGTATCTGGCGGCACGGCATGGCAACAAGGCACCTGGAAATGGTCTGGAGGCTGCGGGGCAAAGGAAACACGGTTCTCCTCTGCTTTGCTTTCTCTGGAGGCATTTCAGGATTTTATCTCCCAGGAGACTGTGACATGGCTTGGGAATGAGAGAAAGCGGAAAAGACACCGGCTGTCCGAGGCTGTGAGATGGGGAAGGTGCCCTGGCTTCATTTCAAGGCTGAGTCTGCAGGGACTCGTTTCAGGTTTACTTCTCACTCTCCAGACAGTTGGAAAGCTGTTGGCTGCCTTCCTTCTGCTTTTCACGGCCAGGTGCCTGTGCCGTGGCCAGCCGCTTGCCGGCACGTTCCTTGGAGAGACAATGGTTCACGGCAGGGGACAACCCACCGACTGCAAAACAAGGGTCGTGGTATTCTCCAGTGGCCAAAGGGGCTTGGGTGCAGTGGTTTTGAGGGAGGGCTGGACTGCAGAGGCAGCTGCTTATGGGACCTGCTCCCACCTGGAGCTGGGATGAGGACCTCCTACAGCCATCCTAGGGAACCAGGACCAGGTCAGAAGAATGTTTCTGCCTCCTCCAGCCCCATGGTTCCTCTGGCTAAAGGGATGGGGAACCTAAATCCACATGGATGCTCGCATTGCACTAACATGTGCAGCGCGGGTCCCAGCCATGAGCCTGGGCTCACCAGTCAAGATCCACCTCTGGAGAGGGAGAAGCGATGCCCTGCTCGAGCTGAAGCAGAGCCCAATTTTCCACCTGAATGCTCGTTGCACCATGACCTATAGCTGACCTTCTTAAACCACTCTCAGGTGCTTTGATGAAGGCTCTCATGATTCACTGGCTGTGGGCTGACATCAGCCTGAAAACCCTGTTTTCCTTCCAAGGGCCAGATGCTGTTCTCAATCACTAATCTGCCTCTCCTGGGACTTCTCCTCTTGGATGATCTTCCCACAGAGACTTCACAAGGGGTCATTCACCACCCCAAGGCTAGCCTGCTTCCCGGAATGCAGAACTACCCAATGAAACTTTTCCAGCTCTATTTTAATGCTCTTTCCATAACTAAACACAAGCACGCCCATTGGGGGAACCTCTGCCCATGTAAGTATAAACGGGGAGTTTCACCCTTTGGCACCACTGACTGATCTGGTCCTAACAGCTGTAAGAGAAAGCTAAACTCTGAAACTCAGTGTGTTACGTTGTCTTCTGGGTAATGGGGATGCTGTTAACTGCTGCTGCCTGCTCCTGTTCCCACTGCCCGCTCCTGCTGCCCACTCCTGCTGCCTGCTCTCCGCTCCTGCTACTTGCTCCTGCTGCTCAATTTCGATGCCCATTCCATTCCTGCTGCCTGTTTCTGCTGCCCGCTCCCATTCCCAATGCCTACTCCCATTCCGCCTCCCCATTCCTGCTGCCCACTCTTGTTCCCAATGACCATTCCCCATGCCTGTTCCTGATACCTGTTCCTGTTCTGCCCACTCCTGTTCCTCATGCCCACTCCTGTTCCCCCTGCCCAATGCCCATGCTCACTCCCCTTCCCCACGCCTGATCCCCATGCCTGATCCCTGTGCTGGTTCCCCATGCCCACTCCTGATCCCCACGTCCGCTCCCCATGCCTGTGCCCGCTGCCCGTGCCCACTGCCCATGCCTGTTCCCGCTGCCCATGCCTGTTCCCGCTGCCCATGCCCATTCCCATGCCCGCTCCCGCTGCCCACGCCTGCTGCCCGTTCCCATGGGCCGCTGGCGCCACCTGGCGGCGGCGTCCGTAGGGGCGGGCGCGGCCGCAGCCCCCGCCGGCCTTTGCGGTTCCTCTTCCCCCCCATCTCTCTTGGGGGTGAAGCGCAGAGCCCCCCTCCCAGCCCTCGCCGCCCCCAGCAGCGCGCGTTCCTTCCTCGGCACCTTTGTTCCACCAGGAGCCTCTCTCCAAGTTGTAGTGCCCCTCCTTGCTGGCATTGGCCCTTGGGGGTGTTCCAGCCTGCTGCGATGGACCCCACACTGCGATGTTCGCCCGGGCACGCTGCTTTTGAGGGCAAGGTGCTACCCGCTTGGCTGCTGGAGAAAGTGTTTGGAGAGCAGCACAGGTCACAGGGACCCGGGGTTCCTGGGGGACAGCAATGTGCCCTCATGGCTGATGGCATCCTGGGGTGTATTAGAAGGGGGGTAGTTAGGACGTCAAGAGAGGTCCTTCTCCCCCTCTGCTCTGCCCCAGTGAGACCCCACCTGGAATACTGGGTCCAGTTCTGGGCCCCTCGGTTCAAGAAGGACATGGGACTACTTTAAAAACCAGCGCAGGGCTACTGAGATGTAGTGGAACCCCTTCCTTATGAGAACAGGCTGAGGGAGCTGGGCCTCTTCAGCCTGAAGGAGACTGAGGGGTGACCTCATTATGTCTATGAACGTGTAAAGGGTGAGAGTTAGAAGGACGGAGCCAGGCTCTTCTCAGTGATGGCAGCAATAGGACCAGGGGCAAGGGGTGCAAGAGGAAGTTCCATGTGAATGTAAGGAGGAACTTTTTCACTGTGAGGGTGACAGAGCCCTGGGACAGGTTGCCCAGAGAGGTTGTGGAGTCTCCTCTGGAGACATCCAAACCCACCTGTATGTGTTCCCGTGTGATTTAGTCTGGGTGATCCTGCTCTGGCAGGGGGTTGCACTAGATGGTCTTTAGAGGTCCCTTCCAACTCCTATCATTGTGTGATCCTGTGAAAACAAAGCACTGTGAAGCAGAAGATGACAGCACGCCCAAAGGGTGACAGGGCCTGGGGGTGTGGAGGAGATGCCAGCCAGCAAATAGTGTGGAAAAGGCAACCCACTGAAGGAACTGATTGTTTGCTGCAGGATGAGGTCTCTGCGAGGGAAACAGCAGCACAAGAGTGCTTTCCCACGGCTGCTTACTCAGACCATCCTCTGCTCAGCAAAAGCCCTGAGGAAGGAGTTGCTGCTGTCCCCGGCCAACTGATACCCGTGCTGGTTTGTATCCAGCATCTGCGGGGCTGGCTGCTTTCTCACCTTCACTTCCCTAGCTGTCCTCCATAGGCAAACCGGCTTGTGCAACCACAGCAGATGTGCAGGGATGAGATTTTGAGCTGATCTTTTCTGCTTTACCCAAGCAGGTATGCTTAAAACAAGAATGGAAGCTGGGTGGGGAGCTTGGATTTCACTGCCGATGTGTTTCTGGGTGACCTCCGCACACCCTTCCTGTGGGGACCGGCAGAGAGCAGCACGCAATTCGATATGAATTTTAGGTGAAGCCATTTATTAGGTGAAATCACCCAGATTCTATACCTTTATTACTGCAAAGATGGCAAGCTAAAAACCTGCTAATTGGTTACACACACTGTTCACACTGTATTGATTGGTTAGTAATTATAATGAGTTCTGATAAACCTATCTTATAGCTAAATATCCTTAGTTTACCTTTAATGCCTAAAAGTATCTGCCCACCTGCTGGTTTTGACCATCTTATTATGGTTGGTTCTTAACATGTTCTGTTAGTCCCAGATACCTTCCCATAACTGCTTCTTGGTTTAGGGTAGCCTGTACCCCTATCAACAAGGCCGCTGTGTGTTGAGAATGTGATTATTAGGATCCTGTCAGCATGAGTAACTTTTCCTTTCTCATGGGAACAGAAGAATATTGTCAGGGCCTAAATCTTGGAAGAGAGGTAGGCTGCTAGCAGGCCTGCTGTCTTCCCCGACACCTTCCCTCTGTACATCTTTCCTTCCCCACCTCCCGCACCCCCTGCACACAGCATGTGCATGGGCTTCCAAACAACCTGCCCCACAGTTTCGGTTTGGGTTGTTTCTCTGTTCCCTTTTCAGTTCTGCTTCTCTAAAAGTGCCGAGGGTGAAATAAAGAAGTTGGGTTATTTTTAGTCAGCGCAGAATGCTTGCCCAAACCTGCAATGCCAAGGCTTGCTTTGATGTGATGAGAGTGGCCAACAGCTGGCAAACCTTTAGGAGTAGTGAGACTGCTGGAAAAGCACCTCTCATGTCCCCAAGATGGGGATCTGCTGATCTCCCAAGGTAAGCAGGAAGCCTCGCGCTTTCTGGTTGGGGTTTTTAAGTCCCTAGCACTGAGAAAAAAGGTGAGTGAGAAGAGAGGAGACAGCACAGACAGACACAGCAGCAAAAGAACCCCACCGCCAGGCCCCTCAGTAAGGTGAGCAGCACCCTCAGGTCTCCCTCCTCTCTTACAAGCATGGAAGACTCCCTGCCTGAGCACCCTGCTCTCTGCTCCCGTCCGAGGCAGGGAACTCTATTAGGATCAAGCAAAGACAGGTCCTTCTGTGGGCCTTCTAGAGTGGTAAGGTGCTGGAACAGGCTGCCCAGAGAGGTGGTGGGTGCCCCATCCTTGGAGATGTTCAAGGTCAGCTTGGATGGGGCCCTGGGCAACCTTGTTTAGATCCAGGCCTGGAGGTTGGTGCCCCTGCCTGTGGCAGGCGGGTTGGAGCGCTATGATCCTTGGGGTCCCTTCCAACCCAGACCATTCTATGATGCTACGATTCTGTGGGCTGTTGGCGGCTGGGACACTGATCCAAGCTGATAGTGGGCTTTTCTTTCTGAGCAGCCTGTGTGTGGAGGGAAAACCCTGGCAGAAAGGATCTGGCTGTGCTCAAGTGGCACCACTGGCTCGCTCCGAGGCTTAGTGAGAGACGAAATGTCTGCAGAACAGCGGCTTGTCCCATCTTCTCCTCTCTGAAAGAGGGAAGTGAGAAGGTCCTTTTACTGAGAAGTGCTCAGCATGGAGAAAACCCCAGGGGTGACTCAGGTTTTTGGGTGCTCAGCACCCAGCATGTGCTCAGCTATTCAGCTACATTGCCCTCCAGGTTTTGCTCGAGAAGTTTCCACAGGAGAGCAGGTGCTTGCAACGGAATTTACAAGGTTGCACCAAGCTTTCTCTGTGTTTCTCTGAAGGCTGTGCCATAAAACCAGAAGATTTTGCTTTGCAGTGTGGTGGGAGAGCTGCTAACTCCTCTTAAAACTCCTGATGGATGTGTAATTTGGGGGGGACGGACCACACAGGTGCACACTAAAATGTGTGCCAGGGATACTCTCAGATGCATGGTGTCCTCTTCTGCTCCTCACTGAGAACATCAGGAGATGGCCTTAAGTGTATGGAGATAAATTCTGGCTTCGGTGACTTACTAGTATCTTAGTCAAACCCTTGGTGTTGAGACGCTTGTGAGACGGTGTGGTTTCACCAAAATATTCCCAAAGGCTGATGAAACCTCTAGAAACCTTCGGCTGGAAGAGGGTCCTCAAGCTGAGTGCTCTCATCAGTGAGATTTATCAGTGCAGCTCATTTCCTTACCCTTATGTGTTACCTGGGTTCCACCTTCCCAGGTGTCCCCCAACGTCATGACGTGCTTAAATCCAACAGAAAAAAAAAGACAGAGACTGTCCTGTGCTCTCTTTCTGTCCCTGGCACGCATTCCCTCTGACATCTTTGGTGTCACTAGCACTGAAAGCTTACCTTGTATTGCTTCTCCTTTGGCAGGCGAGTTTCTAGTTGGATCAGGGGCTGCCCAGATTGGCTCGGGGTCAGTGAGTCCCTAGGCAGGGAAGCACAGCCAGAATGGGAGAGACGGGCATACGATTTCACTCTGAACACCACTGTGGACCCACAGAAACCCAATTTGTCCCTGTCTGGACAGACATACATTTCTCCTGTTCTGAAAGACCTTTCAGGTTCGATTGCCCAGCCACCACCCCCAGGGACCAGCACACCTTGTCACACATGGCTGCTCCTGGCTCGCTTGACTTACAGGGGTTTGGGTTGGGCTTTTTTCGGGTGTTTTTCATTCTTCCTGGAGCTCAGCCACTGTTTGCAGAAGGGCAGAGGGTGGCTTCTGACAATCCCCGAGTAGTCATGCTGTAGCCTTGTCAGTCTGCTTACAAAAAAGAAGATAAGACCTCTGCCTGGAAACCTTGTCTGGCTCGGTGATAACCAAATCCTTGCTACTTAACACAGACTAAGGGTACCAGGACCTTTGAAGCCTTACTCGTAACAGGGAAGGGCCTTTCTGAGGAAGAAGCCGAAACAAAAGCACTAGAGCAGATGAAGAGACAAGCAGTATCTGCCCACAAGCCCGGGGACTTCACTGGGATGTCCACAGGGTCAGCCAAGCCCTGTAGCCAGACCTCTGGAAGATCCACCCCTGGGGAATGGCACCGCCATGTCCCAGCAGCCTAGGAGGAGGAGATTCTCCATCTTGGCAGCTCTGGATGTGGCTGGTCTCTCATTTGAAAGGTGTGCTGAGGAATGAGAGATGGTGTGTGACACAGGGCAGAACCCTCCTGGTGTAAACCCCATGGGTCTCTGGGAGAGAAAAGGACCCGGTCCACCTTGGCCATCACCCGCTTGTGCCGACACCAGGACACAGCAGTCTTTGAGTGCAGCAAGGGAACAACTGGACCTGCCCGCAAAGGGTTTGGCATGGGGCTGGCCCTTCAGAGCAAGCTATGAAAAGATGATGGGGAAACCCAGGCGCTTTTGCTAGAAATCACTCTAAACCCCACATATCTTCTGATTGCCCCAGGCAGCACCAGGAAAACCAAGTAAGAGCAAAACTCGTTCTCTTCCTAAGCTTCCCTGTGAAATGGGAGAACCTCAAACCTGATAATCCTCTTTTTTATTTTTCATTTTTAAATGGAAAAAGAGTTTCCAAATCTCTCAGGGTTAATTAACTCTCATTTGCAGATGTGTTAGTGAGGAGGGAACATGCCTCTGAACCTTGTCCAGCTGAAGGAGCTCAGAGAGAGCGATCAGCTGCAGCTGAACATGACAGTTACAATCTGGGGGGGAGCAGCTGCTGGGTAAGTTTTAAAGGGCAGCTGCAGCCCGGCTTGGTGAAGGGTTTTGGGAGTGATGGTTTTGTTAGATTCCTTGGATGGGGTTGGTTTCTCTTTTTTGCCCTTCTGTGGGCAGTGAGTGTGGCCCAGTGTGTTAAGCTAGAGATGACATTTACTGCTCTTCATAGAATGGTTTCTTGTGCTTTTGTCCTTTCTTTGGGCTCAGCCATGCCTTTGTTCTGTGGCTGGCTGGATCACGGTGCCCAGGGTTGAGTGCTAATTCCTATGCCTCTCTGGCTGCCCTGGGAAGAATAAGAAGGGTTTTGTTGCCTCTCTGAAGTTCACTGTGGCAAGCAAAGCTCAGCAGACTGGTGAATTTTGGTTTGTCTGTCTTCTGATGGTAGCTGGGCTTGCGTGGGTATGTGGTGCTGATTTTGGGTCTGACTTATGAACTGAGAATTAAAATAAGCCTTTATTGAACTAGCTCACTTCTGGGAAGAGGTGAAGAGCATGTGTTAGGTGAGAGCCATGGAAATGGTAATCACCATGGAAAATCAGGCTGCAGGCTGGCAGGGCTTCATGTTTCATGGCATTGCCTGTGGAATCCATAAAAAGGCTCCATTGCTCTGGGTTTGCTGTCTTGAGCTGATGCTCAAGTGTTTCCCTGGCTGCTGTTGGGTGAATGGTGGGGAGGATGCAGAAGGGGAGGCTGCTAGTAGGGAAAGGTGCTGCTGGCCTCCCCAAAGGTGTTCAACTGTAGCTGCCTGCCCTACTCCTGTTGCAACCCATCTGGCTTTTGGTTTTTTCCTCTTCTGTGAAACATGTTTTTGCTCCATGAAACTGGGATGTGAAGAAGCAGCAGAAGAGGCTTGGGAATCGTGATGTAGGGTGTCACTGCCAGGCTGGGAGCAGGCGAGAGCTGAATGCTGCTGTGGGCAGCTTGCTCCTACCTGTTTAAGTCCCAGGTGTCGCAGGAGCAATGGAAGAGGGAGACTGAGTCTCTGTGTTTTTAGCCTTATGTGTAAGTGGGTGGAGGGTGACTGTTCAGGTGCCCTGACTCTGGGGGTGTGGGCTGTGTGGCACTGGTGACTTGTCAGATGATGAAAGACCTTGTGGTGGAAGCCACAGTAGCTGGACTCACCACTTCCCACTGCTGCGTCCTTGTGACTTTGATTAACCCAGACTCGTGCCAAACAGCTCTGGCCAGCTGTTAGCTGCTTTGTGAGGGTCACTGAAACCTGCTGACTGGCTGAAAGGTCCTCGATTGTGCAGCTGAAGTGAGACTGCACGTGGAGGGGTGCTGCCCAATGCTTCCTGAGTGTGTGACCTAGAAAAGGGGCCTGCAGGCTTTGCAATGAAGCAGCAAGCAGCAGTCCATGTGGGATCATAGAATCATAGAATGGTCTGGGTTGGAAGGGACCCCAAGGGTCATACTGCTCCAACCCCTCTGCCACAGGTAGGGCCACCAACCTCCAGGCCTGGAGCTATACAAGGTTGCCCAGGGCCCCATCCAACTTGGCCTTGAACACCTCCAGGGACAGGGCATCCACCCCCTCTCTGCGCAGCCAGAGAGGGCAGCCACCTCTCTGGGATCCCTGCCTGGCTTCCAGGGCCTCTTATTAAGATCTCCGACTCTGTGACCTCCTGGCTTTATTTCCACTCCTTTCCCTACACCGCCAGTTAACATCTTAATTGTACATCCAGATTTTTGAGGGTGGCATACTCGGGCCTTTGCTCCTGGTTCAACCTCTTCTGGTTTGTTTCTTCTTCCCCAAAATGATGGTGTGTTCCTTCCAGTGCCTCCCCTGAAAGGTAACGAGAGTAGAGAAAGCAAATATTATAACAAGGGAGGGAATTGTAAGAAGGAAGCCCGTGGGATGGGTGTCTTCTCAGTCTGGTTCCTTACAGGAGCCCTTGCCTGCCAACTCTTAATTTTTAAAATCTTTCTTATTTCTGCAAAGCCTATAATAGGTTTTGCTTTTTCTTAAAGCCACGACTCCCAGAGTCCCGTGATTATCTAATCACCGCATGTGTGAGCCGAACCCAGTCAAAGCAGATTTTCCACCTGCCATAAAAGGTCTGGATTGAAATAACCTACACCACTGAAAAAGCCCTTGGACCCTTCAAGTGTAATCCTTGAAAGCCCACAGAGAAGAAGAAGAAAAAAAAGCAAATAAAAGGAACTCGACCCTGTGTTCTGTAGAAGCTTTGTGGTTTTGGTAGGTGAGTTTTGCCCACTTCTGGCTGGCAGTGGCATTTGGAGCTGCTAGTGCTGTGTTGGGACCTGAGACAAACCCAAAGGTGATGGACAAGGCAAAGGAGGAGGAAGATGAAGGTGAAAGAGAGATCTTACATGGGGTCTGCGCTCGCTATCCCCCCCCTGCCCTGAGTTAATGGCAAGGCCTGGCAGTGTTGGTTGATACTTCCTTTGGAAAATGGTGGTGTGTTCCCTGGGGTGCATGAGAAATGCCTCCTTTGGAAAGCTTATGGAGTAGTGGTCTTCAGCCCAAGAGCAACCCACAGCTTGCTGGGGTGGGGGTGTGTGTGTGCACACACAGGGGGTGTCAGCCAGAGCTGGGGGTGGTGAAGACCCAAACTAAAACTCGTTTGTAGTAATGAGAGGCGATGGCTCTTAGAAATTGGGCTGAGAGAGTTTTAAAAAGATTGTGGGTGGGTGCATTGGGGTGTTTTGTTGGTTTTGGGTTTTTTTTTATTGAGGTGATACATTAAAAGCACCTTCTGGAAAGTGGCTTTTCCATGGGATAGATGAGCCTGCAAAGACCTGGCTGCTCTAGCAAACAGTGGTGGGCTTCCAACGTAACAGCAGGACGGGAGGGAGGGAGAGCCGTGATGGTCAGGAATAGGTAATGGCACTCCTGTTCATTCCTATCTTTTATAAGGCAGAAGATCTAAAATGCACCGAGTCTGGATAAAAGAAGGTTCCCACAGGACCTTATACTGGCCTTCCAGTACCTGAAAGGGGCTACAGGAAAGCTGGGGAAGGACTGTTCCCGAGGGCATGGAGTGATAGGACGAGGGGTGATGGTTTTAAACTCAAAGAGGGGAGATTTAGGTTGGATATTAGGAAAAAGTTCTTCAATATGAGGCTGGTGGATCGCTGGCACAGGGTGCCCAGAGAGGTGATGGAGGCCCCATCCCTGGAGACATCCAAGGTCAGGCTTGATGGGGCTCAGACTGACCTGACCTAGTGAAGATGTCCCTGCTCACTGTGGGGGGTTGGACTAGATGGCCCCTAAAGGTCCCTTCCAACCCAATCCATTCCATGATTCTGTTCCCGGTAAGCAGCCTGAGCCATCTGCTTTGAATGTTTACAGGCAAGTGAGGGAAGAGAAGGGTCACAGCACTTCCCAGGGTCTGCTGGGAGGTTTTTCTCTCTTGTAGCCTGAGTGGGAACCAATGGCATCCCAAAATCCTCCTCCCCTTGTTTCATCAGACCTTGTTTTCTTGGGATTTCTGACATGTGTTTTGAATCCCTTTATTTTCCTTTATTTTCTTCCTGGGTAACCTAGATGTATAGTTATAATGTTGGGGTTGTGGGTTGGGTTTTTTTGAGGGAAGCAGGATTAACAGAAAAACATAGGACTTAATGCTCCTTTCCATTTCCAAAAAAAGCAAGCTGTTTCTCCTTCAAAGGTTGTTGCAGAGGTTTGTCTGGCTGCTTTCTTACCACTTACAGCCCTGCTGGGATGACACAATGAGAGCAGGAAAGGGATTCTGCATCTTAGTGCATATCCTTTAATGCACGGGCTTTACGAGATGCTGCCACGCTGGTCATTCCCCCTGTGTTCAGGAGGAATCATCTGCTTTTATGGCAGCTCTACGCTGGTCAGAAATGCTGGTTCAGGAGGGCAAAGCATTTAGGGCTGCTGACTCTCTTTGTGTTGATCTACTTGGCTTGAAATAACTGTTATCCTGGGATATGGCCAGACTCAAAACAGGGGTCTAATCCCAGTAAGGAGCACCTAAAACGCTGCAGAAACCTTAGGGGGGTTGGGGGGGGAGGGGGATTAAAAAAATGCAGCTTGTAACTCAAATATAAAACTTGACAGCTAAGGACTAAGGACATACTGAAATGGGAGTTAGCTGCAGTGATTGGAGGCTCTATGTTATGCTTCGCTTGGAAACCCAGCGCACTTGCTGTGACCCCTTCTGATAATTAAGTTGTGGCTGAGCTGAGTGTGGGAAGGAGCGTGGCTCGTGATGGTGCCAGTGTTAATTGAGAGCTCTACTTGGAGCAGCTGCCAAAAGGGGACGGACCGCAACTGCTCTCACTGTGTGCTGCCACCAGCTTCCAGACGGCGAGCTGCAGGGAGGTGACAAACGCCTCGGAGGGAGGAACGGGTGGCTCCTAGAGCCGCGTCGCGGGGTGTTTGTGCCGACCTGAGGGGCTGAGAGGCTGGAGAAGCGTAGGGTCGGCGGCTCATCGCGTGCCGTGGTGCTCTCTGCACCCTGAGCCGATCCAGGCCACTAACCCAGTGAAGAACCGCCTGCTTCTGCAGAAACCAAGGGGGCTGGGGGGCTCACCGTGTCAAGGAGCAGCCCGTGAGGGAAGGGACTCCCTGCTGTCCCACCTGCCCTTGTCCCCTCCTGCCATCGGGCAGCTGCAGCCTTGCCTTCCCGTTCCGAAGGCTTTGAGAAGTACGTCAGAGCGGGAGCTGTTCCTCTGCAGCCCGTTAGGGGCGGTGGAGTGAGGGGCTGTACGGTGGGGAGTCTGTCGCTAGCCCAGCTGCGACCCACAAGCCACACCGTCGGTGAGTCACGGGGACGCTTGCTCCTGCTTGGGCTGGAACACACTTCAAACGTGTCCAAGGCTCTTCTCGAGGCTGCCAGGCTGTAATTTGTGGCTGAGTTTGCTTCCTCTCTGACAGCTTGCTGCACTCGGAGAGAAAATGCAAAATGCTCCGAGAGCTGGGCTGCTGCTGAAAAAGCCTCTCTATTTTTTTTAATCTTAAAATATTTTTTTCTTTCCCCCTCAATGACAGAGCTTTTCTGGTGGAGCTGGCTGCAGCATGCTGCAAAACCAGAGCCTGGAGGGGCCTCTGGCTGGCCTCCCGGGATTGCCAAACAGATCTCTCACGTGCACTGCTTATGCAAAGCGGAGAACAGGGCTCCAGGAGGGTGTGGGGAAGGTGGATGGAATTTATGTGCCGTAGGCATGACAAAACCCAGCATCAGGCTTTCTGGAGCCAGACGGGCTCTGGTGCCAGCCCGGTCCCACTGGTTGGTAGGAGAGGCAGCGCTTCTGGACGCCAGCCCCTGGAAAGTGAGTCATGTGTTTTGCTGCAGGAGTCCCTCACTCATCTCCAGCTTTCCAGCCTGAGGGGAGGATGAGCTCTTCTCACTTTCTCCATGTACAGCATGTGTCTCTCAGAAAATGGGGCTAAAAAAATTACCAAGCTTTGGCCAGGGAGGCCCCCTTTTCTCTACAGCCAAGTGACTCAGCCATGTGTGACTACAGACAAGCTGCGGTCTTTCCCGACAAGCCTCACCTGACACTTTATCTGTAAGGTTTATCTGTAAGATTTATCTTCAGGGAAACCCCAAAATCTGAGCAGCTCAAAAGAGGAAAAGGCGGAAGGTGGTAGGCAGATGGCAGGTTGCAGAGACTGATACCCTTGGTGCCTCTTGGTGTGGTTGGTTACTCAAATCTGTGATCTGGACCTGGCGTTGACCAGCTGAGCAGCAACACTTGGGGGTTTTCCACTCTTGCAAATTGTCCTGGTGTTGATGGCAGATGGCCGGTGGCATCTCTCAATGCTCTTTTAATTTGCTCTAAACCCATTTTTAAGTGAGGAAGCTAGCAGGCAGTGTGTTTAAACCTGGAAAGCTATGTCATGGTGACAGTTTGTCAGGAAGGTGCTGGCCAAGACATCGTATGCNGGAAATCTAGGGTAGCATTGACTGTTTTGGTGCCTGAAATGAGAACAGATTGGGGGGTGATACCTGCTAGCTTCATGCTTAAGCCTCCTTACCCCCGTCCTTCAGTTCCTAGAAGAAAAACACACTGCAAGCTGAAATTGCTCTCCTGTTCCAGACAGCTTTATTTAACACCACCTGCTGGCTTTTAAAGATTCTCCACAGGGCTGTTTTTCTTGTGTTCCCAAGCTAGTGGCTGACCGCCGGCTGGTAAATCGAGGTGCCTCGTCAACACTTTTGCGTGCGCTCCCAAGATAAGAGAGGCATGCTGAGCCCTGCCTTGGCACAGTGGCTTTAGCACCAGAGTAAAGGTTGCTTGTTCAGTCTGGCTAAAATTGCTGTTGGGGGTTGTTTTCTGCCCAGTTGATTCAGTCTGGGTGTATCTGGCTCCAGTTTGGGAATTATCTAAGAGCCCTGGCTCCTGATGGGGGGATAGCAGAGCCTTGGGAGGCTCTGGATGAAGCTTTGCTGATTAGCAAGGAACAAAGGGCCTGTGTAAGCACTGAGCTCTCCCATTTCTTGCAAAGGAGAGGAAGGTAAGAAGCGTCCTACAGTGGCTCTTCAGCTTGGCTTTTAAGAACCGATTCCGTAGAAGAGGGGAAATGTGCATTGCCCTGTTTGATCTAACCTGACAAAGTGAAGTGGAACAAACCCACTTCCCCCTAACCTTGAAACTGCAAGTAAACCTCGAGTTTTATCAACACACCTGGTCCTTGGGGAAAAGTGAACGTGTGGGTAGGGACCTAAGGTGGTAATGCTGTGTACGCGCTTGGGTGAAGGTCTGTACGTTGAGAACCCTCACAAACCGGGCAGGATGAGCCTCACAGGCAGTGAGCACAAGATGGGGCAAGACTGGTCAGACTGCAGGGAGCATGGCAGTACAGCTCTCCAGCACCTGGCTTATCGGGACCCTTCCTCCTGCCGCAGAAAGCCCCAGGCGTGGGCTTAAGAGAAGAGCTCTGGCAGGCCTGCACTGCCCTGGCCGGCCCGGCTTCTGCCTGCCTGCCAGGGGCCGGCTACAGCCCTCGGCCCGGCTCGCCCGGTTGGCTGGTCCGGTGGGGAAATACCGGTTTGGATCCGGGTGAGGCTGTCGCTCCAGCTGGCCGGGCTGGCGCCAGCGGCGCGGCGGGAGTCGGGGGCTGGGAGAGGGCGGCGGCCCGGCCTGCGCTTTCAGTGGGAGAGCGGGCCCTGCTGACCGCAGGGAGCGCGCCAGGCCCGGCATGGAAAGGCCGGCACTCCCCCGCCCCCCGGGAGAGCGGACCTGCGAGCGGGCAGCTCCCCGCGGCGCACCGTGTCCCTCCGTGCCGGAGGCGCCGCCGCTTTTCCCGGCTCGGCCCCTCTCCCCCGGGTAAGCGCGGCCCAGTTCTGCCGCCGTACTCTGCCCGCCGAGCCAAGCCGGACAGCGCATGCGCGGGGAGGTGTGTGGGTAGGTGGGGGGACACGACCCACCTCCCCTCACCCCCTTCCCCCGCGCATGCGCGGTAGCCGGGCGGGGGAGGCCTTGTGGAGGCCGAGCATGCGCAATGCATCCTGGGCAGCCTTTATATACGGGCGGGGGGGCTGCGGCGCCGCCGCATTGCAGACGGGCTGGGGAATGATGGCGCGACGGCTCCTCTGTCTCCTCGGGCTTCTGGCGGCCGGTAAGCGGCCCCGCCGGCCCGGCCTCCACCTGCTGCTGGCCTTCCCCTTCACCCTTAGCCCCGGTGGCACGGCGTTCCCTCGCCACCGAGGACCTGCCTGGGCGGGAAGGGGCGGAGGCCGGCCGGCGTTGTGAGGGGATGGCGGCGGGGGTGGGGAGTGACAGGGCCCAGGGGGGGCGTTCGTTTCTCTTCTCACGGCAGAGCCCGCCGGGCCCGGCTGCCTTCAGCGCCGGGAGAGGAGGCAGAGATGGGGGCGGCGTGGAGGGGGGAAAACTCCTGCCGGCGCCCCGCCGCCTGGTGCGGGGCCTAACGGTCCCGCCGGGGGAGCGGGAGCGAGCGCGGTGACAGGGCTGTGCTGGACAAGGTTATACTGGGGCGGCGGGGCGGGCGGATGGATCACCAAGGATAGCGATCAGAGGCGGGGGGACTCCCCGTGAGAAACTGCGGGTAGGAAAATGACTTCTGGCCCCGCGGTATCGCCGGGTCGGTTTGTACCTATATGTGGCACCCACCGGGTCACCCTATCTAGCCAGTTAGGAGCCATCGGTAGGAACTGGGCTTCTGTCAGCGGCTCTGCGTATCTTTGGCACTTCAGGGGTAGATGGGCGTTAATCCTATTTTCGGGTGGCGGGAGGTGGCCTCGTCTTTAGCAGCCTCGTTTCTTGAGGGTCTCCTGCGCCACGTTGGAAAATTCCACCGATTTTGCTGCTCACTGCCTTGTTAGGTGAAAGTGGTGGGGGAATAATTGGTATTCTGCCTTTAGCATTAGAGGTTAGGAAAGGCAATGCTTGTGTTTTGTGCTTTGCAGGAGCCAGACAGGGCTACAGAAGTGATTCAGAGACTAACTGGAGGAGTAATGCACTTTCAGGTTGTGGTGTGGCACAGTTAGGAACCCTAAAATTGAAAGTCTGATAGAGCAATGCACGTGATTTTTTCAGAGAGTTTTCCTTTAAATAAGACAGTTTTAAACCTAGAACTTACTTGCTTATGACAATCCGCAACAGTCAACTTAAAAAAACCCCCAACCAACCCAACCCTAAACAACAACCTGACTAGCTGTTTAAAAGCCATAGGAGTAACCAACTTGCAGACTATGGTGAGCTGTGCCTGGGTGATCTTGTGTGATTGTACACTACTCTTGGTCTTAAGTGCAGTGTGTAGATAACTTAGTAGAGAATATCAGACCTTTCAGGCTGGAAACAGAAAAAGTAAACATTGGCTTTTGCTTTGCTCATTTATCTGTTTTGATCGTATGACTTTTGCATCTGCTCTGCACTGAATTAGCTGCCAGCAGTTATCATCTCTGTGGGGACTGCTTCCGAATCACTAAAATCGTCGTAGCTTCTTGGGCTTTAAAAAGTGAAAAGGATTTTCCTTGAGGTATCCACCAGGTTTCCTAATGGTTTATTTAGGGAAATAGTAATGAGAAACCAGTTCGGCAATGAAGAGTTAGCTTGGTCTACCTGTTAGAGGCATGCGTGTGCAGCGAAGCATAGCGTGTGACTTGTTAGGCCTGTTTCCTTTTAGGAAGAAAGGCGCTGCTTTAACACAAATAAACACCTGTCTTTTTCCCCCCCCAGAGTCCAGTTATGGCTCCTAATTGATTCAGCTCCGATAGTATCGTGCAGATTTTGTTGAAGGCTGTGCTGTGACAACCTGAAACACCGTTTTCGTCTACTAAGCTAACTAATTAGCTGTATCAAAATCTAGCCACCCTCGGCGTGTCCTAATGGAGTTACTTGGCTGGCTTACAGCACGGCTGGTAAGGCCATGAGGGTTTCTGGTTGACCTAGTTACAGTGCTTCCGGGCATCTTCCTGCTAAGGGAGACGCGAAGGTATTAAAGCAGGGTGTACAGGACTGGGGATCTCCGTGCTTCTGATGTATATTTAAATATCTTAAGCATGGGATGCAGGGGGAAATGGCCAGCCCCTTTTCAGTGCTCTGTGGAGACAGGACAAGGGGCAATGGCTGCAAGTTGGAGCACAGGAAGTTCCGCACCAACATGGGGAAGAACTGTAACACAACGAGGGTGACAGAGCCCTGGGACAGGCTGCCCAGTGAGGTGGTGGAGTCTCCATCTCTGGAGATATTCAAGACCCGTCTGGACACCTCCCTGTGCAATATGAGCTGGGGAGCTGCTTTGGCAGGGGGGTTGGACGCTATGATCTCTCGAGCTCCCTTCCAACCCCTACGATTCTTTGATGTGCGCTTTGATTATTGCTCGCCTTTGAGACCAGAAGATGAGGAAGGCTGGGTGCCTAGTTAAAGCAGCAATCAGCTTCTCTTGACCCAAAAATTATTAAACTGGGAGGGGAAAGTAAAAAGACTAAGAATGTGATTATTTGACACACGAATGGTGGGAGGTGCCTTATCTAAAAAAAATATGCCCCTGCCACCTTAGAGGAATAACAGGGAGTACTGTGGGCATGAGGCACCTTACGGCTATCACATAATGAAGCAGTGCTCTGATGGTGCACCAGTCATGTGTCTTGTGTAAACCTGCCCTTGCACAATCTCCTTCTTGTTTGCAGAAGAGGTATAAATAGAAAGAGTTGCTCTTGGTTGTGTCTGGAGAAGCTGTGCAAGCTGTTCTGCCTGGTCACGGTCGTGCCTGGCGAAACGCGCGGGCGCATCTGCAGCCTCTGAAGTCTTACGCAGCCTTTTTGCAGCCGTGGTTTGTGCTGCTCAGCATACTGCAGAGAAGCAGTTCTGGGAATCTCTGAATACTGACATGATGTAGAGGGTGGAATGAGAGAGTGGGAGCTTGTCAGCAAAGCAGAGCGTGTCTCCATCAGGTGACGATGATGTCAGTTGGGAGACTCTGGGGGGTTGGACTGTGCTGTTTCAGGGAGGATTTTCTAGCGTAACGCCCAGGAAATTTTTGCTTTGTGGGCGAAGCAGAGCCAGTTGCTGCTGGCTGCCAGTGTGTTTTGGTTTCAAGGTCTCATGTGGATCTGATTCTTCAAAGCAGGTTTTGGGCAACGCCTTAGAACTATGTGTAGAAAAAAGGTGCTGTGTTTGTTTTTTTGTTAAGGGTTTACTGCAGTCCATTTTCTGTTTTATTTTTTTTTCCTTTAGATAGTGATCAATTTGCTGCTATTAAGCTATCAGAGTTCCTCTTGCAAGTGAAGAGGGATACTTCTGTGCATTTGTGTTTTGAGTCAATGCTTGCCTGTGTGTTTGGTCACGGAGCAATGTTTAATTTCAGATATCTGCGTATTTATTGGAGTGAGGAGTCTCACCTTTACTCTGTTTACCCTGACTAGTGTTTTTTGAAAACTTTGTTCTCTCATTCTCTAAAGATCTGCACATAGAGAGATGAAATCTCATTGCAAGATTCATTTACTCAAGGTTTGTTTTTTCCAAACATGGTGGTTTAAAATCCTTTGACAACGTGCACGTTGGGTTGCAAGCTGTTAGCATGCAGAGATCAGGGGCTGACGGTTTCTTGTTTCCTGTTGTCAACTGCTTCATGACTGTACACCTGGGAAGGTTATTCTTTCACCTTGTGTACCACAGCTTGCCTTTTCCTGGCTTTGCTGTGGCTAACTGCTGTACTTCCCGAAGCTGCCCTTTAAAATGTCCCTTTTTCATCCCTCTGGCATGCTTTCTGTGCTCAGCTGTGGGGGTCTGGTGCCTTCCCTTTTCCTAAGGGAGCTTCCTGTTGTCTTCCACGTCTGGCATTCATTCTGCATTAAAGCACTTCTCTGGCAGCGCTGTGAACACGAGCATTGCGGCTCTTCTATTCCATCCTGGTGGTGTCTTGAACTGCTTTTCTGCTCTGTGAAGTGTTTAGATGCCTTTGAACTTCACCTGTGTTTTGCTGGGGCTGCAGTGTAAACCGTGGTCAGGCATTTTGTCTTCTGTTACAAGCATAAGTAGGACTTTTCTGTGAATACGTTTGCCTGGCAAAAGGGGGAATGTTCAGCACAGAATTTCTGTGGAGACTTGCATTAAATCTCCCCCCTCCCTCCACTCCCAACCAACCAAAGCCAAACAAAAAGGATGGAGAGGGGTAATGAGTATATTTAAAACTTTTTGGGCATATTTCCACAGGAATCTGCTGCAGGGAAAATTGCTTCTTGTAACTTGGAAATATCTGAATATACTGTGTGGGACTGCTCACTGCCCTCGATGCCCTCGAACACCCAAATATCTCCTCTAGATGCTGTCATAGGAACATCTAAGGCAGAAGTCAGGGCTTGCTTGGCCACCTGGTAGCAACCTCTGGTCAGTGTGGAAATTACTCCTGCAGCCTTTACGGTGACTGGGTCAGCAGAGCTGATTTTTCTGTCTCAGCTTGTCCTATTCTTGACTAACTTTGACTTTGTTTTCCATTGCTTGCATGCATGCAGACTGCTTCTCTTACCATGCTTGGCTTCTGGTGTGGGAAGCAAGGGCACACAGAAGGCAAGAACAATGTTTTATGGCAGAGGTGGCGTGCCAGAATGAGAATTCCTTCCCCGCTCTGAGGAACAGCCTAATCATGGCCTTAACTCAAAACTCCTTTCTTATGAGTTGCACTAGTTACGCCTGTCTCAAGCCTGATACTGATCAGTAGATGTCACACAGGAAGACTCTGATTTATCTTTTTTCTAAACTGACATTTGGAATTCTGATAACAGCTAGCACGCTTCACCCATTTCTTCCACATACTACCTGTAATCTCTCAAATACTGTGGTCATTTTACTGCCTCGTTAGTCCAGAGGCATAGTAGACCTTTGGCATGAGTTACTAGTGTGCAATGTGGTTACAACAACGTTTGAAATGTTACACAAACTCACTAACTGACCAGAGAGGTTGTGGAGTACTCAGCTCTTAAGATAACTTCAGGTTGAGGTCACTCCTTGACTTGTTGACACTTTGTAAAATTTGATGAAGTTGCTCCCTCTTGACTTCTTTAACTTCAACACACTTTGCTTTTTGCAGTTCTCAAAAGAAATGGGGACAAGTCAGTAACTGAGTGCAGGACAGCAGAAACTGGTGCCTTGGCTTGGTCTGTGGGCCATTTCTGGGAGATTAGGAATGGGGTAGGGTTTTTTATGTTGGGTTTTCCTCCAGCATTGCCAGGTGGGACTGCACAGGAAAGAGCATCCCTCTTGATGGACATGTTGATATACTGGGAACTAATTAGACTGTTGTGAAGGTGTAGGAGTTGACAGCACAAGTTATCTTCCATGTTTGACTTTAGCCTGTTAAAGTGAACAGCAGCACAGCTCTTACCTTTTCTTGCCAGCTGTGGGTTAATAGGTCTGTAAAAATGCTGCTAACACCAGGGTTTTTCAGCCTCTGCCAAACCAAACTGCTAGGAGCCTTCAAGCTGAAGTTCTTTGTGTTCTGGTTTATCCCCTGGCTCTTTAGGGAGTCTGGTCTGGCCTGTGTGGAATACCCATTCATGGAAGCTTACATAAGGTGTTAACTTTTAAGCACGATCACAAAAGGCTCATTAGTAGATTCAGTACAGCTTCAGAGGGGATTGCTTAGGATTTTTTTTTCTTTCTGAGAGTCTGGGTAAGAAATTCAGGCTGGCTGTCCCTGGAAGAAGAGCAACCCAAATGCTCGAGGGGAGGGAAGGTTAGGTTGTCCTCAGAAAAGGTAATTACCTAAATTCTCTGGTGCTGTCCTTGCAGGATTGTAATCCAGCCCTTAAAAGCTTCCCTCTCTGTTCATTTTTCCCCAAGAGGAGTGAAGAACTGGGATGTGCTTTCACGTGACAAGCTCTGCAAGCTTTCCAAGCTGAACAGTTGGTATTGCCTGGGAGAGCTGTCACTGCTTCACCACGGTGGCGTTTCCATCCCAGAAGCCGAGTGTCGAGGAAGGAAATTGTAGTTGGCATTTGTGGCCTTCAGAAGTTGTCTGGGATTAATGCAGAGTTGCTGAAGTAAATAGGGTGGCATCACCACAGGAGTGAGTTGCAGGTTTCCCTTCACAGCCCCTAGACTGGGTTTTGTGTGAACCCTGGCAGAGCCCCGTGGGACGTGCGATAGCCACCACTTGTCAGGACTGCGTTGCTGGTGTTGCAGCACTGTTAGGTTGTTAGGAAAACCTTTCTCTTTCTTTTTCTGCTTTTGCCCTTCAGCTCTTGGGAGTGTTTTGATTTTGTTGTTGGGCTTCAGGCTGTGTTTCTGAGGCAACGCTTGTGCTGGGGGATGACTTCTCTTGTCTGTCAGACACAAGCGTCAGAGAGGGTATGAATCTCTCCTGGTGTTTGGTTTTTGGGTGTTTTTTGCTTGTTTGTTTTTGAACCGAGAAGATGCAAGTGTATGCAAAGACCCTGGGATACCTGTTGGCTGTCAGCTTGGCTAGAAGCCCAAAAGGTGAAGTCTTTCACGTCTGAAAGATGCACCTTTCATGCATGGATTGCATTTCTACCCTGCCCCCCACTTCTCCTTCCTTCTCCATTTTCTTTCTCTGCTTAAGTTAGGAAAAGCTTAGTGGAGCAAAGTTGAGGAAGCCACATCTCTGAAGCAGCTCAAGGAGAGAGAGGAACCAGTGAAGAGGACAAGTAAAGAAACGCCCTGACCTTCGCAGATAAACTTGTTTGGAGCCCTAAAAATAGTGTCACGCAAGAACTTCAGGGAAGGGGGGGGGCAGGTTTGGGTGGGCGTGACACGTGACTCTTGAGAGCTGACCTAAGGAGAAAGGGGAAATGTTATTTAAAAATATGAGACCTTAAATAAATAGCAATATATAAAATAAAGGGATGCCAGAGATAAGGAAGAGGCTAATCCCATTGAGTTTATCCAGCGAGCATTAAGGGGTGCATGAGGTAACTGACAGTGCTCTGTTTTCTCCTGGCTTGCTGCTGTGCTGGGGATGTGAAATACCATGTCAAGGTGTTGCTGCTCTTGCAGCACAGGCTATTTTGAGACAACAGACAAGATAACTGTTCACTCTGTTGTGAAACAGCACAGCAGTCTTAGCTCACTTCGCTGGCGTATTCGCTTTTGATGTAAGTTAATATACAAGGAAGAATGCTATTTCATAATTTAATAAGAGAACAAGCTAGAGGGAAAAGTAGTGCGAGCAGTAACAGCTTTCAGGCTATTCTTTTCTGAGTCGTCAGGGTCTGAATCAAGAGGGGTCTTTTTTAGCTTCTGTTTTTCCCAGGCCATTCAGAAAGTGAGGGGGGCTACTGTTGAAACAAACACTCGTCCTTGCATATTGCATTGAATTATGTAATAAAGTTTAGACACAATGTAGAATAAACTCATACAAGCTCAACTGTATTTAAAGTCATGGTGGAAGATGGAAAAGAAGCCATGCTTAGTGTGTGCTGCCTCTGAAAGCATTGAATGTAGAGTTGTCTGCTCAGGTGGAAAGAACTTTGCCAGCGTCCCTTGTAACTGAAAGGGAGCTGCTGCTCCTCCGTTTTCTGATTTTTGTAGGTGTTTGTCCTCATGGCGTAGCTGATTCAGGTTTCCTGAATCTGTTGGCTGTTTGATGGAAAAGCTGTGAAGGTATGTTGGTGTTTCATCTTGCTCTGATGTTGTGCAGGGGCGAGGACTTTAAATAACACCAGTGGGAAGGTGTTTGGGGTGCTTGCTTGCATCCCAAAACTAGTTTTTGGCATCCTTTGGTTTGCAAACCATTGGAGGCTTCTCATTCTTCACTGTCCCTGCTGGGCTCAAGCTCTTCTGAGACTGTTGTCTTTAGTCTCCTGTAGAGGATTGCAGATAACAGTGTCCTTACTCCCAAATCCAGAGTGACGGTGTGCCTAGTGGCAATGCTTAGAGCAGAATCTGAACAAGATACAGCTGTGTGCACCTCTTCTGAGAAATTACTTTTCTCCTTCCAAACTGACAGACCTAGGGAATTGCAAGAAAGCAGCACAGAGGCATCAAGTAGTTAGCATACTGTCAAAAGTCAGTCTTAAGACACTTTTTTTTTTTCCTTCTGAACAGAATTACCTGCAACCTGCACTTTGCTCACCTAAAAAGGCTTCCTGACTACTGCCTTGCTCTTTGGTTTTCTGCCTCGGTGTCGTAACCTGAACAAACCCTGCTGCCCTGCCAATACCCCTTGCTCTGTTCTGCCAAGTCAGAGCATCAGTGACTGACATAGTGTGAGCATCCTTTTGATACAGAAGAGCTTGGCAGCAGGGAATTTGCTAAAGACATGGAGTCATAAAAGCTGATAAGTAAGCATAAATCTGAAGTGTAGTATTTTTGTCCTGTGCTTTTAAAATGACCAGGTTGGAGGCAATGAGGAAGAAGGAACATGACTAGTTTTAGATATTCTGCCAAAACTGGACATGGATCTGAAAAGTCATACAGTGACTAGATTTTTAAAGTAAAAAGCCAAACAAAACCTGAAAGTTCATGAAGAACTTGATCAAACCAGTGCAAGTTACAGCATGAGTTCCTCAGTTTGGGTTTTAAACAGCTTCTTTGATCAAGACATTGAGAAAATGCTCAGAGTAGCCATAGCTGTAGTTTTATAGTTTAGTTTTGTAGTTTTATGGTATATGTTAAACAGAGGAAGGGGAGTAATTTTCTTTTGATTTATGGAACTGAAGGCATAGGTTAAAGGCTATACTTGTAAACAGTTGGAAGCCTTTAATTCTGCTGTTTAAAGTCAAGGTCTTGCTTGACTTGAGCCAGACTTTGACTCTGCCTTGCAGATCCTTCCTACCATTGTTCAATACCAGTATCTGAAAGAGTAACTCCTTCCTTCTACCAAATGTATACTTGGTTGTTGTTACCCTGCCAGAGCTGACAGCTATTTGGCTGATCAGCCTGACTTTGGGACTTTACTATTCCTGGTACTTCCAGATCAATAATGCTATAGTTTAGGCTGTCTGTAAGTATTTTGCTAACCATACAATGATATCAGAAGGTTTGAAGTCTTAGTCCCATGGTCTTATAAGCAATCTTAGTGTTCTGTTTGTCCAAGGAATAACATGCAGTCTAGGCTTTTTGCTGGCAGAGAGGGTGCCCAGCTTCGTGCTCTTGTGTGGAAGATTTAAGTATGCAGAGCACACTTTTCTTAAAAGAAATGGGTCATTCCTCTGTGCAATCTTCTGTAAACAAGCTTTATAAATCAGCAGCTGAGAAGGCTGCAGGATACCACCTAGAAAGCAGTGGTTATCTGGCTCTGTAGTGGTGTTGTGCCTGGTAGATGCCCTGGCAGTTCATCTGTGAAGTTGATCCTCTAATTGCTCGGAACTGAGAGCTGAGAAATGGGAAAAGTGATTGTTTGTCTGTCATAACCTTACTAGAAGCTTCATAGGCATCACACAGCTTAAGTCCTGCTTCTTGGTTGGCAATGTAATTGTCAAAAATGCGTTTTGTGTTGTGTAAGCAGCACTGATGTGAAGATAATTGCTCCTAAACGGCGCTTACACAGTTAACAGTCTTGAATGGCTTTTTTTTTTAAATAAAACTTTGACAGCAGTGCTTTGTTAGCTCAGACCATGGCAAATTTCCTTGGAGCTTGTCTGCTGTAGGATTGTAGGAGTTGTTTCCTCATAGGTTAGTACAGCGTAGCAGCTTGACTGCTGGTGAAACTGAGCAGACAAACAGGATAGCTTTACAAAACTGAGAAGCTGGGTTTCCAATCCAGACAGCAGTATTAAAAACAAAACAAAAAAATCCAGAACCCCTTGGAAAGTCAGCTAGAAGGACATGCACTTGGTTAACTTGTCCTATTACTTACTAACAGTGCAGTTCTTTTATACTTCTTTGGGAAGGCTGTCCAGAAATGGTATTCTGTATTTTACTTCAAAACCTTAATAGGTTGCAAGACTGTTCTGCCTGGGGTTGGCGGTAATGTCTGGACAAGGACTTTTTTTATACATGTATTTTCTTCCCCACAATTTTTTTCTGTGCACAGTTGAGGAACTGACCAAGAGGAAATGAAGACTGAATAGATCTAATGGGTTTAAAAACTATTTGACAGAACATGTCTCGTGGTGGGTTTTTTGTTCCTCTCTTGCTTTGACTTTCATAAAACTTCCACCTGTGACCAGTGTTTCGGTCTGCACCCATAAGCCCCCCATGGAACGTGTGTGGTGGTGTGGCTGCTTGTCCCACTAGTTCGCTACCTCAGCTGCTGTATGAGAAGAGGGTGGTTCACCTGGGAGCGGGAATGTGGGCTGCAGTTACAAACTTGATGGGA
>VZTU01030143.1:3604-23372 GCA_013400835.1 Zapornia atra | reverse complement strand
TGGGGATGGGAGGGTGGGTGGGGTTGCAGCTTTGGGAATGGGCTGTCTGAAGTGAAGATTTCTGCAAGGAGCAGTTTCTTTAGTGTGGGTCATCTGCTAGTTTTTGTGTGCTAAGCACAGGGAGGGCTTTGGTTTTGTTGGGGTTTTTTGTTACTAAGGTGGGGCAATGGGCTGCTGAAGTTCTTGGGGACTTGAGTAGGGAAGTTCAACTATTTTTCTTTTTGTAGTTCTTTGACTGTTTAATCTGTATATGGGACTCATGGTTGAGGCAAACATAGCTGGATTGAAGTGTGCTTAAATGTTAGTAAACCTGAGCGGCCTCATACCACACAGTATTAACCTGCTAGCTCTGGAGTGGAAATCATTCATATGTGACTGGAGGATCCTTTCTCTGGCAGCTGTGGCGAGCCCTGTCCTGTGGCAGAAGGACTGCGTGAAGGGTCCAGAGGTATGGTGTCAGAGCGTTCGGACGGCGTCGCAGTGCGGAGCGGTGAAACACTGCCAGCAGAACGTCTGGAACAAGCCTACTGTAGTAAGTATCAACTACTGAGGCTTCTTCCCACCTGTAGTTGAGGTAGTTGGTCTCCACATGCTGATGAAGACTTTTCAAGTCTCTGATGGGAGTTCAGTGCTCCATCTGCCACCGCCTTGGTTACCTGTACTTTAATTTGTGTGCTTGACAGAGGTTGCTTTCCACTTTTCTGCCTTGCACAACTTGTCTGCTGCCTCCTGTGACCTGTTGCACAATCACTGAGCAACGTGTGGAATGGAGCTAGTGGATTTCTGGCTCGTTCATCTTCTAAAATGACTCCTAATTCATAGAACCTTTTTTTTTATTCTTACCTTGAGCAATGCCAACCTGATAGGCTTATTACAAAAAAAGAGCAGTGTGCCTGCCACTTTGGGTCTTTCTTGTAAGTTAATGTTCTGCAGAAGATGCAGCATGTGCTAAATTATGAAAGCTATGACAGTAACTAATGGCACAAATGTTACCTGTAGTGTGGCTTTTCGAGTTGCACTTGTACTAAATGTGACTGCTGCTTTCCTAGGTGTAGTCTGTGGTGCTGTTTCCCAATTTTCTAGGAGGAAAGGGCATTTTGCTTAGAGATTGGGTTCAGGCCAGCTTGGCTATTATATATGTTTCAGTTTGTGGAACAGCAGGGGAAGGGAGGAATGTCAGGATGGCATAGCACAACTAAAATAGTGAAGCTGCCTGAAAAGCTTTTAGGTTTCTAGTAAGACTGAACCCTTTAAAGAGTAAGGTCAAAGAGCTTTGGGACAAGGCTTCTTGGGGCAATATACTTTGGGGGAGTTGGGACTAAGTGAAATGGGCAAGCGTTGGCGTGCCTGTTTCTTACCATGTTGATTTAGTGGAAAAAAACCCCAAAACAACCAGGGACCTGGACCAGCTTGGAATAGCCTTGCTCTTTATTTAAAACCACCTCTTCCTGCCCCGGCTTCAGCCAGTATTGGTTTCCTTCACTTCCAAATGTGATGCTTGTTCTTTGCCTTGTTATTCTCACTGTGCAGTTAGAGCTACTTAATTCTGTCTCAAAGTAACTTCCTGCTTGTCTCTCCAGAACAGTATCCCCTGTGACTTGTGTAAGGAACTTGTGACAGTGGCTGGCAAGGTTTTGAAGGATAATGGCACTGAGGTAAGCAGACCTCCCCCTCTCCTTGTCCTGGGGCACTCTTTGATTTTATTGTCTTAACAAGATCGAAAGGTGAGGGGGTGGAAGAGTTGTCTGAGTGATGTTTTCCCAACCTAAGCAGCAAATGTTGAGAGGGGGCCTGGAGTACAGGGAAAAGGCTTTTGAGCAGCCTCTTCAGGTTTAGAGATAAGCAAATTCTAGAGCCTCTTGTGCTGTAACCCATCTCTGACTGACTCTTGATGGTAAAATTATTCCTGTGCTGGTAGGCCATCAGTCTTAAAAGGTGGGATGCTGCAGACTCTAGAAGCGGATGATTGCACCAAGTGGTTGTGGTGGGCACTCCTTCCCTTTTTCTTGGTGAACCTGGGAGTAGTTTGTATAAACAAATCACTGTTCCACTTGTTCATAACTTCCACTTCCTCTTCTGAAATTTGAATGTTCTGTGCTTGTTGAGACTGTGTTGTTCAGGCCTTGCAAGCAGCATTTCATGTTTTCACTTTGACAGGGTCTCATTGAAAGTCCAGGACTGGGGAAAATAAACCTGTAGTGTAAAACTCCATTCTAGTTTTGTTCACCAACTGAGTCCTGGACCTACCTGAGTCCAAGGGCCCTTTTTTTAGGCTTGGTGTCCTGCACTTTGGAAATGGAAAGAGCATTTAATATATATAATTCTGATAGCCTATAGCCCACCTCATGTTTTACAGGATGAGATCCGTTCTTACCTGGAGAAGACATGTGAATTTCTTCCTGATCAAAGCCTGGTCTCTGAGTGCAAAGAAATTGTGGATTCCTACCTCCCAGTTATCATGGATATGATCAAAGAAGAACTAGTAAGTACATAACAATTGATGGAATTGAGTGCACCCTCAGCAAGTTTGCGGGTGACACCAAGCTGAGTGGTGTGGTCGACACCCTAGAAGGAAAGGAAGCCATCCAGAGGGATCTTGACAGGCTGGAAAGATGGGCCCGGGGGAACCTAATGAGGTTCAACACTGCCAAGTGTCAGGGGTTGCACTTGGGTCAGAAGAATCCCAGACATAGATACAGACTGGGAGAAGAGCTTGAGAGTAGCCCCGGTGAGAAGGACTTGGGGATTGTGGTGGATGAGAAACCTAACATGAGCCAGCAGTGTGATCTTGCAGTTTGCAAGGCCAATGGGATCCTGGGCTCCATCAGCAGAGGGGTGGCCAGCAGGGACAGGGAGGTGATTGTCCCTCTCTACTCTGCCCTCGTGAGGCCCCATCTGGAGTCCTGTGTCCAGATCTGGGGCCCCCAATACAAGAAAGATGTGGAACTGTTGGAGAGGGTTCAGAGGAGCCACGAGGATGATTAGAGGGCTGGAGCACCTGCCCTACAAAGAGAGGCTGAGGGAGCTGGGCTTGTTCAGCCTGGAGAAGAGAAGGCTGCGGGGGGACCTCATTGCAGCCTTCCAGTCCCTGAAGGGAGCTTATAAGCAGGAGGGGATTCAACTTTTTAAAAGGGTAGATAATGGCAGGACAAGGGGGAATGGATTCAAGCTAAAAGAAAGAAGGTTTAGATTAGATCTTAGGGGGAAGTTTTTTACAGAAAGAGTGGTGAGGTGCTGGAACAGGCTGCCCAGAGAAGTAGTGGATGCCCCGTCCCTGGAAGTGTTCAAGGCCAGGTTGGATGGGGCCCTGGGCAACCTTGTGTAGATCCAGGCCTGGAGGTTGGGGGCTTGGAGCTCTATGATCCTTGGGGTCCCTTCCAACCCAGACCAGTCTATGATTCTATGAACTGTTGGAATGTAAAAACCTTGCTCCTATTGATGCCTGAATTTCTCTTCTGCATAAGATTGTGCGTATGGTCCTTAACTCCTGTATGGATCGGCGGCATTGCAATTAACGGGGCAGATTGGAAGCCTGTGAGGCACTTTCCCTTCTTACCATGTTTCAGCTTCATGCAAAAAGTACCATCAGGTCAGAGCTCAATGTGTGTGTCTCCTCTCCCCTAGGACAAACCCGAAGTGGTGTGCAGTGCCCTCGCACTCTGCCAGTCCCTTCAGAAGCACCTTGCTGCCGTGAAGCTTCAGAAACAGCTCCAGTCCAACAAGATCCCGGAGCTGGACTTCTCTGAGCTGGCGTCCCCATTCATGGCTAACGTGCCTCTTCTCCTTTACCCTCAGGACAAACCCAAGCAGAAGCCTAAGGTAAGGGTGCAGCGCTGGTCCAGCGTGGAAGAGAAGTGCTCCCTTGCATCAAAACTTGATGATTCTTGGCTGGAGGTTGTTGCACTGGGCACAGGTTAAGCTGATGACCTTTGCCTGGGTGACTGTCTCCTAAGGAATTTTGTGCTGTGGAATACAGACAACTATCTTTTTCTGTAAGCTGTGAGATTAAAGAGGAGTGAGATGCAGCTGCAGCCCCTGTGGATCCACATGTGTAACCTTGGTTTAACAACCATAGCCTATAAAGACAAGTCTTGTGCTGGGCTGTTCCCATGCAGGACTGTAGTAGTCAAGCAGGTCTTGCTGGAAACAGTTTCTTTCGAGAGCAAGTTTGGCACTAGCCTTCAAAGGAAGAGTTCTCCCACACTGAGTGATCCCCTACCTGTGCCCTTCAGGGGAGGCTTGCGGCTCTGAATCCAGAGGTGACAGACAGGATCAGAATAGAACAAACAGATGACTAAGGGGAGTAAATGAGACAATGAACTCAATGAGACAATGAGTAGAGGCTTGAGTCTTGATAGCAAGCCTAGATATGGAAGTTAAACACTTGGGTGGGTGGAGAACAAACTGCTGTGGGTGGAGTAGGTAAGATCGATGCCGAATTTAGAAACCTTCCCACAGTGGTCTGTAACAAAACCAACAGATTTTGGAGATTGGGTATCTTAACAGTTATCTCGGGTTTCGGAGCCAAGTAGTGCCTAATCTCCATCTAGTGGCTGGTGCACACACTGGCAATAGCTTGTCTTAGCTCAGGCTTTCAGGTGTTCTTCAGGGTATGTATTAAGGTTTGTATCTAGTTTAAAATAGCTTTCAAAACTTGATAGGAATGGAAGCTTCTGAACTGTGTTGTGTGAAGCTTAGGTTTCCTATCACTCTTCCCCAGGGAAGTGGGGGTGTGTGCCAGGACTGCATTCAGCTGGTTACTGATGTTCAGGAAGCTGTGAGGACAAACTCATCTTTTGTAAAGTCATTGGTTGCTCATGCCAAGGAGGAGTGTGACCGTTTGGGACCCGGAATGTCTGAGATGGTAAGTGATTTCTTTTGTCTAAAAATCTCTTCCTACATGCAAATGTAAAATAGTTTGTTCAGTGCCTTAATCCTTCCAATGTAATCTGCATTTAATAAAACAAAGGAGTGGAAGATGCGTTGTGCAGCGTAACAGCAACTCGGTGCTGAAATTGTAAGCTTTCTGGCCAAGAAAGTTGGGTGGGTTGGTCTGTATGGGACTGGGAAGGAGGGAAAAAAGCTTGAGATTGCTGCTAGCCCTTAAAGGATTTTCTCATAAAAATGGTCTGGTGGGGTAATGTGGCCCTCTCAGTGAGGGGGTGTGCTCTGCCTTGAGTGGAAGAGGAGGACTCATCAGACCAGCAGCTCTGTGTGCAATGATGGTGTAACCTGAAATACCATCTTAGATTTGGGACAAGCTCTGAAAGACAGCAGAATAGTTATTAAGTAGCGTGGGTAAATGAATACCTTGAGAGGTATTAGAACATTCTAGATGAACTATACAGCTTAAGTGGTTTGATGTTTACAAGATCTTTTTCCCCCCCACTTCTTACAGTGCAAGAACTATATCTCTGAATATTCTGACCTGGCTATCCAGATGATGATGCACATGGTAAGATCAGTAAAATTGCTCTCAGTTAATCTTTCTGCTTTGTGTAGCTAACTTATTTGGAGAAGCTTACTGTAGTAAAAGTCTGGGGAGAGCCTTTGCTCTGTAAGTTTTGGTGTTAGGCTTTGAACGTGGCATTGAATTGGACCCTCACCTCTATCTCAGAATGCTCTATAGCTCTTTCTTTTTCTTTCACAACCACTCCAGTGGTGCAGAAGGCACTCTAATCCTTTGAAACGCAGAAGGTGTGGTACCTGTGTTCCTTTATACTCCTTTTATCTCAGTCCTGTACTTGCACCACTTCCCCTCTTGCCACCAAATGCTGCGTGAAGCGTGTCAGAGTTGGGCTTTGTCCCAGCGTTGCAGACGTGACTCAGGCGTTGGAGGCAGTGTGGCTGTGGGGAGGAATGCTGGGTGTCTGCCCTCTCAAATTGCCATCTCCTGCTCTCTGGGCTCTTGAGAGCAGCCATGGGGAGTGAGCAGGACCACACCAGCTCTGGTCATCTGCAGCAACATACAACATGTTTTGCCTCTGACCACCTCCGTGGCACCTCTTTAGCCAGAGATCCCTCAGCCTTATGAAACTGAATTAAACCATTGCCTGGAGAATGCAGAGAAACAACAAACTATGGGTGGGTTTCTGAATAGAGTATGTGGCTTACTTGAACCTGTTGGGTTTTTTTTTTAACAGTTGCTAAAGGCTATTTAGAAGCTTGCATGAGATGCTTAAGCACCTGTCAGGGGGTTGGGGGGAGCGTAAATCTTTTGTTCTGACAACAGTTTCCCACTCTGAGCATTGCAATGTGGTGTGCTGTAAATAGCCAAAATTGGAATATAACCACACCTTGCATCCGGCTGAGTGTTGGTTACACTCTTTGGAGGTAGTCTTGCCCAGGATGCTTTAGTATCTCCACGTGAATAATGCAGGTTAGCACTGTGTAATTAAATGTCAGCTGCTGTAAGCAGTGCTAAGGATCTTTGGGGTGGGGACCATGTCATATTCCATCATCTTCAAGGAAAGAGTATATGCAGTTCCAAGTGCTTGACGTTTTTTTTCTCTTAACTGTTATCTTTTAATTTCTCCTTTCTTCCTCTGTCTCCAATCTCCCCTGTCAACAGAAGGATCAGGTAGGTGAGCAACATCATGCCTGTGGTGATAGCCTGCTTGTAGTTCACTTCTTGCTCTGTTAGCGGCGTACATGGTGTGGTTGTACTCAGTGTTGACAGATACAAGGGATATTTGCCATTTAAACCAGAGAAAGGTTGCAGACTTCCTCTGACAGACCAGTCCTGCTTCCAGCTCCAGGTACCAGTCTGTGCTACTGAGTTTTCAGCTTGGTTACGTTTTGGACAGTGAAGCAGACAATATGCTCGCTTTCACACAAGAAGGATTAGATGTAGGAAAAGCATGCCAGTGGCTTCTGTCAGCTTCTGGTTTGAAGTCTGGGCTCAGAAGGGCTTTAGTGAAGCTATCCCCAGGTCTTTTCTTGGCTAACTTTTAAATCCAGGGCATCTGGTTTAGAGCATATGAACTGGAAAGAAGATGAGGGAAGCCTTCAGGCTCCCGCTTCCTAGAGCTATTTGGGCTTTTAATTTAACCAATACAGGGAGACCTTGTGTCTGTCATCTCTCTGTGAGAGAACGTGTGTATGTGGGTGTTGCTGTAACATTAATAGCTGGAAACGCTTCTTACAATGCATGAACCAAAGGGCTTGACTTAAAGTTACTGCCTGGAGTAGTCTGAAGCAGCACCGTATCATTGAGATACTGCTTTTGCCTGTGCATGAGGTTGTGGCATGATGTATTAACTGTTGTAAAGCCTCTGCTGTAAGAAGCTTGATGCCCTGGTGACAGGGTGGGATATGATCCTATTTTTTAAATTTTTTTTTTCTTTTTTAGCTTAAGTAGACTTTAGGTAGGGAAATCAGAGTTCCATGTGTCACTCTGCACAGCCTTTCTCACTTTGTGTGGGTATAGTGTGGCCTCTTCAGAGCAGTTTGTATTTATTTTTATGTTTAGCAATGTACATTTCTAAAGACTTGGAAAGCCTTTGTAAAGCCTTTGTTTGCTGTTTTCCCTCTTCCTGTGAAAAGAGCACATGACAGATGCTTGTCAGGAGGGCTTTGGTTTTAACATGGGTAACTCTTGTTTCTTATAGGCTGCATTCAGTAAAGAGGGAGTCTGTTTCTGTTTGCAAAATGTGATGTTACTGGATGCTTTAAAGAAGGTAGTTTGTGGATGAGGAAAGGAGTCCTTTCTTCTAGGTTTCTTTCAGCTTTTGGGTAAACTCTGAAGTCAAGATAACTAGCTTCCTCTGTGATTACTTAAAGCTTTTGGGGGAGCGGCTTTGAAGATGCAGATCTTGTGTGATTCTGGTGGCCTGTTTTGGTGTTGGTAGCTCCTAAGTCAACTCCTTTGAAGGGCTTGCAAAGCTCATGGTAAATGGGTTTTTAAATGGATGTGGTCTAACCTCTTCCTCTTTTAAAGGAACTTCTAAATTTCACCTGGTAGTTGTCCTGCCTATAACCTTATTGAATGCTTTGGCAATACTCAAAGTAGAAGTAGTTGTGAAACTTCTAATTGTGTGGGAGCCTTTTAAAACTTTGTTTTCTGTGCCTGCTCTAGGCTCCATAGAAAGGGCAGAGTCTGCTGAACTTCTAACAATTGCTTATACATCTCTTTCCAGCAACCAAAGGACATTTGTGCCATGGTTGGGTTCTGTCCTTCCGTGAAATCTGTTCCCCTTCAGAAACTGGTGCCAGCTCAAGTGGTTCCTGAAGTGAAAGTGGAAAGTGTGGAGGTAAGATGGACTTTCTGTACTCAACAGCTTCACCTTTCCTTTTGCTGCCATGCAGTGGACTAGGTGAAATGGGAAAACACAAACTTCTCTGTGTAGAATAATCCAAGTCTCCCTGCGTGTCAATTCCTGGCCTTTTGTTTCTGACATTCATCTGTGAAATGGGAGAGCTGACTGACTTGTTAGAATACCAAAGCCTATGCTAAACTGAAGCTCTAAGGTAATGTTTCAGGATTGACAGGGGAACTCTTGTTCCAACCGTTCTGCATGGCACTTCAAAGGTTGGAGGGCAGGTTGCTGGATTTGAGTTTTCCTCTACGTTTTCAGTTGTGCTTCGATTCCCTTTAACAACGTGACAGCCTTCTGTGTACACAGATCAGTGATCAGAGTGCTGAGCTCTGAGTCTGGAGAAGCACCTTGGCTTCCCATGGCCTTTGGGTAACACCTGGGCTGAGGTGGGTTGTTTTGGGGTTCTTTTGAAGAAGAAAGCGACTTTTTAGGGCAATTAACTTTTGATTAGCAGGCTCCAGTTTCCCTCAAGTCCCTCTGTTTCTAGGTTTCTTTTGCAAATAGGGGGGTGCTTGTAAAATTACAAATTCATAATTTTGTCCTCAATTAGTGCATTTTAAACACCACTTTGTATTTCCCTTGAACCCCAGTTGCTGTGGGGCAGCTTATTTCATGCACGTGTGTTTTCTTCTAGATTCAGTTCCCTTCCTTGTACTGCTTGGGGATTGTAGTCTTTAGTCTAACCAAATGGCTGTTTGAAAAGGCTTTATGCTGAGACCTTTTGAGGTTGGTTTTGGGTTCTGCATGACCTTTTAAATTCAGCTCAAACTGGCCAGCTAGGTAAATGAACCGGTGTGCCACACTTGAATGGCAATGCTGGTCTCTTATGGACTGTCCCGGTCAGGTGCTGATTTATTGTTTGTATTGTTTGTTCTGTGTACTCAGAAAACCTCAGTTCAAGAGAAGACCTTTTCCTTGTGTGAAATATGTGAGACTATGGTGAAAGAAGTGACTGGCCTCTTGGAGAGCAACAAGACAGAGGTGTGTAAGTGGTGGAAGAGGTGCCTTTTCCTATACTTTGGCTAAAAAGGGGGCTGTATTGGAGGGGGAAGGAAAATGAATTTCGCTGTCTGTTTTCATGAGAGCAAGAATTCCATCGCGGGGAGGACAGAGTTAGAAAACATAGTTATGAATTGAGCCTGACTTCTGTTCCTCATTTGCCATGTGTCCTTCTTTGTGCTTCAGGAGGAGATTGTACATGAAATGGAGGTGATCTGCTACCTGTTCCCAGCAAGTGTCAAAGACCAGTGTAAGGACTTCATAGATGTCTACGGCCAGGCTTTGATTGACATGCTCTTGGAGGCAACGAATCCTGAAGCAGTGTGTGTTATGCTGAAATGCTGTGTGGCCAACAAGCCTCCGCAGCAGCCAGGTTGGTAATGAGGAGCACAGTGATTGCAAAACGAGCTAGTTCTCACTTCTCTCCACGCTCCTTTTGAGGACACTTGCTTTAATACTTTGCTGATGCTGCCTCCTTTCCTCTGTGTGTGGGAACTACCTGAGCACTGACGTTGAGGTGTTTTACCTTCTCAGTTGTAGTGAAACCCGCAGGTGGCTTCTGCGATATCTGCAAGATGGTGGTGGCTTATGCAGACAAGGAACTGGAGAAGAATGCCACGACAGCTGAAATTGAAGCTTTACTGGAAAAAGTCTGCCACTTCCTGCCAGAGTCTGTCAGTGATCAGGTAAAGAGCTTGTGCAGGGGGCGGGCTAAACAGCGATGGTCATGTTGATGGTTGGGATCTGTCCTCGCTGATGTTATGGAATTCACAGACCAGTTTGTGTTGGAAGGGACTTCAAAGCCCATCCAGTTCTGACACCCTGTCACAGGCAGGGACACACCCTATCAGCCAAGGGTGCACAAAGCCCCGTCTATCCTGGCCTTGAACCCTGCTGGGGATCCAGGGGCAGCCCCAGCTTCTCTGGGCACCCTGTGCCAGGGCCTCACTGCCCTCACAGGGAAGAATTCTTTTTAATGTCTCATCTACATCTCCCCTTTTGTGGCATCCAGCAGAGAGCAACATGCAATTCGATATGAATTTTAGGTGAAGCCATCTTATTAGGTGAAATCACACAGATTCTATACCTTTATTACTGCAAAGATGGCAAGCTAAAAACCTGCTAATTGGTTACACACACTGTTCACACCATATTGATTGGTTAGTAATTATAACGAGTTCTGATAAAGCAAAATATTGTTAGTTTACTTTTAATGCCTAAAAACATCAGCACACCTGCTGGTTTTGATCATCATGTTATGGTTGGTTCCTAACATGTTCTGTTACTCCCAAATACCTTCCCATAACTGCTTCTTGGTTTAGGGTAGCCTGTACCCCTATCAACAAGGCTGCTGTGTTTTGAGAATGTGATTATTAAGATACTCCCTGCATGAGTAGCTTTTCCTGTCTCATGGGAACAGAAGAATATTGTCAGGGCCTAAATCTTGGGAGAAGAGAGCTAGGCTGCTAGCAGGCCTGCTGTCTTCCCCAACACCCTTTTAGTTTAAACCCATTGCCTCTTGTCCCATCACCAAGCTCACTGATGAACAGTCCCTCTCCAGCTGTCCTGTATGCCCCTTTAGGTACTGGAAGGCCAAAACTTCAGAGTGTATGTAGCCCTACAGTGACAGTTATGCTTGCCTCACTTTCTGAGCGTCTCACCTGTTAATTCTGTCTACGTGCTAATTTTAGGTCCGTCTCTCGAGTGTCTCTGCTGCTATAAATGTCCAGGTACTCATAATAGAGGTCTCTGTGTTTGGCTGACTGCCGTGGTCTCTGGCTGGAGACAAACTGTCCACAGGTGCAGCTGGGACTGGCTGGTGTTCAGCACCCAGCTCCTGCCCAGGTTTCTCTTTAGCTAGCACCAAGGCATCGCAGCTTCTCATGCGTGGTGGAGCAAAAAGGGGAGCAGAGCTGATCCAAGGCAAATGGCTGCACAGTCCTTGCTGTGTGGCAGCGTGCTTGCCCCTCAAAACAAGGTGGTTGAGGTGAACAGAAGGGCAGAAAGTCTTGCAGGGTATCTGAAAAATAAGACTGGAGTGCTGCATCTTGTGGTGGATTTTATAAGAGTGGTCAGTTTTGCTCTACCAGAGGCTAGGAGGAGTTTGGGGTGCAGGGGGATTAGTTCTTTTGCACTCCCCATCCATGGGGGTTGGCAGCCGTTTCAACAGATGGAGACTTTTAAGGGCCTGAATTGAGTGGCTGGACTGTTGCACTCATTTGCAGTCAGTAAAGGATTGCCTGGAAGTCCTCAGAGAACAGTGGGTGGGAACAGCTGAAGGGATTTTTTTGGGTTGGGGGGGGCGTGGGGGGGGCATGTTTCCCCTTGACACTGATCCTGTTCAGGGGATTAACGAAGTTAATTGGAAGTAGGCTGGCGTGATTTCAGTGAGGCAGCAGAGTGACACCTCTCAGGCTGCTGCGATCAAGGTTTACCTGGAAATCTCATTAGGTGGCTGCTGAGCGTCAGTGAGTGGCAACTGCTGCTGAGTGTGCTTAGGTATACAATAGACAGGCCCAAAGCTGCTGTGGGACAGCTCTTCCCGCTAGCTGCTGTGAGGCTGTTTAATAGCAGTGGCTCACGTATGAATCGGCGCCGTTAGTCTGTCTGTCTGCTTTGGATGTGGCCTCTCCACTAGAGGGCTGGATGCTACCGATGGAAGCTCTGCAGCCGACCGTTGCTGCTGAGGCTGACAGCAGCTTTGGAGTACTGCATCCCTGCTGTCCTGCTCAGGATGTTTGTCTCCAGCTTGTTTCGTGTGCTTTCTTCTTGGGACTGCAGCGATCTCCTGGGTTAGAGACTAAGCTTTGCAAATCAGAGCCTGTCCTGCTTGGGTCTCTTCCCAAAGTTTTTCCTGCCTAGTTCTTTTCCCTCTGACCCCTTACTCATCTCAACCTGACAGCTGCAGGCAGGTATGAGCTAGCAAAAAACCTGATGTCGTTGTGCTGTTAGCGTGATGCTGAGTCCTTTTAGACCTGCAGAGCTCAAGCCTCTGGTCCGCTGGTTTGGAGTGTGTTATTTGGGGTGTTTGGAGTAGCATAGAGGCCTGCCTGCTGAAGACCCTGACTTCCTCTTCGTTCTGAGGAGACTCAACCTGTGTTTCGTTACAGTGTGTTCAGTTTGTGGAACAGTACGAGCCCATGGTTGTGCAACTCCTGGCAGAGGTGATGGATCCCACTTTTGTTTGCACCGTGAGTATTGCGTTCAGCTCTTTGCAGTCCGGGCTCTGGAGCGGGCCTGCCCCGCCTCTCTGTGGGCCTTCAGTGCCCAGCCTGAAGCAGCTCTGCTGGAACAAAGCTTGGCACATGGAACGCATGGAGCAGATGCAGTTGTGCAAGGCCTTGGGCTTGCTGAATGGGCAGCTGTCTGAGGGCCAGCCCCGTGCAGGGAAGGGTGGAAGAGAAGAGCTGCCAGCGGTTGAGGTTCAGTAACAAGGTGTAGCGTGCCCCGAGTGCCGTGACGGGAAGTTCAGTGACCTTTCTTGAGAAAAGGTCTCGCTTCTCGAAACCTCATCTGAAAGCCCAGTTTGGGTAACTTAACTCTTCCTCGTGTCAGGTTACTGCTTTGCCTCTGCACGTTCCCCTGCGAGCGTGACTGCCCTTGTGGGCTGAGCATGGTGCTGTGGGAGCTCCAAAACTGGGCTGGGCGGTGTTCCCACGCTCGGTCAGGTGGAAGCTCAGGTGTTAAGGCTGGAGTGGAGGTCTCCTGGTGCTGACTCTCTGCTCTTCTTTTCACAGAAACTCGGAGTCTGTGGGCCGGTGAAACAGCCTCTGCTGGGAGATGATGCTTGTGTCTGGGGTCCGGGTTACTGGTGTAAGAACATGGACACTGCTGCTCAGTGCAACGTACGTAAAGCAGGGTTCTGCCTCCAGCTTCCTGTTGCTCTTTGCCAGCTCCATATAAAGGACTCTTCTGGCTTCTGTTCCACACCTTCAAGTGGATGAATTCCAGTTTTGGGAACTAGCCAGAGGTGGTTAGATTCGATGAGAGGGTCTGCCATAGCCCTTAACGTGTTTAGAGTGGATTGTTTCCTCTCCCTTTCGTTCTGTCCTATCCCCTACCCACCTGCCAGTGTTACAGAGTCTTTAGTGAGGTATGTTGTGAGCTTTACGTTTAGATTTTCATTCCTGCAGCCTACAGACCATGTCATGACCTCTCACAAGCTCTCAAAATTGACTTCCAGTATTGCTGTGGGCTGGTGCTTTCTTTGCCAGGCCTTAATGGCTAAGGGTCATCAGCATTCCTTCCTGAAGCTTCTGGGTGGGGACGAGGATGTTGTTTATTCTAGTCCTCTTTGGAATTACTTAAACCCAACAAAACTCAATCCTGAAATCCTGGCTCAGCATGGGGTGGTGATTTGTACACGTAGATGGCGTGTTGGTTTCCAAACAGGCTTTCCCCCCCCCCACTAACCTACGCTCTTTCTTCCCCTTTAGGCTGTTGATCACTGCAAACGACACGTGTGGAACTAGAAGAAGAATTTCCAGTTCCCAAAGCTTGCCATGGCTCTTACAGAAATAGTGTGGGCCGAGGTTGGCGGAGAGCTGTATCTCAAACGTCCTCTCTGCCTCATTAACAATTTGACCTTCACGTTCCTTTATCGTAACTCTTCTGTAGCAGTGCTGCTGTTGGAGGATCAGATCTTCATTGTTGACTTAACAAAGATATCTCTGATTGTACAGTTTAACTCATTACGCTTCTAAAAAATAGTCAGTGTGGTGTAGATTTTATTTGGGGTTTTTTTTCCTAATTGGTAGGCTGAAGTGTTTTTTTTAGGTGCTGGGAAGAACGGCAGAGAAGGTGAAGTGAGACAAGATTATTACCTTTTTAATTAAAAAGAAGAAAAAGAGAAGAGGATGTAACGACTAAACTTTGAAATGGCTTTCTGTAGTCAGCACTGGGAAGATTACATGCTTTGCATTTTTAACATCTGCCTGGAATACTGATTTTCTGTGTTAACTGTAGGGAAAACTCTTAAGGGGTGAAGTTGAATCTTGGGAATCCCTTTGGCTGGAATTTTCCAAGCTCTGCAGATGCAGAGGAGGGGACTTTGTGTGCCCAGCTAACTTCTAAAGTTACCTTAAAAAAAGAGAGAGATGCATTTGAGTGCCCCTGCTTCTGTGTTTCAGTGACAGCACTTACAGCTCGTGGTGGTGTCATAGCTACGGAAACCCTCCTCAACCTGCAGTCACATCCTTTGTGTTTCCTTGGGCTACTCAGTCTGAGAATGGCTCTTCTGCTCTCCAGCCCCATACAGTGGGATTTGGGTCTCCTAATGCATGCTGATGTACTTAAGGAATGGCTCCCCCCCCTTTTTTTTTTCCCCTTTTTTTCTTTTCCTTGTCCTAGTTGCTCAATTCTGCTTAGTCTTGCAGCTTCCTACATGCAGCCAGCTGTGTGCCAAGGAGGTGGGGCGAGCTGGGTCTGAAGATGATGGAGGGGCAAGAAGTCAGCAAGGGGCTGTGCTTATGTCAAAGGGACTTTGGTGCAGAGGGCAGGACACATGGAAAAAGACATCTTTCTTGCAAACCCCCAGTTTGTTCCTTGATCTGTTTGGGTTGGTTTCTCTCTCTTTTTATCCTCTCACAGTGTGTTTCAGTCAGGTAAAACTTGGGAGGTGCTGTGAGGCTCGTGGGCAGCTGCCACCCGCTCTTGCTGCCACCCTTCTGCGTGGTTTAAAGTGTAAATTACCTCTTGGGAAATGACTCCCAAGCAGCAAGCGGAGCTGGTGGATGGCTGGGAGCCAACCTGCCTCTCACACCTCTGCAGCATCCCACCGAAACAGCCAGAACAAAAGCTTTCCATGGCAGGCTGCTATCCCAAAAAACAAGTCAGGAGGTGTAGAGGGGATCTGGGGGGTAAGAATCAATGCTTCTGTTGCTTGAGGTGGACTTTGCGTCTCCTACCAGTGTTCTGCACGTAGTTCTGATGATGTTAATCCCCAAAATGGAGCCACCAAAGTGAGGAGACCTTTGGGAAGGAGGAGCTGGGCAGATGTGGAGCTTTGAAAATTCCAGTCCTGTTCAGAAAGGTGCTGGCAAACTGCTGCTGTTCCTGCGGTGTCTTGGGTGAGGCGGGAGTTCTGCCACCGCTTTAGCACCAACCAAGAGTAATTTTTGGGCCGTTTAATGGAAAACCACTTGTCTGCAGCTTTTGTGTATGGAGTGGCTGGGTGGCATTGGCAGACAGCAATGCCTGTTTGTCCTTCCTCTTTGTGTTTGTACAGAGCACTGAACCGCTCATGGCTTAGAAAAAAGGAAATAATTTCCCCTAAAGACGTGTAATTCCCACAGCTTTCTGTCCTGGCAGTGGCTCCAGCAGCGTATCCCAGTTGGGGTAGATATGCCAGATAGGAAATGGGCTCACTCCAGTGGAGCTGCCCTGGAGGTACAGGCTTGCGTTACATTGCGGCATGTGGGATGGGATCGGAGCTTTTAAACACCATGGTGTTCCCCTAACATGAATTTTTTGGGGGGGAAAGGGGCATGGATTGACGCTTGCTTGTAGAGGCTGGCAAGGTTTTAATTTTCCTGGCTTTTTTCAGTAGCAAAGGATTCATGCTAATGACCTGTCAGGCACAGTGATCGGGGGAAATCCGGTGCTGCCGCCGGGAGTCTCCTAAGTCTTCTCCCTTCCTGTGGACCGTGGCACCTGACCCGCTTGAGCGATGCTGTGGGGGGGACACGTGCAGTTGCTGTCTAAAGAACATTGTCTTGACTTTTGCACAAAAGCTTCCTCAATGAACAATAAAACCTTCTTGTCAACGGATGCGTTTGCCTTTCATTCCCTTGTTGTTGACTTCCTTACTGGGCCAGGAGGCACATCCCGAAGCCTCACTGGGAATGGTGGGATTTAGCTTCCCCTTGCGTTGCTGTCGCGTGGGATGTGTGCCCTGTCCTGCCTTTGCTGCATGGAGCGGAGCTGCAGGCTGGAGAGGCTTGCTGGGGACCTGGCTGGGTGCAGTGCGTGATGTGAGGCAACAGCCCTGTGTTGCAATCTCTGCCAGGCACACGGGCCCCAGGCAGTTCTTCCCAAAGCTGCTTGGTATCAGGCTTAGGTTTAACATCTTGTTTTCAATTTAAAAAATGGGTTTTTTTGAAATGCTACGCTAAATACACCCTTACTCCCCTTCCCTGCTCTTCAGGGTTCCCACCACCCCCTTTTTTTGGTCTCTGTTGGTTTTTCTTTTTTAAGGGATGATGCTCTAGTCTCTCTCTATATATAAATATACACGCACACGATAGGTCCCTGGCTGTGCCCTCCCTTCCCTTTGCAGCCAGGAATGGCGAGGTTAGTGTGGAGCAGCAGGTTCTGGGCTGGGTTTGACTTCCTGGGAATACCTGCCTGGCTCTCTGGTCCCTCCCTCCGCTCGCAGCCTGGTGATGATTTTATAATCAAGGCATAAGGAGAGGGGTGGGGTAATTGCCCTGCGTAGGTGGGGGTTCTCACTGCTTCTCCTAACCCAGGTGAGATTCCTCAGTCCCGGAGCGCAGCACAGGAGAGGAACCAGCCACTGAGGAACTATCTTGGGAACGGCATGGAGAGCAGATGGAGTGGCTGGGTGCTGATCCTTTTTGTATGCCTGGGCTCCTACCGAGGTAAGGCCAGGCCTGGCGTCAGGACTCGAGGAGAGCCCAGAAAACCCCTCTGAACCCCCAGTTAGCATGTTTAAGACCTCTCCCAGAGAGCTGGGGTGGGATTTGCTTCTTGCCCACCTGGATGTGAGTGTTGCCACTTCAGCACTTTAAAGACAAACTTAGGGCAATGGGGGGTTTCCCACAGAACTGGTGTTTGGCTGGGGCATGGAGAGAAGGGAGGCCACTGGACTGAGCCCATGTATGTGTGATTTGGGTGAAGCCACTTGGTTATTCTTGCACAAGGGAGTGACTGTGGTGTCACGTACGAGGTGCAGGCGGCAGGAATCTGCGTCTGCTGGGGCTTGTCAAGCTCTGTGCAGGGTGATGGGCTGCAGCTGTAGGGACCTTCAGAGACCTCCCTGTGCTGGGGCTTAGGGTGCCTGTGAGCAAATCTCCCCCTCCCTGGCTGCGCTTCGGCTGCTGTTTCCAAGGTACCCCCTGAGAGTAGGGAGGCGATACCCGGCTCACGCCCAGGAAGCAGGTTGGGAAGAGCCCATTTCCCTCCCTGCTCAAGGGGCAATCCCTTGTTCCTGGGGCCATTTTTCCCAAGGGAAGCCACAGATCCCTGCTCTTGTAGCCAAAATAAAACACCCCAAACCAAATGCTTTGAGAAGGAAGAGCCCCTTTTTATGGTCCAATCACTCCAGGCTCGGCCCATTGGGCTCCTCTGACGTGACCTGCTCAGCACAGGCTTTGCGGCAGAGGACCGGTGCCCACATGCGTGTGGCCTGACGGCCCAGGGAAGGGGGGGACGTGCCGAGGTTGCTCCAGTCAGCAACAGGCAGAGCCGGAAAGTTCACCCGCGCACGGCATGTCAGTCCTCCGGGCGCTGGCTGTCCTGGCAGCCGCTCTCGGAGCAGCAGCCTGGCTGGTGGGGGGGCTGGGCAGGGGTGGTGAGTTGCAAGACTTGGTGGGGCCACGGCACATTTTGAGAAGGATTTTGGTGCTGATGGGGTGTTTTTTTGATATAACAAGGGGTGTGTGCCCAGGCAGGAACTGGGGCACCGGGGCCTACGCCGCCACCCTCAGGGTTTACATCACAACCTGCTCGCCAGGCTCTCCCGGCTCAGCCAGCACGCTGCAGAGCTTGGTGAAACGCTGGTACAGCCCTGCCAGAGCTGGAAATTTGGTGCTGGACCCTCCCTGCTGAGCAAAGCCCACTGCCATCCCCCATTGCCCCAAGGGCCTGGCAGCTGTGGGCATCAGGCAGTGCCAGCTGGCCGGGGGACACTGGGGTGGCACAGGTGCATCCCTGCCTTGTACTGCGCTCCGTGCCAGGGCTTTGCCCAAAATGGTGTCATCTGCTGTCCTGCTGCTGAGGTGCTGGTCAGCTCTCATGGCCGCTCTGCTGTGGCATTGAGATGTGGAGGAGAGCTCATGGGGCACCGGTTGCTCTGGCTGCTTGCCCTGTGGCAACACTTTCCACCTGGGGAAGCTCCCTCTGGTCTGAGCAGATGGGCATTATTATTGTTACTTATTTTTCCGTTGGGGCACTTCTTGCCTGAGTTTCAGTGTGAGCAGAGGAAGGAGCAAGTGTGGAGCTGAGAGCTTTTAGGCCAGTGAAATCTCCCCACACTCCCTGTGCTGCTGCTGGCAGCACCCTTATGCTGCTGGGCAGCTGCTGGGCAGCATGGGGCTGTGTGAGATGCCTGTGGGGCAGGCAGAGCCAGCTCTGGAACCAGCTCTGGGTTGTTGCCTCTGCTCTTTCTCTCTCTTGGCCTCTTTATCTTTGGTGCTGCCCCTTAACGCTTCTGCTGACTCGCTGTTCTCCTTCACTCTGATGCCAGCGCCAGGATTAAAACAAAATAATCCCCACTTATCAACTTCTCAGCTGATGCAGCGACTGCGGCATCACGCTGCTGGAAGGGGGTGTGGGAAGCTGTGCATGAGAAACTGGGGAGGGGGGACTCACCCTGCCCCCGGGCTTCCTCCTGCCCTAGTGCTGCTGTCAGCCCGATGGGGTAATCCGGGCTGAAACACCACCCGGCAACCGCTGAGCTGCTTTTGGGAGCAGGCAGGGCTGGTGGGGAGCTCTGGAGCCCCCCCCCACCCCACTGCAGCCCACACTCTGGGGTGGCCCTGGATGCCTCAAGCCTGTGCCCTGTGGATGAGCTGAAGGTGTTGCCAAAATCTGGGGTGCAGGAAAACGGTTTTGGGGAGAGATTTGGTAAGGGCAGTGAGGATGGAAGGAGCAGGTCCTTTACTCCTGCTATATGAAGCCACGGTGCCAGGTGGTAAAAGCTGGATGCAGAAGCTCTGGGGGATGCTATGCTTTGCTTAGAAGCACCAGCTGCAAGAGGGTGTGCAGAAGGCTCTGTCCATCCTTCTGTCTGTGAGCAGCTCCTGGCCAAAACAGGGCCAAAAAAAAAAGGGGCCTGGATTGTGCTGGCTCCTTGCCTCCTCCCCAGCCACATCCTGGGTGGGCGCATCCCTGCGTGGGGGAACAAATCATTGCCCCATCGCAAATGAATCCTGACACGCCAAAGTGGCAATTAAACCTCCGGCATTGCGCCACATCACCGGCACCCTGCTCAGGGTGGGGGGTGTGGGGGTGGGGGATGATGCCACTGCTGCCATGCTGGGGATTTGTAGCCAGGAGAAAATGCTGTTGTTGGGAGGAAATGAAAACAAAAAAAAACCCACCCCAAAAGCAACAACAAAACCCCCAAAACACCCACCCCCTCCAAAAACAAAACCCCAAACCTGAAAAACAAACCACCCAGAAATGGGGTTGCTCAATCATTGCTGGGAGCTGTGGTTAACCAGCTGCTGTGCGGGACTCAGGGCTGCCTCCCACCCCTCCTCCTCCTCCTC
>VZTU01030141.1:62952-96650 GCA_013400835.1 Zapornia atra | reverse complement strand
CCTGAAGTTACAACTCCAGAGGCTACAGAGGCACCCACAACTAAGGCAGAGTCTCCCACTACTCTTAAGGCTAAGGGGCCAACCCCTGAAGTAACTGAGGCTGACACACCTGTCATGCAGAAGACAACATCTACTAAAGTGACAACTACAGTCAGAGCAGATAAAGTTACAACCCCTGCACCTGATGGAGCAGCCAGCATGACTGCAAAGGACATGACTACAGCAGTAGAAGGGTCAGTGGTGGCTACAGCTGGGCCTAGTGAGATTGTACCAGGAACTGACCAGAAGGACGAAACCACAGCTAAAATTCTGACTACTCCTACAACCAAAGAGCCAACAACCGAAATAGAAACAACCACAGCAAGCAAAGAGATAACAACACCCAAGAAAGCCAAACCCACTGTCCTTAAAGACATTTTAACAACGTGGAGGAAAGAGACAACTACTGCAAAGCTGGTGGTGACAGCTAAGCCTGGTGACTCTCCTATTCCAAATACATCTCCCACATCTAAGCAGCCTGTCACTACAGCAGCTGAGTCAGACACAACTCCTGTGGACAAAACGACTGCAACAACAGCTGCAGAAGAAGAAGAAGTCACCCCAGCCAAGCAAGACAAGACCCCTGCACCTAAGGAGACTTCAACAGCTAAAAAAGAAGACAGCCTGGTGGGGACAGCGACTGTAGTAACAACAGCAGCTACAACCCCCATGCCCAAGCCCACAATTAAACCTGGGGTGATTGTAACGACAACTAAAAGAGACACAACTGTGGAAGCTAAGCAGACTGTGCCAGCAGTGGCCAAAGAGAGTGCAAGTGCTACTTGTGTTGTTGTAGAGACAACAACTGCTGGTAAGGAAGAGGTAACAACCAAGGAAACCAGTGTCACACCAGAAAAAGAAATGGAAGATGCCACTGAAGAAGTCCCTAGTATTGACAAGGTGGAGGAAACCACAGTTGCCAGAGAGACCTCTACAAGAGATAAAAAAGACACGATAGAAGAAATGTTTCTTGTTTCTAAAGGGACATCCAAACCAACTATACATTTCCAGGAGGTTACTGACACAAGCGATGAGCCTCAGCCAGCCCGCCCTGAAACTCTGCCTGTAGAAGAGCCTGAGATGAACAACAAGCCTTTAATAGACACTGCAGACCTGCCAAGTTTGACTGGAGAAACACAAGGTAATCGCATTCCAGTAGCTACAAAAGCACCAGTAACTCCACCAGAGAGCAACACAACATGTGAGCAAAGGACATTTCTATCTGCTGCGGCAAGAACGTGGCATGGTGGTCAACCATAACCATGGTGCTACAGCTGCCAGCGTCCTGCATACGGGTGCCTCAGTTTCCAGCTGTGGTGGAGTGGAAATTCTCCATGTAGTTTAGAGGGCGATGGTGTTTCAGCTGTTGGTTTCAGTAATTGGTCTGGCTGAAAAACGTTTGCTGTAAGAACTGTAGGAGATGCAAAGAGAAAAGTCAGTGAGAACACTGTTGGGTTGGGTAGTTGGGCTGAACGTCCACTGTTACTCATGGCACCTGATCTGGCATTTTGTAGTCACATACAAAAAAGCTTGGTGAGACAGACAAGAAGTCTTCTCCTTGCTGTCTCTTTCCTCTGTGCTTTGTGCCATAACATTTTTCATGGCCTCACTATTTATTTTAATCAGATAACAGCCCCTAGGTGCTGGGGCCTTCTTCTTAGTCATGTGTGGGACACAGGGGGAATGGCCAGCCTCTTCTCAGTGTCTGTGGGGACAGGACAAGGGGTGATGGCCTCAAGTTGGAGCACAGGAAGTTCCGCACCAATATGCAAAAGAACTTCTTCCCGGTGAGGGAGCCCTGGGACAGGCTGCCCAGGGAGGTGTGGAGTCTCCTGCTCTGGAGATATTCCAGCCCTGTCTGGACACCTCCCTGTGTGAGATGTCCTAGGGACCCTGCTTTGGCAGGGGGGTTGGACCCGATGATCTCTGGAGCTCCCTTCCAACCCCTATGATTCCGTGATTCTGTATTGAAAGATATTTTTCAGGGGAAAAAAAACAGTTTTAAAAATGGAAAATACTGGGATTTTTGTCCAAAACAGATCCATCCTTCCTTGATATTTAGCTGAAAAGAAATGAAAGTGTTTTTTAAGAAATAAGGAGGAGGACCCAGTAGAGCAGCTTAGAGAAACATCAGGTAAACATTCTGGTGTGTGGAGAAATGAAATGTGGAAGGCAGCACATGGTGTGTTTGTAGCTCTTTGTCTGACACAGGGCCTCAGGTAAGCAGTCAGTGGAGGTATCCGTATCTCGTCAGTGAATGGCTGGTCTTGGGCTCCTGGGACCAAAACACGAGGCCAGACTTTCCAAGAATGTATCTCCAATGTGCAATTAAACCCCTTGCCCCACAAGTGCCAGGTGGAGCCCTGATGGATAGAGGGCCCTGCCCACCGCACGCCATTGCGGTGAACAGCCCCGGTGCTACTGGTGGCAACATGTTTTTTGTTAAATGACCCCAAACCGCTGTGTTTTGCAGTGAGGGATGAGAAGGACCTGTGCAGCGGGAAGCCGGCGGATGGCATGGTGGCACTCCCTAACGGCACCCTGGCTGTCTTCCGAGGTAGGGGCTACATGAGGCATGAGCTGCTGTACCCCCTCAGTCCCATCCCAAAGGCAGGAGCAAGGAAAGAGGGGAGGGGGATTCTCCTCTCCAGTGCCTTTCTCCCTGCCCCCACCTGTCTGTCCGTTGTTTCACCCTGTCTCCTCCCGCCGCGCAGGTCACTACTACTGGCTGCTGAACGGCAGGAACCCGCCGACAACCAGTCCCCGCCGCATCACCGACGGCTGGGGCATCCCGTCCCCCATTGACTCCGTCTTCTCCCGGTGCAACTGCGACGGCAAGACCTTCTTCATCAAGGTGGGGAGCGACCATGAGGGCAGCAGCAGAGGACATGCGGGGCTGGGTAGCTTAGAAATAAATGCGATGGGCTTGAAACGCAGCCCTTGCAGGAGAGAGGCTGGGCCTTGCTCTGGGCCGAGTCTGCCTTGAAATGGTGTTTCTCAAGGGAAGACTTGTTTCGGGGGCTGCTTCCCCCACTAATGGTTTGGAGACAAAGCACTGGACAGCTGAGCAATAGCTACACATGAGCCCCGCTTCAGAAAACCCCAACTCTTTAAAACATGGGTATTTCATCCTGACTTTCCCTTGTCCACACATGGCCTAGGTTAGCTCCTAATGCATTTCCCCTCCTGAAAGGAGACAATGGTGAACCACACTCACCCCGTTAGAGGCGTGGTGCTGTTACTTCCCAGTTACTCAGCCCTGGAATTCAGGCAGCTTTCTACCTGTGACACGTGAGAGATTGGAGCTGCCTTGCTGGGTAATGGCACTCACAGTTCATTCCCAAAAGACTTTTCTTACTCCAAGGCAGTGTTAAAAGACAGCAGCAGGTAGTTTTAATTAAGTTGTAACACATTTCTCCCCTAGTTGTAATAGCTGTAGGAGTGGTTCTGGTTTTACACTGTATCAGAATAGAAGCACTTATGGTCATTTTTCATCTTTCTGGTGAAGCTGGGTTACCCAGAATGGATTTCCTCTCAAGCTCCTCTTCTTCAATCACCAGGGTCCGCTGTACTGGCGTTTCACTAACGGTGTGATGGATACAGGCTATCCCAAACCTCTGGCAAACGGATTTGCGGGGCTGAGTGGGAAGATAGTTGCAACCCTCCCCGTGGCAAGATACAACAGCAGGCCAGAATCTGTTTATTTTATCAAAAGAGGTATGTCTTGTAGTGTAGTGGGTGTTGATGTATTAAGCGATGCTAGTGAGTCCCTGCTGGCGGTGTGGCCATCCGACGAGAGGGACAGCGAGGGCGCTCACGTGTCTGATGGAGCCCATGGGTGATTTTGGGTCTTTTAAACAAACGAACTCACATCTGTTTCAGATGGCAACATGCAACAGTATGTGTACAGGCAAGAGCCAGCCAGGAAGTGCCAGAGAAGAACCCAGATCACCATAAGATACCCGGCTTTCATCCCGAGACTTGTCATCAGGAGGCGCTTCCAGCGGGCAGTGAGAATGCCGAACATCATTCGGACTGTCAGAATCAACCCTTATCCATCTGGTAAATCACGTTTACTAAGTTCCTTTTACACAACCCTTTAACCTCAGCATTTTCTGACACACAACGTTCTGATCCATTATAGCAGCAAAAGGCAGCCTACAGCAAACACCCCCACACCACTCACCCGCATTTTCTTTGGCTTGCAGGAGTTCTGCGCAAGGAAATCAAAGTGGCGACCTACTGGAGAGGGCTCCCCAAAGTAATTCACTCAACCATATCCCTGCCCAACCAAAACAAGCCAGATGGCTACGATTACTACGCCTTCTCCTACAGTAAGTTAAAGCTAAAGCAAGGTGCTGTACATTTCCGAAGACTAAGAGATGGGGAAGAAAGAAGCCTATGTATCTCTTGGCTTCCCAAAGCGTGAGGTTCCCACTTGTGGTTCTGCAAGACTGGTTTTAAGCACTACTAAAAAGTCCTGAGAATTAACATTTGTTGCCTGTAACCAAGAGATCTCCCTATGAAAAATCTATTGCTACAGACAACTAGCAGCAAGGAGGTGTGCCGATTCTGAGTAGCCAGTTGTAGAATGTATCGCCCCGAGTCCAGGCTCATGGAGCACCCAAAAACCTGACACAGCCTCTTAATGACAGAGTGAAACATCCATCACTGGCTTCCATGGAATGGTTTCTGTCAAAAAAAAAAAAATGGTGGTGGGGAGACATGAACCATTTTGCTTCACAGTTCACGACTCCAGATGAGGTAGACCCCTTTCCCCCTGGCTGGGATCATGTAAAAGTACTCCTCAGAATTTTCTGGACAACTCAGGAAAAAAACAGGCCTAGGAACTGGCCATTACTTAAAGAGAGGATACCAGAATAAGTCACTGCCAGTATGAGCAAATTGCTCACCTTAAAACAAGCCAGTTCCCACTCGGGACCCACAGACTTCCCATGTCTGTAGTCGCTGCCGGTTGTATTGTCCCCAGCTTGTTTGGTTTCTAAATTCCTAAGACTATTTCTGTGCTCTAGCAGTGTCAGATTGTTCTTCCCTAGTGCCCGAGTCCCTGTTCTTGGGACAGATTTTGTTATTAGCAGTACTATGGAAATGACTAAACACAAAAGACATGTAAGAAATAAAGCTGAGGGCAAAACTGAATCAGTACAGGCTCCCAATTCCACATACACATGTGGAATGAAAAGTCTTCCCTAAATGAAATTAAAACCAAGGGCTTAAATTTAAGACTCTGTAGTTTCTGAAGTTTAACTCTGACCTATCTTCGTTTCAGATCGCTACTACAGCCTGGATGTTGGCAAGAGAATAGCAAGGCCTGTTACCGCTCTCACAGGCAAGACGGTAACCAAGGACTGGTACAACTGTCCTACCAAGTGATGCGCAGCACAGGACTGTACAAAATAAGATGCCATTTGAACGTTGACATTTTGTCTAATTTTATTAATAAAGACATTGAAATGTGTGCACACAAATCTAAGTATAAAATGCTGCTTTAAGCTCTGACTTCATAACACTAAAGCAACCACAGGCAAACTGGCACTTCTGTATACACAGCTGTAATTACTTCACAGACCATTTAACTAATATTTCCTCTGTTCAGGCCACCTCTGCCTCCCATTGCGTGAGTCACACCTGTGTTGGGAAAGAAAACAATTAATTGAAATCCTTTCCACCCTTTTCATCAAGCATTGGTACATGTGCTGCTCCAACCTTCTGTAAGGAACTGCTACTGCAGTGGAGCACTTCCTTTCTGGTATAACTCAAGCTTCCCACTCTATGCCTAGAGCCCAGCGATGTGGATACATCCTACTTCTGGCATTTGAAAGGAAGCTGTCAGCTTGGCCTTAAGTAGGATCACAAGCACAGCACTCTTCCTGTACATGAAATCGGTTAGTCCTTCCCTTTTGTTAGGGAAGAACAGGATAGAGCTTTCTCCTTGTGTAGGTCCACCCCTCGCTTTCTGTTTGGCCTTTAAAGCACTAGATAACTAGAGGTGAGTGCTACTACCAAGTCTTCTATGGTGTCAAAAATAATGCCAAGCTGAACATAATTCAGTTAAAGGTTTTTCTTAATGTAATAAATTGCAAAGAACAGGTTATTGTCACAGTTTAACTCCATGCTGCATTACAAAAATCTATAGTACTGTCAAACTTTCTTCTTCTTAAAAATCACAGCGAGATAACAACTGTAATCCCAGCACACCAAGTGGGAAACTGGTATGGAATGCTGAAAACAAAGACTGCTAAAGTTATTCCCTAAGATAATTTTATAAATTCTTCTTTTAAAAATTTGCAGTTTAAGATCTACTGCACTTTACTTTCTCTCCACTGATAAAACCCAAGTGCCACATCAGAAAATTTTCCCTAAAGCCTGCTTGGACTGACACAGTAAAAGGAAACTATGGAGCCCTTCTGGCAGGGATGCTCTATCATATAATAATGCCTTAGAAGCCAACACAGGCATATGAAGTAGCACTTCATATATGGTTCCCAGAGCAAGAATGTCCTAAAAGCTGGTTTTAAAGACAAAGAGCCCGAAATTGAGCAACCACAAACACTTACCCCTCTGTCTGTTGAACTGCCGGCCACGAACACCGGTTCTTAGCGTCGGGGGCTGCAGTCTGACACGCCGGAACGGCTTTGGCTGGTTACTGCTGGTGTCTGTGAAAGTGCAAGTGCAGGGAAGAATGGCTGTGCACAGCTGCTCACAGTTACTGTTTACATAGTTTGATATGCATTATGCTCTTGAGTTTACTTTAGCATTATGAAGGTGCATCCTTACTTCATTGACATCTTCTCTGATAAAAGTAAAAGCCTCAAAACCAGGGAGCCTGGGACTTCTTTCATCACCTTTATATGCTAGGTGGTAGGCTGGTACCTGAACAGTGATTTACTTACTGTTCTTGTACAATTTAATTGAATGAAAACTATTTAGAGCTGACATCAGACATAACAGTGGACAGAATCACTGAAGGATCGGTAACTTTTACTCCTAGAAGCGTAATTCTTACTGTGGCCTTCACCAGTTACCATGATCCAAGTAGAAATTGTTTGCCATTAAGACTAAAGGCATCAAAATGTGACCTTGCTCAAAGAGTTCTATCTTATTTTGTGTATCTTGGCTATCAGCAGTGCACGATGCTGGTCAAAAAAGTCCCCACACTTACTGGAAAGGTATGAAACTACTGATTCCAGGGATCAGTGCGTACCTGCAGATGAACTAGAAGGAGGATCTTGACTAGTCGAAGGAAGATCTGACTCATCAGATGCTTGAACTGATTCTTCTTCTTGCTGGCTGTCGATTTCTAGGCCTGCTTCTGAAGTAATTCTAGAAGAGGAGGAGGAAAAACATTTAAGTGTATTCACAGTGTCAGAAAGCTCAGGGAACAAAGGCATCATCTTGGAGCAGAAAGATTCCTGTGGAAATATCTTCCCCTGGAAATTTTCAGTGTTTTTTTTTTCCTGTTTTGTCATGTTCCCCCCCCTGCTTAAATCATGATGAGATTTACCTAGCTTCTACAAAGTAATGCCCTTGGTATGCAGCCCAACTCCAGATGCACATCCAACATATTAACTGTTCTTCAAAGAAGGTCATCAAAACATAACAACAACAATAACAACTGGAAACCTAATGTGATGGCAGTGTATATGACTAGGGAAGGGAAGAATGAAGCGGAGGGACCACGGCTGACTGGTCATGCCTGAAGATCACTAACTGGTGCAAACCCTGTTATTTGGGCTCTGTCTTCAGACAACAAAAGCCAGAAAGCATTATAGGGCTGGAAAAGAACCCTAAAGCCTTGAATTTACTTTAAATGCAGCTCACTTTTTGGTATAAGTTTTATTTACCTTGATTGTTAAATAAAAACTTTTAGAAGATGGTAACTAAAATTCAGGAATGGTGGGAATACCTGTTCTTTGCAACAGTCTGACTCGCTCTCCTATCAAGCTAAAGGCCTGTTCTGAACTCCCCCGTGTCCAGTGACCCATTTAGCTCCTCTAAGGATATACCTCTAAGTCACTACAGATTGGATGGTTTTGCAAGGAATGAGTTTGAGGCCTTAACAGGAGAGGACCCATCCTACACCTTATCTGCTGCAGTCCAAGTTGGTGTAACAAGAAAACTGTGGCACATGTAACTTGGAGCAGTAACGTGCCATTCTCTCACGACCAAACCTCCTACCTCCGAGGATGAGCGGACAGAAGTTTAGGTAAACAGTGGACTACACGGCTTTTATTACGATGACACAACTAAAAGGCATCATCCATCATAAAATTATAGCCCATCCCCCATTAGGTTTGTAATGACCATCATATAAAATACAGCAATTATAAATATTAAGGATTGCACTTGCAAAGTGGAAGACAAAATATTTTCCCTATCAAATTCTTAAGAACTGGTTACGGCCCTTGTGCTGCTCCTTGTGTACCTGCGCTGCCTTACCCCAATGACTTCACTGGATTCACCAGTGCAACGGGGAGGAGCAATCTTCCCTGTTAACAAACAGCAATGCTTTGCCCTTTATCCTGCAAACTCCAGTCCTTTCCCATCAGTATTTCACTACTAGAGTGCCCTCTGCATTTGGAGAAATACAGAAATCTTTTTTTTTTTATTGGCGACTTTTGTATTAGCTACGTTAAAATCAGAAGAAAATCTTCAAGTTTAGACAAAAAGGACAGATTGTGCTACCTCACAAAATTCCCAAGTCCTGTTTGAGCTGTGCTTACTCCCAGGTTAGGTTGAGAATGAATTACAGGCAAGCTCGGATGAAAGCAAATCATTAAAACTAACAGAATCACAGAATCACAGAGCTGTAGGGGTTGGAAGGGAGCTCCAGAGATAATTTGGTCTCTCCAAATTATCTCCCTGCCAAAGCAGGGTCCCTACAACAGGTCGCACAGGGAGGCGTCCAAATGGGTCTGGAATATCTCCAGAGAAGGAGACTCCACAACCCCTGGGCAGCCTGTCCCAGGGCTCCCTCACCCTCACTTAGGAAGAAGTTCTTCCCATATTGGTGTGGAACTCCCTGTGCTCCAACTTGGGGCCATTGCAGCTTGTCCTGTCCCCACAGACACTGAGAAGAGGCTGGCCATTTCCCCCTGTGTCCATGACATCAAGTCTTAGGAAACCAAACCAGTCCCAGTTTACCCTTCAGATTCTGCCTCTGCAAAAACTTCATCGCCATCATCAGCCGCTCCTGCCTCGGTCGTGGTGGACAGGCTGCCGGTGGATGTGGTAACCATGGGGACAGACTGAGACGCGTGCTCTGACGCGTCAGCTGATGCGCTCTCAGTAAAAACTGTCACTGCAGAGAAAGTGGAGTTTAACAAACATTAAGTCAGTTTTTATTTCTTACAGAAAACCTATGGAAATCTTGGGCAGGTCAGGGGAAGGGCTACTGAATACTCCTGACGTAGCAATAAGCACTGTAACGACCCTAATCTGGGAAATCAATGCTTCAGCCACTTACCTGGTGCTGCTACTTGCAATGGTGTTGTGGGGACGCTACGGCCACCCGATTCCTCCTCATGAGCAAGGAACAGCGGGGTTTCGTACATGCCTAAACCTGAAACACAAAGTTTTGGTGACACTTAAACTAGCCAGCTAAAATCCAGGTTAACAGTCTTCTCTCCACACACTTGATGAAATCCAGTCATTTCTACTTCAATAAGGAGACTCGTTATTTTAAGCTTTTTTTGACTTACTGCCAGAGCTAAATATAATTTACTGAAAGGTAAAACCTTGATGAAATGATTTCTATTCCTTTCACTTTCATCCTCGCCTTATGCTGTTACTTTGCTGCGAGCTTGCCTCAAAGATCAGCATGTTGCTCCATGCTGAGAGGGATCCAGGGGGAAGGGACTGATGGAGGACCACAGCGAAGACAACACAGGCAAGGATATGTCCCAAAGATCTCTTTGCATTTCCTGTTTTCCCCTGTTATTTTACTTCAGGAAAGCGACAATCAACAGTAAAATTAGAATTAGAAGCCATTCCCCTTCATTATTTCATTGCTCCTTCAATGAAGTTTCTTGAGTCCACTCTGGTTCACAAGCCTCTTGTTCCCACCAAGGGGAGCATTTTACTTTGGAAACCACGAGGAGAAATGTAGCAGCTTGAAGGAAACACCTTTTCACTTTCCCTTAGTCCTCTCTGTTCACAATCATTTCAGAGTCCAGGTTTCCACACTTCAACACGTACCCAAAGTAGAACTGCATGTTTTTCACTCTAACAACTATGGAAGAGTATAGAAATGGGTTACCTCCTTGTGATGCAAGCTGACCAAGATCAGAGTGACTCGAGCTAGTTTGTGGCATATCTTCAGGAGGTCCAAATCTGAATCTAGGGACTCCAGCTACCTGGGGGGAACTATCAAAATAATAATGTAAGGAATTGTGTAGTTGTTCCAATCATTGGGATGGACACACCCCCACACACCCACCCTTCTCTGACTCAAACAAGAAAACAAATAACGCATGAGACAAAATAAATCAATGCTGTCTATACAAATCAGGTGTGCTACTGCTAATTAAATAGCAATTCGTTTCTCAAGCTTATATGGATTACATCCAAACCCAGCAAAACATTCCTGAAGAGAATATTCTTTACTTATGCATGCTATGAACTCTCACAATTTAAAGTGGATTGCTGAACATGTCCAGAACCATCCCATCCTCAAAAACAGAGTACCCTCTCCTACTTTTACTGGCAATACTTGTGGGGAGGGGAACCAGGGAAGGAGATACAATACACTGGAGATTATCTGCCCCCTAATTTGCTGCTAAATTTCAAGATACACAGCTCAAACAATGATTACTTATTTGTACATATAGTCATCCATCATTCTACTTGGCATGTTTTAGCATGTTACTCCAATCATAAGTTCATTTCAATTGAATTTATTTCATTCCAGTGAAAAAATAGAAAGAAATAAATGCTTTTTCTTTTTCTTTTACATCTACTTACTGAATGGCCTCTGCAAAGCCATCTGTACGATGTGGAACTACAAGAGTTGGTGTGCTTGGAACTGTTCTGTCCTCATCATCAAAGAAGTGTTGCTGCTGGAAAAAAAGAGACTGATATGAGAGCCTACAATGTACTTACAGTTTCTATCAAGCTAGTTCAAGGTTGGTTTGCTTCTTCCGTATTGTCCAGCAAGACAAAGACAGCTCTAACAAAATTCTTGTCCAATTTCAGACATTTAAATCTGAGTTAGTTATAAAGACTGACCTTACTGCTGGTAAAACCCCCCAAACCAACCCAAAATTTAGTGCACACACTCGCAGGGCACACATTTTTCCAAGGATTTTTGACATCTACTCCATGAGATCATCCTACCACCAAAGTGCCACATTTCCTCACTGAGTACAAAGGAATCTGAGGGTGACTCATTTGTACAGACAGGAATAGTCTGTCTTGCTGTACTGTACCTAGAAATGGGACTTTTCACAGTGTGAAACAGATCACCTGTTCCCTACAGACCTGTGCCCTTTGTACCTGCCCTGCCCATGAAGCCAGAAACCTCAGCTGCCTCTTCCCCCTCCCTCCACAAGGCATTCTCTGCAGCTCCCACTCTTCCTCCTGTATCTTCCAAACCCTTCTCAAACACCCTCAGGTCCCTCCCATGGGCTCAGTTACTGTCCAGGCAAAAAGCAGTGGGCACTGAGAGCAGTTTCTATGAGACGCTGAACGGCAAGGACAGGGAAGCCGAACAGAATCAAAACATCTGAGCTGATGCCTTTCATCTCATCTAAGGTACTTTTATAGTGGCTCAGTCTCTCTCCCCTTCCTCACCGAATGGGCCTCTCTGTCAAATGCAGGTGAGGTTGAATAAAGAGTTCAACATTACCTGAAGGAGACAGACAGAAAGTAGAATATAACCTTAGTCCTTCAGGTTGAGGCTGAAAACTTTTTTTCCCCCCAGGAATGCATTTGCTTTAAAAGACAAAACAGCTTGCCTTGGACAAAACCAATTCAATCTCTTGAAGAGCTTTAGCTTCCGGGAACTTTTCTAGCATTTGCTTGCCATTGATACAGAAATTAACAAGACTAGAGATTACCTACAAGCCTACAGAAACCACCCCAACCCTGAAGGCCAACAGAACTTCAGACTTCTTTAAAAACAAAATAAAACCCAAGAGTTACCAATGTTCCCTCAACGCCAGTTTTTAGTAGCACTTTCAGATACTCACCATCCCACCTATACCAGGGGTTAGCTGTAGTCCACGGCCCACTGACTGCCTTCGAGTCATCTGAATTCTCTTTAGAGTAGAGAAGAAATGAAGTGGTGTGAGTGCTTTCCTGGCATTCTGATAACATACAGTTGTTCAATCAGAGCCAAGGATGGCAGCTCCATGAGCAAGGGGAACAGTTCTATGTCAGCGTACAACACTATGAAGGTATGATGCTGTGGTAAGCAAGAACAGCTCATGGGATCAGCTACTCCACATCTCCGATCTGCTGCCCAGTCTAGCCATGACAGAGAATCTTGTGGGTTTAAATTCTGGGTAAGTGACATTACTATTAACTTGGGGCCACAATATTTCTGTGTTCCAAGTTTTCTGTCCTTGGTAGGAAGTTGAGTAAAATAGTACAGGATAATGTCAGTCAGGATATTTTTGTAAAACTCATGCTGTGATGATTTAATTTACAAAATCAATAGGTCTGTGACTAAGCATAATCCCAGGACAGGTGCTGATTGAAAGGTTTAACTCAGAAAATGGATGGGAACATTCCTTTGCCAGTCTGCACTGGGGTAGAACCTAATAATCCCCCCTGCCATTCGGTTTGAGGTACAACCTGTTCAAGAACAGGTTTTTTAGTGGAACACCAGCAGTCACTGAGTGAAACAGCCCTGGTATAATAATTTCAAGACATAAATCCATCATTACTGCTTGTAATGTTCCCTATCCAGCCCTAATCTGCATGAGGAGACAGGTTAAATCAGCTTGCTCAGCTACCACTTTTTACAGTGGCAGGGTAGAAGAAATCATATGCCAGATTGTGGGGTTTTGCTTTGGTTTTAAATTCTGAGCCACTAGAGACAGTTTATACCTGCACTGGGGGACCCAGTTCTTGAGGAGGAGCATGAATAGTCAGTCGTGGGGGCAGCGGATGCGGCGGCCTGCGTGGGGACTGTGGGGGCCGAGGGGCCTGTCTCTCTGAGGCAGATGATGGCTGCTGCTCCCGTGGACTTTCATGAGGAAAAGTGGACTCTGCAGCGCTGGTGCTCCCTTCTCCTAAAACATACAGAAGCATTGAGGAGTAAACCCATGCCCTCTACCCTGAGTTGAGAACATGAAGGCAAGTTTTCAAATTCTGCTCCCACATTAACACAGGCATTTTTACCCTTCCAAGAGTGGGGACAGCTCAGTACTGGTCTTTAAAATCACTTGAAAGAGGACTCGTGCCAGCTACGTCAACACCAGCACCAAAACAAACTGCTGATTACTCAAGTGCCCATACAGAGAGGGGTGATTGATCTACTGAGCCATCAACAGCAGTTTCCACAGCAACTGGAGCAAACAGGGTTTTCAAAGGAATGTACAATATATCCAGAAAAGAGTATTTCAAAACAATCTACATTTCAGGCCATTATTCAGCACATAATTTTAACACAGGCAAAACAGCTTCTACATTTTCCACCCCTACAGACACAGGCTTTGAAGAAACAGGGAATAACCATACCACTGTTTTGAGAGTCTGCTGCCCTCTGGTTGCTTTCAGCTCCTCCCATGCTCTCCTCGGTTTCTGTTCCAGGGTCTGTACCATCAGCACCCTAAAAAAATTTGCAAAAATCACATGAACACAGTAAAGCTTAGCACTAAACTTACAGGCCCTAAAGACAGTATCAAAGCAGTAAATAAAGCATTCACAAAGTAAACGAAGTAATTTAAGTGTCAGAAGGTATCTGTATGAACACAAATGTGAATAATGTAGCCATCATCATTTAGTAAGACTAGACCATGATGCACTCAGCTTACAATTCCAAAGCTGACTTACTAGCTCTGCAACTACAGCATCTGTTGCTGGCTCTGGTACTTTGCATTTTCATTCAGCCCTCTTCAAGATTTAAGTGTGATTTGTCTTGTGAAAACACCCATTATAACAGAAATTGCTGTCATCTATTAACAGCCTTGATTTTCTGCGATGAATTCGTACTCAGGTTTTCTCTTTCAAGCACTCAAGCCTGTGCAGGTGCATCACACCACCAATTTATTCTAAAAAAAAGGTACAAATCTCACCTCAGCATCATCTGCTTCATATCCATCATTACCATCAGCACTACCAGTTCCCTCATTGCTGTCATCACCCTCATCTCCCATCCCGGTGTCTTCATCATCATCCTCATCTTCCTCTTCCTCATCCTCATAGTCCTGTGATAAGACCATAAAAAAGCCTTCAGGAAGTGCGGAAAGGGTAGTGGCATCATTTCACAAGCTGAAGCTGTAACCTCCTCTCTGTGGTACGCAAACCATGTCTGTGGATCCATCCACAGAGCAGATGTACTTCTTTTTTGATTGCTGTGGTAGGTTCACCTTGGTTGGCTGCCAAACTCACTCACTTTTCAACAGGAAAAGGGTAGAAAATAAGATGGAAAAGCTCGAGCGCCAAGATGAAGACAGGCACATCACTTATCAATTACCATGATGGGCAAAACACACTCAACTCAGTGAATGTTATGTTTAATTGGCAACAAATGAAAGCTGGATAGTGAGAAAGAGCCAAAAACTAGAACACCTTTCCCCCACACCACCTTCTTCCCAGGCTCAACCTCCTTTCCTTACTCCAGGCAGAGCAGAAGGGACAAGGAATGGGGGGGACTGTGGTCTATTTACTTCTGCTGGTCCTTCCTCCTCACAATTTTTACCCTTGTTCCAGCGTGATCCTCTCCACAGTCTTTCCACAACTACTTCTGCAGTACGTCACTGCCACTGAAGGGAATAAACCTTCATCCTTCAGGATAAACCTGCTTCTGCACTGCTCTTCTCCATGGGCCCTGGCAGTAGAGTCTGCTCCTCCATGGGCTGCAGTTTTCTTCAGGGAATTCATCTGCAGCATCATGGTCCCCTCCACTGGATGTGGGGAAATGCCTGCTCCACTGTGGCCTCTTCCACGGCCTACAAGGAGTATCTGCTCTGATGCCTGCAGCACATCCTCCCCCTCATCCTTCTCCAACCTTGGTGTTTGCAGGATTCTCACACTTTTTCCCCTCCTTTCCTCACAGTAACACCAAAATGCAGCATTTTGCTCATTCTTAGGTATGTTTCCACGAGCTGATGGGCTCAGCTGTGCCTGTCCCTTGCATAGGACAGCCCCAGGTTCTCCTCACCCTTGGATGTTGAATACTCATAGATAATTTAGAGGAATTCTGTGACTTCAAAAATAAAAATCAAAGTGGATTTGTAAGTATTTTTAAAAAACTAGAAGCTCGGGTTCAACAAATACAGACTAATACACAAATACAGTTAAAAAAAAACCCCACTAGTCCTGCCAGGTAAGCATTGCATCTAGTCAAAGATCAAACCATAAGCAAAGTAGGCCATAAGGTAATTGTATTATATACATACTTCCTGCTCGCCTTCATTTTCTTCATCATCATCATCTTCATCATCACTGTCAATTACAATGACATCATCTCTTTTGGACTGACCATCCTGAGACAAAGCAGTGTTCTGTTGATCTGACTGAAGAGGTCCCAAATCTATTGGGATAGACTGGGAAGTTTCCTCACTATCCTCCATGGGAGTGTACTCTCCCTGGGTAACAGCCTATAAGAGAGAGAGTAAGTTACCAGAAGAAACACAATTAGGTGCAGCACATAGAATTCTTAGATGGCTCTTCAGAAAAGCATCCACTATGTTTTTTAGCAGTTCCTGTTTCCACCCCCAGCTCTCCACATGGACCAGAGACTGGTTCGACCACACTGGCACACTTCCAGATCTGATTTGGGATGGGTGCTGTAACAAGCGATGCAGTATTCCTATGTGATGCATACGAAGGCAGCCTAAACGTTCACCCATCTACTTTAGATAGCCAAGGAGCTATCCCCAACCCAGTATCCCCAATACATGGGGCACTGCTGACAGCTCACACAGCACTCTGCCCTCACTTCCCAGCCAGCCAGAACCAGTGCCTGGTCAGAGACGCACTCTAACTCCACCTACACTGTAGTCACCCTCAGATCCTAAGACTGGGCATGGGACATCAAGAAGAGAAACACTTGAAACACTAGTTATGGCTGTTCCTTAATAACTAGCCAAGACAGGAGAGGACAAAAGAGAATGCTGCAGAGGGTTGTCAGCAATCAGCTGCAGACAGCTAAGTCTCCCCCAGGATCAAGGAATCACCATCTCTCTTCTAAGCATGATCTCTGAGCTCTGTCCCTTTGCTCTGGAGGAATTCACATGCTAGCTGGTCACAGAGCCAGCAAACAACGACCTCTCCACGCAGCCCACATCTGAACCGAATCTCACAAGCACAATTAGAAGTGTTCAGGGAAAGACAAAAAACACATCACAGAGTGCCCCACAACTTGGGGAGTCTACCACACACATCTTGTGGTACTCAAGACTTTTGGTTTAGGTAAAGCAACTAGGTTCTGCTATCTTCTGAACACATCACTTTAACACTGCAAGTCACTGCCTAGCACATTGCCCAGCCGCGCTGAGAACCAGAACTGTGAAAGAATGTTTGAAGGTCTGTGTGAAACAGACTCAGAGAGTGAACTGGGTTGGAAGGGACCTTTAGAAGCCATCTAGTCCCACCCCTGCAGTGAGCAGGGACATCTTTACTAAGGCAGGTGGCTCAGAGCTTCATCAAGCCTGACCTTGAATGTCCCCAGAGATGGAGCCTCTACCACCTCTCTGGGCAATCTGTAAAGAACCTTCTCCTAATACCCAACCTACTAGAATAAAGCATACAGCTGGGATTTCATGGGGAGATAAACATTTGTCATACCTTTTAAATAAGCAAAGGTTATGAGAGAAAAAAAAAGACTGAAGACTCCATAACAATCAATGTTTAAAGAAAACAGATTCTGTGACTGTACACAAGGTTTCACCAAGGTAGAGAATTACCTCAGCTTTTGCTTATTTCTGAGGGGAAGTGAGATTAAATTTTCACTGGCATTTGGCTTCCCTAACACAGCTACAATGGGCCTTTTACAGAACTAGAACGAACTCAACTTCTCCCCTTTGTTTTTCACACCGTGACCCATCTAACACCAAGCCTGCTCAAGGATTTATCATATCTTTCTGTAAAAGAAGAGCCAGAAAGCAAAGAGAAACACTCCAAAGGAGCAAGTGAAGACCTGAAAACTCCAATGCCAATGAACTGTGACTCATTTTACCTATATGTCCCAGTTTCCTGATATAAAACTGGGGTTAAGGATACTAGGACACCACATCAAATTACAACTGTAAAACTTCATTAACATTCCCAATTTTACTTAGATAGGTAAACTTAGAGTCCATTAAAAATCCAGTATGCCTGAACATAGGAAGTCTAAGCTTTAGACAGCTACAAGTGGTTTCTCTGACTGGAAATCTGCAAGCTCTGCCTTGAGATTCCATTTCTAAACATATGGAACATGCTGAAATGAAGAATTTTTTGTTTTTCTTTTGAAATATGCTTACTTCTCCAATTGAGTCTTGTGAGTCCTGGTTGTATGTCTGAGCTTCTACCTCACCATCAGTGCTCTCCTCTGCTGTCACTTCCTCCTGAAAGAACACGTATTTTTTCTCATTTAACACGCATCATTAGTCCTCAAGTTTGAGTAACTGTTTACTTTTTCAAAAACATTGCATTTTTCCACAAGGATCACGGATAATCTTTTGTTCCCCTTCTAGTACTCCTCCTTAGCTCTGCTTTTATCTAGCACCTTCAATTTCTCTGCCCTGGAGAAAGAAAGTTTCCCCATTCCAGTCCACTGGACCTACTCTTCTCAGTGTCTCCAAACCTTTGCAGGACCAGAAAAACCCCCTCAAGATTTCCCATTCCACCTCCATCCTCTCAGCTTATTAAATGATAAGGTTCTGACACAAACTTGCCCTTTTATGTTCTGCATCATCTCTCTTGTACACAGTTAATAGAATATCTTTCCTCAACATTATTCACAAGTTGTCTGCTGTGAGGTTCTGTCTCAAGTTTGTTCCTTTCTTGCAGGAAAGAAAGATTTCCATCATTCACTGCAACTGGTACAGCCTCTGCCTCTGTATATCCCAAACAGAACTGCTGCCTCCCTGGTAGATTAAAATGTCACGTTAAGAATTAACAGACTTGCTCTGAAGTAACGCACTCCCTCTTCCCATTAAAGCATGGCAAAGTGACAGATTAAGTAGGAGCATTTTATGTTCTCACAAACCTCAGGTCCAACTCTCTGCAGGCTTCTCATTTTCTTTGGAAGAGGTACATCCACTGTCTCCTCTGAAATTTGGTCTGAGTTTTCCACAGTGTTATCTTCCTCTTCCTCTCGTGGACGCTTAGACAGTGAGGAGCTTGGGGTAGCTGAAACTTAAAAGAGCCTCTTGGTTATTTTCAGAACAACAAACAGACAAAACAGAAAATCAAAGAATCTGGTGTTTTACTCAGGAAGTTCACCTCTTTTTCTGCACAGAATGACAGGTAACAAATGGAATCAGAATCACTTTGTGCCATCTCCTAGAACTGAAGAATCTTTAAGGTTGGAAAAGATCACTAAGATCATCAAGTCCAACCATCTGTCCAATACCACCGTGTCAACTCAGCCCCTTCTGCTACAAGCCCTTGGACCTAGGCACACCACCTGACCGACCCCAGATGGAAGTTTCAGGGTATAACTGAAATATGTTTTCCAACATCTTTGCTCCTGACAAGGAAACACGGAATTTTAACAGAGTACCAGCTGGAGAACAAATAAAGCAACTTACAAAAGCATATTTTAGGGAATGAAAGTTCTATGCTAAATCTACACTGTGTAGGGCAAACAGATGTGCAACATTACATCACACTGAGCAGCTTTAGAGTTCTCCATATTTTATATCCCAGCTTACTCATGACTCCTATCATTAACCTTGCTCCAACAGGACCATGGAAACAGAGGCAGCAGCGTTTAATGTATTCAACTGCAACACTGCTCTGTGTAGATAAACACACGTGTCTGTTTTTATTCTCTACTTTCAGGAATGCAGTGACAACAGCACTTCAGAGGTACCATTTCTGAAGGTTCCAGAAAGGAGTCTAACCTCAGAGGTTTGTAAAACGTGCAATAAACTAAGGGACAGGGGGAAGGAAGTAAATTCTTTTGGTCAAGTTAGGCCTGGCTTGACAGGGGTCCAAATGCTGTTACTTTAAAGGAACTATTCAAAAAAGTAGGCCTATCTGTGAAATAAAACCAACCTGTGCCAAACACTGCTGTAGAAGTCGAGGGCCTCTCTATCTGAGAGCTCTGTACAACTTCCACAATGGCAGGGGATGGCTCCTGATTAGCGGGCTCAATCTGAGGATGACTTTGCTGAGTGGGCTGCACAAAAGCAGTCGCTTGAGTCTGCTGCTGCACAGTCAGGATGGGCTGAGAGAGAGATGTCTGAACATTAGGACTGGTGGAACGCACAGATCCACTGGTGCTTCCAAAGACTGGAACATGCTCCACAGGTCCTTCTGACTGCATAGCTGAAAGGCAAACAGGAGCACATTCAAATGTCTTCATATTTAGTACAGTTCACATTCCCCACTGCAGAACACTAAATCACCCGACTCAGTGTTTTGCAGGTTGAGTTAACGTTGCTTATACCCACCTGCAGCTGGGGAATCACGGATTAGGATGCAATAGAGTGGTCAGAGAAGTGCAATATTCAAGGGGATGTGGGGACAGTAAAACAGATTATCTGAGGTACTTTCAAACTAAGAATTACCAAGACATCAAGGCAAAGGTAGCATTTATGATTCCTGTAGGTCCTTATATTCTACTAAAACACTCACCTTCTTGAGTCTCCACCTGTGTTGTAGGCATAACTGTGGCTGTTGGAGTAGTGGTGGGATTGGTGACTGTCGCTGGAGTAACCATTGGACGGATACTGGCTCTGGGAGTAGATTTATTCCCAGCTATTGCAGCAGCACTCACTTTACTTGGAGTTGACACAACAGGAGTTGGTTTAATATTTGCTGTTGGTGGATCAGAAGTGCTCGCACTGAAAAACAGGATATTGGTTTCTTCAGGGTAGCACAGAAAGATTTTAAAAATACCACATGTAAATATATTATCACAGCCAGAAATAGTGATTTTTAAAGGTTTAAAGTACACAAGCCTGACAAGGGCATAATGGGATTGTCTTCCAAAATTTCTTTACAGTTTAAAAAAGACCCACTACGCCATCAGCAGCATTCTGTCCAGCTTAGGAGTTTGACAGGTCTCTTCAAAGGAAAACCAGCTAGAAATCTGTAAGCAGATCAAAAGGAGCGGGGCGTATCTTGTACTAGCAGCTGTGCTGGGTCTTTAAGACAGCAAGGAGCATCTTACATTACAACTCATTCACCCAATACAAAGCAACAGCATCTCTCTTGTTGAAATAAGCATCACCCAAAGTTTAAGAGGTATATTTGAAAGCCTCGGTCTCAATGGTTGCCATCATAAAAACTGAAAGGGAGTTTGTTCTCTAAACTCAGTAATACAGTAGTATTTTAGAGCTTGGTTATCTGATTATTTTATCTGTTGTTAGAGCTCTATTTAGACTACTTCGCCTGTTTGAGATTCTTGCACAAGGAAGGTTCCCCTGCCAAACCAGATAAGGTTAAAGGTAGGACAATGTCAGGAATCTTGAACTCTGAAAGCATTTAAAGAAAAATAACCTTTTGTGTTTCCCAGATACCATGTTCCTGGTGGTTAATATGACAATTTAACACCTTACTTTAGTAAACGTAGCTATGAAAATAGGAGGAACAGACTATGTCCATCAAAATCTTCAGAGTTGCTCAAGAAAAATTGTGAAGAGCCAGTGGTTTACTAAAAAGAGCAGCAGCTAGATAAAGACAAAACCAAAGACAACACCAACCACAGAAAGTCTGCAAAACCCCCAAACCCTTCAACTCACATTCCTCTTTCACCTGAAGCTGGAGTAGGCTTGAGAGAGATTTGCCTCTGCTGTTCTGGGACCTGTGACATATGAAACAGAAGCATCATGCCTTGTACACATGGAACAGAGCAATTTGGTCAACTACTTGAGCAGACAGACCTCTCTGATAATAATAATTTCTCTCCAACAGATTTGTTGGCAGACCTAATCAGACTCCAAGACTACTGCAAATCTTTCAAAACAAATCATGCCAAGTATGTAAAACAGTACAGTGATTTCTCAGGTGTCTTCTGAAGCTACTGCATCAACAGCAGCTAGAGCCCCTTATACTGAATGCAGGGGTAAGCACACAAAAAGAGTGTGATGAGTGGAAACAGTGCACTGGCCCATTTACAGTGAATGATGTAACCATCTGCTTGTTAGCACTGGAAATTCCAACTATGGCAGGATGCAAGTTTTAAATTAAGTTCTGAGTCCTTTCTAAAGTCAAGTTGTATATTCTCAAAAGCAGGGGACAGTGGGACTCAAATACTGCTCAGTGGTATTTTTCAATTATCTTTTTTTTCTTTTTAAGGTGCAGGAATCCTAGGACAAGCATTTCCATCTGCAATTTAGGGTGTTTAGAAAAAACAGCTTCACGTAAAGTATTAACTACTATATGCACAAACCCAAACCGAGTTGGACAATGGTGCCTGTACCGACAGCTGTTCTTGTTTGGTCATGAGGCATGCAAGCAGTTTGCTCCTGCTCCCGCAGCGAGCTCAAAGGACCGTGTACCTTGTTTGTGGACTCTGGCGGCTCATCTCGCTGCTCGTGGTGCCGCTCCTGCTGCTCCCTAAGCTCTCTTTCCAGGCGGCAGATTCGACCTTCATACTGGGATTTGAGTGCACTCATCCGCACCTCCAATTCAGTCTTCTGCTCTTCTAACGAAGTGCTCTTTTGCTTCCACTCTTCGTTTTCTTTTGTCAGCTGCTCTTTTGTACCTAATGGAACAGGAGAGAATTCTGCCTGCTATGTCTGCATGCTGAATGCCTGCCTGTCTGAATATGCTACTGAAGTATTTTGAATTCTTATGCTATTGACAGAGCTCTTAAGAGGTAATTCTGATTTTCACATGCCATTTTTCTACTTTAAAAACATAAAAACATATTTATAAATAAAAATTTAAATTCAAAAGTAGTCACAGAAGAACAAAATGTCTTCAGCAAGCTCTTACACCATCATTCCTCTCAAGGTCAATTGAAAATAGAGGAGGTGGTTTGTTCTGCACCAGTACACTGAGGGAGGGCAGGAGAGGAGAGTTACCCAAGTTGTCAGTGGAGTTGGTCTGCTCTAATAATAAAATGATCATCTTGCCTGTCCAAAACTAAGTTACACCTTTTTCCCCGCAGTGCATGGCAAGTTTATCATGTCCTAAAGAATTACCACTTAAGTTTTAGAACAATTCCTTTAATGTCTAATCCAGAAAAAAACCTTTTAAGTAAAATATGAAGTAGGCTGCATTTTCCCTACTGTCCTGTCTAGATACTTTTCCATAGGAATAATCAAAAATCCAAACAAAACCAACACCTTAAGGACAGAAAAAAAAAATACAATACCAGCTAACTGTGCAATCTTCTGCTTGGCTGCAAGCAAAGTCTTTCTAGTCTTCTCTTCCTTCTCAGTGATCTGCTGCCTGAGCTGCTCTTCCTGTGTAGTTTTCTCTTGAAGATCTTGATGAAAACGAGCAAGTTCTGACTGTAGCTGCGTTATCTGCTCCTGAAGGTTTCTAACTTCAGTCTCCTTTTCTGCTACAGTCTAAAGAGAGAGATATTGTGATTGCAGATACTGACCATAACCAGCTACTTTGGCAAACACATAGCCTAACTAGCTCTGATGACCGAGTATTAGCTGGCCATGGTATTAAGGGTAAAAAGCTTCTCATCAACAATAGGTATGTCCAGTCCTCTCTGACCACAACAGTTGAGAACAGCATTCTCTTTCCCACTTATTTATTCCAAGAAACAGCACATGCATGCACACACAGAGAAAAATATCCTCCAATTCTTTCCAGTTAGGCATTTATCACTGCGGTACAGTACTGTGAAACTGTCACTGCTCTTACCTTGCACACTTTGTTCTTACCTTTTGTAAACTTTCCACCTGAGTCTCCAAAGACTTTGTTTTCACTTCAGCCTGGCTGAGAGCATCTTTCAGCTCTTGTACTTCCTGGACAGAAACTTGTTCTTCTTGTTGTTCTACAAAAGACTGAGTTGATGCTTCAGCAACCATCTGAAACATGCCAAGTGGTGTCAGGCTCAAGGGTAGTATCTGATCAGTATCTCATTACTTTCACAAGTCGCTTCTGCGTGTGGAGCGATCATTTAAAAAAGTTCTGGGGAAAACCCAGGAATTCTAATGAAGTCTGAACTTCTATGAGAAAGCTGTGAAGTGTTAGCTGACACAGAGCTTATGCTTTCTGGCAGTTTGAACTAACAGTAGAGTAAATAATGCATTTTTCTGCTTTTCTCTTCACAGGGAAATATTCATACACAAAGGGAACATGAAGAACATTAGCTACGCTATACATGACTCCAGGTAAAACCATACAGTTATATAGAATTTCTTTGCAAACAAAGCAAAAATGTATCTACCTTATCATGCTGTGCTTTCAGCTCCTCATATTGAGTCTTGTACCTGCGCCCAATTTTCTTGACCTGTGTTATGGTTTTCACTTTTTCTTGTATGTCTGCCACTTTAGCATCTAGTTCTTTCTGCAAGTTATCCTTTTCTGTTCTTATCTTAGTTACTTCATCCTTCAGGCTCTGCACAAGATTCTGGCTGGTGGTCAAGGATGCATTTGTTCTGAGTAACAAGAAATTGGAGGAAGATGCAAATGAGATGTTTGAAATAATTAATCCATTTCAGTATTTTGTATTTATGCAAAATCACAGGCCTTCTCTGTAGTGAATTATGCTTTCAAGATTCTTCGATACAAATTATTTTACAATACATTAATTTTGAGTAAGTTCAGCTACAAGACAGCTTCCAAACCAATTCTTACTTCATTTTGCCTAGGTGTTATCAAGGTACAGTAGGAATTCCAATAGTTTCCACACAAAACTTCTTACTGATTGACTTATATAGCATACCTGGCTATTTCTGCTTTCAGCCTGCCTGTTTCTTCATTCATTTGCTGGATACGCTTGGTGTTTGCCTCCTTCTCTGAAAGCAGCTTCCGATACTCTTCGAGATCGGTGTCCTTCTGTTGACTCAATAAATGCTGAAAGATTGAGACAAATAGTATGAGTTTTCCCAAGATGATTATATGGTTATATCCAGAAAATCTTTTGAATTAGAGCTACTGCTTCTGCATTTAATTTGAAACGCTTATAGACTAGAACTGCTTCTTTTGAAGCTGCATAAGCAATGCTTTATAATTCAAATACACTTCTTTGCTGTTGTTAAAAAAATTTGAATTTTTAGGGCTTTTCCCCCTCAAAACGCCCCCCCAATATCTTTGAAAACATGCATTCCCCACCTGAGTTCGGGCTTTCCAGCGTTTAACATCTTCTTCCAACAGCTTTTTCTCCGCTTGCAACATTCCACTTTTCTCACTTAATTCAGCATTAGACTCTTGCAGAGGTAGAATGTCTGCCTCAAGCTTGCGTACCTGAAAAAACCCCACAGCTGGAGATTAAACTCTGCATCTTATGGGACTGATGAGAATGGCATACACTAGGCCCTGAACAATGATGCTACGGTGGACAGAGAGTACAAAATCAACACCCCCAGTAAGTCAGAAAAGAGCTGCTTTTCCAGCTCTCTGGCTTCCAGCTCAGGCTGCCTAGGAGCACAGGGAGGGGGGTGAGAAGCAAGAGAAGGAAGAGCTGGGGATGAGCCTACAGACAGAGAAAAAAACCAATACAGGCAAGACTGCACAGTCTTAGACTCTCACTCCTTATACTTGGGTACAGGAAACAGATTATTAATCACGTTAGGAACCAAGCTGCATTCTATTGAATTCCATGTATCCCTCTTAAAATCTCTACAACACTGTGATTGACTTAGATATAACCCTGTGCCATTGTCCATTTATCTGCTAACACCCTTGTTATCAGTACACCTCAAATCTTCAGTTTCATTTAAATGAAGCAGAACATTAACCTTTCCACTGTTTAGGTAAACCAATGTCTTCCACCATTCTAAATGAAAAGTTTCCTCCTTTGTGTGCAACATGAAGGAATAATCACAATCATACATTTAGTGTAATTAGCAACAGTATCTCTAGCGACTAACTTGTCAGCTTCAACATTGGAAAAGTTTACATGAACCATAGTACTAACCTTGGCTTGAATTTGTTGTAGCTCTTGCTCCAGCCTCTCCTTCTCTTCTCTTAGCATCTTGTTGGTTTCTATCAGTACGTGCATGGTCTCAGTTTTTTTCATTAATTCTTCATGCTGCGCCATGGTTTTCGCCGTTACCTTTTGGACAGATTTGAAAAGGTCAGTCATTTGCTTTCATGTGCATATAGATGTACCTGGAGCTGGTGTAATGCTGCCTTGGAAAGGTATTGTGGCATTCAGTATGTCATGTGTATATTCAAAACAAGTAAATATCAGTTAGGAAATGGGAGATGGGGGAAAAAAAAGTAGTAAGAGACATTTTTTTTCCCTATTTTTGTCAAAGAGTAGAACATAGCAAACAGCAATAAGCAGTAATACCCAACCATACCTGCACCTTCTCTCTCTCAGCATTCAGACTGTCCTGCAGTTCCTGGAGCTCCCTTTCCAGGTGCTCCACTCTCTGACGGTAACGCAAACTCTCCACCTGGGCCACCTCAAACCTAGTTTCCGCAATCTCCTTTTCGCGACGTATAAATCTGCAATAGGAAAAGGAACAACACATGGCAATGAAAAAGTAAGATTTTAAGTTGAAGCATCCTATCTGAAGGTCTACTGAGTAGAGAGGTCAGTTCAGAAAGATCAGAAAGAAAATCCTAGGCAGAAGTACTTTAAGATCCACATAATCCCCTTAAAAACCACAGTGTGTGTGGGGAAATAATAATAAAATCACCTCGATGAAACTTTCTGCCAAACACATTTGCTAAAATCTGACTTGGCTTCCTGTTGTAACTGATGCTTGGGGTTTTTCTTGGGAGCAGAAAGAAATCCCCTTTATTAGTTACTGATGTAGAACAACCACCTCCTACCTAGCAAAAAACCCCTTAGGTTTCATGTATTAGCCTTAAAATGTAAGGTTAATAAAGAACTATCTCATTTGACAACTCAATTTGGAACCTAGAGGTAAATTTACCTAAGAATTTCTAAGATTTGTTCCTGTGATTTGCCTTCCTCATTGAGAGAGACGTTCACTGCAGTTGGCATGGCTTCTTTCATAGAGTTCACCATCTTATCACTCAGACTTTCCAGCTGGTCATGTAATAATCGATTTTGCTTTTCCAAGTCTTCACAGCGGGTTGCAAGTTTTGAGGCTTCATCCTACAACAAAGTTGTTCAAAGACTGAATTCCGTGAAGACTGGTAACTGAAAAAACCCCACTGAAACCAGAAAAGCAATCATACCTTGATCATTCTCTCTCTCTCTTCCCAGGAGGCTTTGCACTCTAACAATTCAGACTCAGCTTTCCGAGCCGTCTCCTCTAGCTGCTGCCTTACTCCTGTATTCTTGGCAACCTGTTCTTTAATTGCCTGCAATGCTTCGACATCGGCAGCATGGAGCATTAATTCCCTTTCATATTTATTTTGAGCTTCAGAAGCCATCTTTGCCTGCACAAAAGAATAATAAATCGTTACCTCTGATGTAGTATCTTTGGTATGTGCCATCAGCTGAAATAATCTTGAGTAGCTAGAAGGAGGGTGCACTCTCTAGTTACTCTACCATCAAACCTCTTGCTGCAGATGCTGCATGGGTAACAGCAGGTAATGGTCTAAGAACATCCACTGGTTTCTTCTATGTGTGAAAGGGCAAAGGTATGTGCTGCATGAGGTTAAAAAGCAAAGGGCAGGCTGTGGTCACAGCAGCAGCTTTAAAAACTGGAAATGTCTGTCTTCTGTATTTTCGTGTGGACAGCCACAAGTTATTCTACATCCTTTACATGAATCAGCATTGCTGGAATTGTCACCTGCAGAGATTCCCTTTAAATAACAGCTGGTGATTAGGCAATCTTCTCAGGCACTGCTAAATGTCCTTTTGTCCCACAGTTTTAAAGATTACAATTCTGTTCTGAGTTAGAAAGATATTTCCCCTACTGTTGTCTTGTGAGTCCAGTTTTCTTTTTTGCTCTCCTGTCAGGACTGCGAGGTAGCAATTAATTAAAACCAGTTAATCACATTCCCCAATAAATTTTCTTTAGGTAATGAAGCCAACCTTTATATTCAGAGTAGTTGAAGCTACCACAATGTTTGATCAGGTAAAAGAATGAAGCCCTACATAAGTAGCTGTGCAGAATATGGAGGAAGTGCTCTTAGAGCACCTTCATGTCTCCCCAAGTCTCTTATTAGCAGTACTACTTTTAAAAAGCATCTTAGCTCAAAAGCAATGTAAAACTAACATTAAATTTACTACCTCAGGCTGAAATAGTCAAACACTACAAACATACTTGCTCCTGGCAGTCACGTCTGGCTTGTTGCTCATTACTTAGAGCTGTGCTGGCTCTCTGAAGAGCTTCCTGAACTTCCGACTGCACGGATGACAGACTCTTCTTTAGTTCGGATAGCTAGAGTCATGGGGAGGGGGGGAACAACAAGGAAAAAACGTATCAAAACAAGACCAAAACCAAGACTAAATGGCAAATTAGAGAGTATTCACACAACAAGGCTTTGAATGCAGTCATGAAAAATGTAGAACCAAAGGTGGGAATTTTATTCAGTGTTTTAAAATAGTAATTTTAATCTAAAGAGAAATGCTTTCAAGGTTCTTACTTATTAACATACTGAGGACTTTCCTGGTAAGTATGTATTACTGTTCCTCCAGAGCCAGGCCTGCAACAATTCTAGTTGCAGTCATCTGGTTTCTCTGAATCCCAGTAAGAGCCCAAATATAAACCCCACAAATAAGAGCATACACCACTCTGGTTTTAAACTACATGCACGCTGCAAATTTGGTTTTGGCTCACATTCCAAAAAAGGTTTTCTGAAACCCTTCTCAAAGGCTTTTACTCTTGTTTTTCTGCAAATGGTGCTCAAATTTCAGAAAGATAGCGGTGACTGTAAATACACAATCACCATAACAAAGTGCTACAGTTAATGTACTAATGTTTGGAAACCTCCCAGATTTTGTTAGCTCTTCACACATCCTAAAAGATATAGTTATGGACACTACTATACTGTGAAAATAAACTGAAGTTGAGAGAATTATGTAACAGCACATTTCTGCAGACTCTCTGGAAGGGAGTTCACAGGAGGGGGCACTGAGAAGCATACCTGTTGTTCCATACTCTCCACAGCCTTCCGCTTCTCCTCTTGCAGTTCCTGCTTTTCCTTCTCTGACTCCATCAGCTTCTTTTCCAGCTGCGATTGATACTCTGAAGATTCCTTCAGACGAGTTTCAACTGTTGCACGAACTTCCTCTGTCACCTTCATTAAAATCCATCACAAGAGATCAGTTTTTCCCCCTTTAAACACGCTATTCTGATGTGAAACCAGTATTTCATTAACTGGAGAGCAGAATTAAGTATTCTCAGCACCTTATTTAGAACATGTGGAAAATGACAAATAGCACTGATTTCTTATTTCCCTTCAAAGCTGTGATGCCTCATGAAGTCCACCTTAACAAGTCCACGAGTGCAGCAGCCAGAGTATCTTTTTTATTGCACAGTAAAGTCTGCAATACTGCTGAAGCATATGAAGCCACAGTGAAGTCTTTACAGTCAGAGAACACAGAATGTAAGTACGCTTACGATGGGGGTTTTATAGTAAGAGAACCACAGCGTGTTCGCTCACATCGCTGAAGTCCTTACTGACACAGAAGGTGTGAACTTGATGTCAACTGATTTTGACTGAGGGCAAATTAGTATTTTTAATCATTGATCACAGGGCTAGAATGAAGAGTTTTGAAAAAGCGATTTTTAAAAATCTCAGATTGATTTTAAAATCAAATTGAGTTCAATTTACAATTCAAGATTTTAAAAGTATGTTGCAAAAAAGTTTAGTCTTTCCATTAAAACTTTTAAATCTCTCAAAATTATGTTCTTAATACATTATATTCTAATGCCTTCTAAAATAGCTTCAGGCTTTTTTTTTAATTCCTGACATAACTCTACAGCCTGTACTGTAGTACCAGATTATCGTTGTTTTTCATATTGTTTGTTTTCACTCTAATACACAATGGTAACTACTTACTTGTTTTTCCTTGTTAAGGGATTCCTCTAGACTAAGAACCATGGCCCTGTACTGTTCCACATTACTAGAGCTAGTCTTGAGTCTTTCTCTCAGCTCATTAACTTGCTCATCAGCTTGTCGTAGTCGACTTACAAGATCATCCACATCTTCATTTGTACTAGGCTGACCTACAATATTAGAACACATTCATTAACCGTTCAAACACCGTGTTGAAAATCGATATATTTTTAGGATAATAAAAGGAAGAAACTATCATTCTCACAAAAATTCCCTAAATAAAACTGGCAGCCCGAAGCAAAACAGTGGCTTACAATAAAAAAGACTACTTAAAAATAAGCAACTTGATAGACTTAATCTCTTTAAAATAAAAGGGAACCTTTAGAAAATTATGTTTTATTCTTCCCCTTTGTCATCAAAGACTGCTTAATTTTTCTTTAAGAATTCATCCTGGTTATCCTTTGTTTGAATGTGATTGTAATAATGAGGAGGTTTATTTAGGGTGCTGTTCTTCGATTCTAAAGTGTTAAGAACTATCAATTTTATCACTCTGCATAGAGCAATATGTAACATAGGAGAAACTGAATCTTACCTTTCCCTGGAGCCCTCTGTAGTGACTGGGATGCTAGCTGAGCCTCCGTATTGTTAAGCTGCTGTTTCAACATCACAGTTTCTTTCTGGGCGTTCTTTAAAAGTTCCTTTGTGTTAATGTGACGGTTCGTCTCAGTCTCAAGTTGCCTCTTCAGATCCAGGATGTGAACCTGAAAACACCAAGTTCCTCAACCTGTAGTTATTCACAACTGGTGCAAAGGCCAAATATGATTAGAAATACCACATGAACCCAAGGCACTGTAGGCTGGCAGAAGCTCTGCGACTGTGGCTTTGTTTTCACCAAAACGAGTTTGTAATTCTACTTACCTCCTGATTTTTGGTGAGGGAATGTCTTTGCTCCACCTCACTTTCTAGTTTCTTCTTCAGCTGAGAAATCTCACGCTCTAGTTTTTCAATCTGATTATTGAGTCTTTGCTTTGTTTCTGTCTCAGACCTCTCCAGTATTCCCTGGTAAAATAGCATAATATATGATGCTTACACCACACTTCAGTAATTTCCTTCTGCATTACAGCAGCTGTCACAACCCTTCTCCCAAGAACAAAGTAATTACTGCAGGGACAAGCAATAATAGGTGGGTAGAGAAATTTATGAGAAGTAGAACTTCCAATGTCTGACTTTTTTTTTTAAATACTATAGATACAGTAAGTATTATTAGGAAAAAAAAATCTACTATCCATGCAGACTAATTCTAGAGATTAAACAACTCTGAAAGATCTACACCAGAAACAGAATTCAGTCACATGACAAAATACACAACCTTAAATATTTATACTCTGTTAATATACTTTATAATAGAAAATAAAAAGGTATAAAAGTAAATATACCTTTAAACAATAGGAAAATAAAGTACCATGGCAAGCACTGGTAGATTTTTTAGGACAGGAATAACAAACGTGCTTAAACAAGCTGCTCAACTATTTTATGTTCAGTGTCAATTTTAACAGGAAAATAAAAACACCATCTATTTTAAGAACCAATCTCATGATGGCCAAAGTTATTTTGATGGGTATTTATTGGAAACTCTGAAAGACAGACACACTTGGATGGAAGAACACCACCACTTACCTGAATCGTTCGCAAATTGGTAAGCAGCAAGTTCTGTCCTCTTTGTTCAACTAATAAAGACTCACGTTGCTGAGTCAAACGCACATCTGACATCTTCAAGATATCTTTCTCTTTTTTTAAGTTCTCCGCCCTCACCTTTAAGACAGGAAGTAACAGCAAGAACTCTGTTATCAAAGAATCACAGACTGGTCTGGGTTGGAAGGGACCCTAAGGATTATAGAGTTCCAACCCCCTTGCCACAGGCAGGGCCACCAACCTCCAGGCCTGGATCTACACAAGGTTGCCCAGGGACCCAGCCAACCTGGCCTTGAACACCCTCAGGGTCAGGGCATCCACCACCTCCCAGGGCAGCCTGGCAACTGCAACCTGTCCATTCATCTGACTTTGGACAATGTAAATTTTATGACCAGTTAATAGTGTATTTAAAAAAGCTTTCACAATAATCATAAGAAAGCCTCAGGAGTATCAAGGAGTGTAATACACCATATGACCAACCTCTGCCACTGCCAGTTTTTCATTAGCTCCCCTGAGGTCTTGAGTCATAGTGTTAATGATCTGCTCTTGCTTCTGAGTTGTTGCTGTGAGTTTCTGGGTTCTTTCATGCAGAGATGTTATTTCTCGACGATAGCTTTCAACATTATCCTGCAGCATTTCGTAGCTTCACATGGAACAACAAAAAGCAAAGCACATGTTTACCACAGGAAGTTGTTTAATTTTAAGAGATGCAGCTGTGTTTCATGTTCCCATGTGCCAATTCTCACACATGTGGCTCACTCAACTAGTAGATACATTCTTGATCCCACCTTCCCTATTTCCTCTGTGTTCTTTCACAGAAACAACAGTATTAATGTTGAAGTGGCAGCTCTTCCAGAGCAAATGATATCAAGCAGCCAACATGATTCCACTGACAGAGAACACATATACAAGGGGAGGGAGCTGAATAGCTGCTTTACCGTTTGGAGGCAAACTCCAGCTGCGTGGATATCTTTGCGTTTTGCGACCTCAAGTCTGTGACCTGCTCCTGAAGCTTTTCATTTTGCTCGTTCAGCAACTTGTCATTCTCCGCCTTTTCTTTTTTGTAATTCTCAAAAACTTCCTGTAACTGGATCAAACAACAGACATTCCAGTGCTTACAAAAGTAAAAAGAAATAGTCAGAGCTCCCTACAGTGTTTATCAAAAAATCTACCTGCTTGAGTGCAGCTTTAGCCTCCACAGTCTCCACAGACTCCACCATTGACACTGGAGCAGGAGTTGACATGGCTTGAGGTAAATTTGGGCGTTTGGGGGTAGAGGTGAGAGAAATCTCCTCTGGCAATATACCTGACGCTGAAAGAAGAGAAAGAGGATTTTACAACTGAGCAAACGCTTGCCAAAGCAGATCATACAGCCACACTGAAATAGGGCTGAGAACATGCATTGCTAGGAAAGGCTTGGGCTCTCCTGAGCAAGCCAATGATCGTCCAGTCTTTATACCTACAGTCTGCCACCAGAACACATGCAGTCACCACTGCATGGCAGTCATTAGGTAGCAAGCTATTACACTGTAAAAGCAGAATCATGTGTCCAAATCACATCATGTCCAAATTCATGGGTATTCCAGCGAGCAGGGGTAAAAGCTTAATATGAGATCAAGAGAAGTTACTGGTCTCATGACAGCACCATTACTGAAAGCTCCTAGCAAACGATAATTGTGTTATGTTTCAAAGGTGCTGAAAGGCGAAGCCTACCTTGCAAAGGAATGACTGCTCCTGTGGTCTGTGCCAGCAAGATGCGGAACATGTCCCGCTGCCGAACTACGGACTCCATGAGCTGCAGCTGATGATGGCGCGCTTCACGCAGTTTTTCCAGCTCGTTCAGGGCTTCCTCCAGCTGACCCTGAAGCTCAGAAATTCTGAAACCAACGACAGTCACTTTCAGCAACACAGTGAGGCATACCAAGGTGACACAGCCCCTATGTAGCATCACAAACCTTTCAGTGTATGTTTACTGCATCTTTGACAGTTAAAGCACCAGAGATTTTTGAGAAAAACTGTAGGAAAATTCATCCTTGGGATCCCTTCTAACCCATACCATTCTATGATTCTATGATCTTTGGACTTGCCATGTTGTAGGAGACAAAGATAGCAGGCCTCTTCCATGAAAAACAGAGCAGAGGTGATTCTGCTGATGTAACTTCACACAACAGACAGTAGCATGGACAGAGAATCAAGCTGAATACTTTTACTACAGAATCACATCATCTGTAGGCTTTATAGCTAGTGAATTAAATATGCACATATTCTATGTTCTGTTCTGCCAATGGGAATGAAAACTTGCACTTTCTTTTTCAAAACACAGCTCTGGTGTGTGAAATCACATTCACTAAAACACTGACAATTACCGTTTACCAAATGTCACAAGTTTGAGAGATTGTGACCAAAATCTATTGTGATTAGAAAAGGCTGGCATTTCAGAGTGTGCTCTCATACCTCGGGGCACCTCTGCACTGAGAAAGTTTGTTTAGGAAGAATTTTGGGAAGGGTTTATTTACCTTAGGGGAATAAAAATGATGAAAAGGCATTACAAGATATATATA
>VZTU01030141.1:50326-62937 GCA_013400835.1 Zapornia atra | reverse complement strand
TATATATAGGTATAAAACAATTTTAATCTAAAAACTGAAGACACTGTTATTTACTAGTGATTTGCCTTTATGAATGACATAGCTGCTCATGAGCACACGCGACCTTACACATCCATATGTGCACAGTTACTAACAATCCGAAGCTAAAAACTGTAGGAGGAACAGATAACTTACTTAGATGAAGTTGTTTCTTGCTCCTCTTTTTCTCTAGCCTCTCCCAGCTCCCGAAGAGCCACCAAGAGACGCTGGTTCTGCTGCTGAAGTTCTTCAATATTCCTGTAAGAGACTAGATGTTGAGATATCACTTCAGAAGAGCTACTGATGTCAGCGGAACTCACTTCCTCGTCACGAATCACATGGTTGCCTCTAGCTTCTTCAAGCTCCATGAGAAGCACATGAATCTGAAAGAGAACGTTCCAGCATAAGGCTTGTGAACAGACTCAAAAGGTCACTCTGAAAAACAATATATTAGAAATAAAGTACTTGGAAATTAAGTAAAATTTTTCTTATATCATACAAGATGTTACAATAGATAAATGCTTGTAAGATAATTACATTACAGAAAACACAGCCTGAGAAAAGGAAACCACATCCAAGTTAGCACACATTCTGCGTCCAGTTCTGCAAACAGATCACAAGAGGCTCCAACTAAACGCTCAAGTTATAGATTTAGGATGTCAGATGTTTTAACAGCGTTATCCCACAGTGCCTCACTCCTAGCCATCTAAAATTGTTCTAGTTTTGTAAACGGAAATGTAAGTATCACATTCTCCTAAGGAGATGCTTTTAACATCACTTAAAGCTCTCAGACAAAGTATGCGACTGTGGCTGAACACAACTTCAAAGCATGCTTCAGAAATACAGCACCACGCTAATGAATTTCACGTAGTAAATTTTACCATAGCAACGTTTGTTCTACCTGCTGTGAAAGGTCTTTTACTTGAATTTCCAGCCTCTGGTTTTCTCTTTCAAGCACAGAGGAATGCTTATTGGCTTTATCAGTATCCTCCTGCAACCGCTGGATTTCCTGCAAGCATACAAACATTAAGAAACACAGCAAGTCAACTCAAGACACATTTGTTCCCAAAGATAACAGAATTTAGAGCAACATGCTTTGTGAATCAAACTGTGCTTTAACTATTTAAAAGTTATACTCCAAAGGTTAAACACCACGTATTTAGGAATCAAAAGCCAAACTCGTTCATGCTGTATTAATGTATTAAAATGAATGGAAGGTGGGCACCAAAGTCCAAATTTATTTCTTCAGACAGACAAACAGCAGTCTTTGTAAAGACTTGTGCTCTCTCAAAAAACCACAGTAAGTCATCATGTTTAAACCCTCCTCTCTCTCTCTATATATATATATATAACTTTGAAAAATGCTGTTTCTGTAAGATACTGTGTACAGTCTGCAAGCTAAAATGTTCAACAGGTATTTTCCCCCAAGAAAAGTTGACTAAAAGTTCCATTTTATGCATTTACTAAGAGTCATTATGATTAAGGAATTAAACCCCCCATTTATTTCCATAGTTTTACATGCTCTTTTATTTATACTGACCTTCATAGCTTGTTCAAGCTTTGCAGAAAGACTGGCAACAGCTTTTTGGGAACGCTCAAATTCTTCACGCTGACGTTTTAAGATAGGTGCTTTGGCTTCTACTTCCTGCACTATTTCATCCAAATATTTATTGATTCTCTTATTCTCCATCTTTTCCATAAGCAACTGATCCTGAGCTTCTACATATGCATTGTACAGCTGAAACAGAAGGTTTGTTTTGGTGTTTCTTTGTTGTGTTTTTTAAAAAAAAAGTCTGTCCAGATGTATCAAAGAATGAAATAGTTACATAACTCATATCCTAAGGTGGTAAAATTTTACATAACTCTAAACTAAATTAACTCAAAGAATTAGCTTGGACTTTTTTTTAAAATAAGCCTGGGTTAAGGACTCCTACCATGACAAAGCAGTTATCCTTATTAAAATGGAAAACTCCTACAGCACAGCTTTATACAACCGAACAAATCTATGTAAAATGGGCCAATCTTAAGCAAGTTTCAGTTAACAGAAGTACTAAAACTAGTATCACAGAAGAAAGCCCCAAGCACAGGAAAATGTGATTTAATGGTTAGGCAGAATGACCAATAGCAAACAAAATGAAAACAGTAACTGTGTGCAAAAAAATTAACACCTAGAATATGTACGACCTATCCTTATGTTAATTTTTTCTGCAAGTATAAGCCACAGTAATACAGATTAAAAATGTATTTAAATAAGGAAAAAAAAAAAGCTCCTGCCAAAAACACATGCAGAAACTAAGTTTATGTGCAAAAAAAAACCCAGGAACAACTGTGTCTCAGAAAAAAAAAGAACCAGAAGACTACAAATGTTTTCATCTACTAGAGAAAATCTGTAAGGAGTGTTGAAAAAAAATCCCCAGAATTTAGCTACTGAAGTCGGCATTCTTCACAACACTTCACTGCTTTCACCAGGCATCACGCCAAGTCCGAAACAGCAAACGAAGTCAGTCCCCTTACACTGTTCAGGTATTTTGTTGGCTTTTGAACAGCCTTGAAATGGAAATCTCTTCTCCCTTACCTCAGTTAGTTTCATTCCAGGCTTCACTACTTTGGCTACTGCTGCAGCAGTGGGAGACATAGCTGCTAGTTCTTCCTCAGACAGTATGGTTCCTGGAGACATAATCCCACAAATTACCATTAAAAAGCTGTAATAATTCCCATCATAGATACTCTTTATTAATCACAGAATTGTAGGGGTTGGAAGGGACCTCAAGAGATCATCGGGTCCAACCTGAAGAATGTCTTCACACACCTTTGTGCTTTACAACTACTGTCTTTTTAATTACCAATTTAAGTCATTGAAGTCACCAGTTAAATAGTTTTCTGTAACTATGTTATACAGATGAATGTGCAAGGGACTGGTCTCCTGTCCAGTATTCTATGCCAGATGTTATGAAGGTCCCCGATGAGTTTAATTTGAAATGCTGGAAAGCTTTGCTGCTACACTGTTAAATTTAGGTCATTTCTGAACATAAGCCACTGAAGTATCTGGAGCCAAGCTCCAGATTTCTTAGATTTCTTGGATCAGATTTCTTAGGAAACCACAGGAGGTTTACAATGGCAAAGCACTTGTTTACTTTCATTAAATTAACACAGTGAGACAGTAAATATACTTCACACCTCTGTACCTTCCTGCTCTGCTCTTTTTCTTTTGGGAATTACTCCTATGTAGGAAACAAACCATTATTTTCAGCCAAAAAGACAGAACTAGAACAGTGAATACTAAGTAAAATTGAACATTAAATAGAAAATTAAGGACAGAGGTTTATTTTCTGTGACTTTTTTATTTTCAAGAGGAAAATTAGGTTCTTTTATCATCCCCCTCTCCCCACTCCAGACAACCATTAAAAGCATGATGATTCAGCCTGAAGGAAACGTTTCCTCTCTCTTCACTTTGAAAGTAAGTCAGTTTAACAAAAGAATTTAAAAAGAACCATTTTGATAGAAATGCACTTTCTGGTAGAAAATAAGGATGTATTTTCATATACATGCACACAGGAAAAATCGTCTAAAGTTCATAAAGAGAAATGACCAAAGATAAGTTGAGATGGATGCACTTACATCCCACAGAAATTCAGCAGTGTTTTCATGCAGGATAGAAAGCCTGAGGCTTTTTGTGTTTTAGATGCCAGCGTGACTCCTACCTTTGCGCTTTGTAGCAGACAGCAAATCATTAGCATTCTCCAGTTCCTTTTCCAGTTTACTGATTTTCTCTCTCAGTTCTTTTTCCATTGCAGCTTTTGACTCTTCCACCTCAGCCAAATGCTCCTGGGTTGCTTTATTAGCTATAATTCAATCAGACAAGAAGTTTGCTGTGTTATGGTTGATTTACTTTATACGGTCTGCAGAAGCTTATGGTCTTAAGAAAACGCAGTAGCATGACAGAAGCATGAACTGCTGCCTCTCCCCTGTGCTTAGAAGGGAGCTAAAATATTAACTGTTCTATCAGTGAAAAGAAACAAACAGAAACTAAAATGAAAGATGAAGCTGGCAGAATTAGATCCTCTCATCAAAATCCAAAGGAAAATTCCAGGTTCCCCCACATCTTCCTGCTCCTGTTAAATTCAGCTAGTCAAGTAAAACGTTTGTTACAAAGTGACTGATGTTTGCACCATGCCACAAGGCTAATGAAGTTCCTTTCACTTCCATTAGATACCTAAATTTCAGTCCATCAAGGTAGTTACAACTGCTCGGTCCATTTGTGTTTCTCACTCAGAGCTTACCTTCTCCTGCTTCCTTCAGGAGCTTGTGCAGCTCTTCCACTGCTCCAGTCAGTTCATTGCTCTTTGCCTCCGAGTCATCAGCAGCACTCTAAATAAAACCATTTCATTTAACCCCTTAGGACAGAACACTTTACTTTTATAAGAAAGCTTAAACTGACCAAAAGCTACAAACATGTGCTTTTCAGTAAAATGCAAAAACATTTGCCTCAACTGGGTAGTTCCCTTTCCACTGGGATTCAGTCTGACTGATGCAGGTTGCCCATCTGAGGGTAAGATGTTGTCAGACAAGGATTTGATAAGACAAATCCAAAGGGAACGTATGGCCTTTGGCAGCTTTATAGCTGGTGTTGGCTTTGGTCCTCCTCTTCATTAATGTAAAGTTGAAAACACTTCGAGTCATCTACTTTGACCATCCTAATAAATTCCATCATTTTTGGGAATCTTATATAAACAATTTACATGTCTTTGCTTTCAGTTACGAGATCTCACAAGGGCAAGGCTGAACACTATTTCCACAATTCTGCATTCAGAACTTGATTCAACTTTAGCTTATCAGCAAAGTCTCAGAATAGGTGCCCAGGGAGGGCAGTTAACCTCTTAGTATCAGGTCACACAAATATGTCAGCAGTTACAAGTATGTAGCAAAGTCTATGTTAAGCAGAGAAACCTTTAAGCCCCTTCAAATCAATGATTTTGTAATAAAAACATGAATGGAGGAAAATGTTCAACCAACCAAATCCAAACTGAAAGGTAAATGGTAACACAGAACGCTACAGCAAAGTCAGCTGCTGACATGCTGGTTGATGGAGGGACATCAGTTTATACCTAATGACACAAAACGTTAAGGTAGAACTCAGAATCACTCAGGGTGGAATGTGTATGTGGGTATCTATGCAAGAGAAGTCAAGCAGCAGAAGTCAGTAACCTCTGAATCCCATCTACATAAACTACAAAGCAATCAGTTGTCCTCTTCAGCTGGCTCTGTCTTAGTCAAGGTGCTACAGGGTATTTTTCACCCATTGAACCGACAAAAACTAAACAAAAATTACGTGTTTAGACACTGCTTATTTAACACAACACATGACATTCAGCTGTGTCTTAATCACAGACTGGTTTGTGTGGGAAGGGACCTCAGAGCTCCCCTAGAGCCAACCCTGCCAGGGGCAGCCCCAGCTTCTCTGGGCACCCTGTGCCAGGGCCTCCCCCCTCTCTGGGAAGGATTTCTGCCTCCCAGCTCCTCTCCAGCTGCCCTTCTGCATCTAAAGCCCCCTGGGCCTGGCCCTCCCTGCCCTTGGCAACAGCCCCTCTCCAGCTCTCCTGGAGACCCTCAAGGGACAGGAAGGGGCTTGCAGGCCTCTCCAGAAGCAACCTTCTCCAGGCTGAACCAGCCCAGCTCGCCTAGCTTGCCTCCAGAGCACAGGTTCTCCAGCTCTTGGATCATCTCCATGGCCTCCTCAGGACTCACCCTAACAGCTGCACATCCTCCTTGTCCTGGGGACCCCCGAGCTGGTCGCAGCACTACTTACCCAATTACTACCTCTTGCAGTGTTATTTGAAATTAACTTCTACTAACCAAACTCAGAAAAATCTCTTCCATAGTCCTATTTTACATTCAAACCTTTACTCCCAACTCAACACCATGTGACAATCACATTCATACAACATGAAGCCTCAAAACAGTGTGCATAGAATTACTCTTCTAAGCCCTCTTTTGCTTCCTCTAAAAAATGATGCAAACTGTGTAACATTTTAAATGCTGCCAGAGACAGCAGCAAAGAAAACAGTATTTTGGATATTTCACAGTGTTTTGCAATGGGGTTAGTCTTGCCCACATCCACACTTTGTGGGGAACTCATTCCTAACTGGCCTGCACTACATATAATGCTAAGATTCAGCCCCCAGTGATACTAATATAAGCTTATAACAGAATCAGTAAACTCACCTTATACAAATTGGATAATTTTATGTGGGCGTTGAGCTCATTGTGGAATCTTTCCTCCATACTAGCTTGCTGTTCTTTTGCCTAGTAAATTAAAGAAGAGACAGGGTGGGGGAGCGTTCAACTCTTTCTATTTCACACGTTTTGGTGTCCGATTTGTACAAGTAACCATGATGCCCTTTCACATATACTTCAAGTTGTCTTCACAGAATTGTAGGGGTCAGAATGGAGCTCCAGACACTGTCTGGTCCAACCCCCCTGCCAAAGCAGGGTCCCTAGGACAGGTCTCACAGGGAGGTGTCCAGACAGGGCTGGAATATCTCCAGAGGAGACTCCACACCCCCCTGGGCAGCCTGTCCCAGGGCTCCCTCACCCTCACTGGGAAGAAGTTCTTCCAATATTGGTGCAGAACTTTCTGTACTCCAACTTGAGGCCATCGCCCCTTGTCCTGTCCCCACAGACACTGAGAAGAGGCTGGCCATTTCCCCCTGTGTCCCACCCTCCAGATACCGGTAAACACTGATCACATCCCCTCTCGGGCTTCTTCTCTCCAGGCTGAGCAGCCCCAGGTCACTCAGCCTTTCCCTGTAGGGGAGATGCTCCAGTCCAGTCTTACCTCCTTCAATTTACTCAACAGGTCTTCCACATGCTTCTGAAGATTTTCATTTGACTGTTTCAAGCTGTTTACCTGTTCCTCCATCCTCGAAACCTGTTCAAGTAATACATGAGAACACCATGTATTAATTTCTCTTTCCAGTCCAGTTTAGTTTGGGAAATAAACATCTCAGTGTTTTTTACTTTAACCCACTCTCCCGAAGTTCCATAAGAGCCTAACTGGTTAATTTTTCAAACAGCCTCTGCTCCCATATATTCAGCTAAATAAACAAGTCAGGTGTCTTGGAGAATTGCTCCAATTATGCCTAACAAAACAAACTCAGGAGCCTCAGCAGAGCTAACTGCCACAGGAAGCCTGACACATTGTCAGTTTTTTTAACAACTGTTCAGGTATCCCAACAGAACCTCACTGTAGCTGAGTATCTGCATAACAAGGCCATTGGTTCTTCCATGTATTTTGTTGCAGGGGAACAAAAAGACCATCACCCTGCCCCACACTGAACTAAGTCAGATCCTTCTGTCCCTTCCCCTTACTAAGAACTGTACTCCCACGTATTTTCGTGGTGTTACATCGCTTTGTTACGCAAAATTTTTAGCTTATAAAAAAATGTTTGGCTTGTCTAGATAATGGTATACTTATGTTATTCCTTGGAAAATACAATAATCACAAGTTAAAAGAAAGAACACCTTATTAACCACAAAACTTTTTTACGTGAACCCAGTTATTAAAGTCTGCTGTTTTATTTAATACAGTTATTCAGGATTAATTAATTTATAAGGGCAAAAGCACTCAGTGACCACACTACCTCCTCCTTCTTGTTCTCCAGATTGCATTTAAGCTCCAAGATTTCATTGCCCTTCTCCCTGGCAGTATGCAGAAGTTCATCTGTTTTGGCTTTCAACTCAGTGTTCAGCCACGTGTTTTGATTCTGTAGTAGTTCTTTTTCTTGCTCCAACCTTTTCTCACGGTGCTGGAAAGAAAATTGCAGTGTCACTGTGCTGGGTGCACAGAAAATGAAGCAGCTCATCAAAGTACTACCATTGGAGTAGGAGTAGCAGAAGTCTACTGTAATTGGATAAATAGCAGCACATGACAGGCAGCGATCCTGATTACATTGGTAATAATAACTTATCAGTCTGAAATGACATGAGTCAGTTTCCTCAAAGTTCATTTTAGTTGGGAACATTAACAAAATCAATGCCTAACTAAAGGGAATAAAAATTAAGGTATCAGAAGTTTTCCTTGTCTCTTCTCCTTTCCTCCTCTCCTGCAGGTCTTTACAGAGTTTATTCTGTCCACAGAGAAATGGTGTGGGTTCACAAATCATTACTTTTCTCCTTTCTACCTGCCTCGATAGACCTGAGTCCTCCTTCCCAGTGGGCAGGAGCAGCTGCCATTGCCTCAAACCAGGCTTGGACACGCTTGCCCAATTTGATGCCCCCTTGTCTTCCATAAATACGTCTCACTTCCAGTCACAGCCACCAATTTTGTAATAAAATAATTTGTTATAAATAACAGGTGTACACTTGCCCTACTTCCAAAGTTAATAACGACAAAACATGTGATGATTACATCACAGGTAAACAGCAACTTATTAAAACACCAACACGTACTACACGTATGAAGTACTACTACTCACCTTCATGGAAACATCTGATGTTTGAAGTTCATCCAGCTTTAACTGAAGCTTCACCTTTTCTGTGTTTGCTTCTGTAAGCTTTTCATGTAAACGTTTTACATCCTCTGGAGGAGGAAAATCAGCATTAAAAAAGCTAGCTGCACAGCAATTACTCAGCTTCACTAAATTGTAAAGCACTAGAACAGGCAAGATAAAATGTAACTGTACACTGTGTAGCAAGGTAATGTAAAATACATGTTTTTATAGAACCAAGTGTCAAAACGCTGTGCTTTGCTGCAATTAGCATGTGATTCCCTCCCTTGTTTCCTGTGAATCCATTACTTTGTGCAGCCTATACAAACTGACAGGGTACTCCACACCAGTTCAGCTGTTCAAGCATGTCTTTTACCGAGGTGAGGTGTTTTGTTAGTAAGTTCTTGGCTATACCATTTAAATGTTCGACTTCCTGAGATCGCCTTTCACTCGTTCGAACCAAATCCCTCTTTTCAGCTTCCAGTTCTTCTTTTTCTCTATTTAAATGGCTCTGAAAAAAATGGCAAGAGAGTGATAAAAAAATGCCATCAGCTTTCTTTAACAATTTGCAGTCACTATTTATGCTTATCACTGCAGAGAAGCGTGCTAAAACCACAGTGTGTTACCCCAGCCAGCTGACACATACACAGCAGGCAAGCACGGCTGAGTGCATTTTTTTCTGTCCTGCTGAGGTCTATGATTCAAACAAATTCAGGCTGATGCACCTCTTTCTTCTAGAGGCTCAGAGCCAAGACATTTTGATTACTGTTTTTCCCCATAAATCACTGTGATACCAGTGTCCACTATCATGTAAAATCAGACAGATGAGACAGGTCTCACACAGCTTTCAAGACCAGCACATGGAAAAGCTGCACCAGTTTTTGAGGTTCAGCTTCGAGTCACGTTAGAAGAGGTTTCAGCAAGAATGAAACAATCTACTCCAACTGAAATAAAAGCACCTGCAATTCAGTTTTCTAAAACATCAACATCTACTTAAAAACACACACACACAATTTTGAGATACACACAGCCATACAGCCATGTAAATACATGTATCAGTTCATATCTGTATTGATATAGTCTGGTTTGGAATCACATTCTATGCTACAATGAGACAGGTGAATCAAAGTCTTTCAGCTTCCAGTACCTGAATGGCTGCGTTACGATCCTGAGCAGCTTCAAGTTCTTTATTTTTCTCATTCAGTGACTTCAATTGCTCATCTGGTGGATAAATAAAAATAGCTGTGAGGCATCTCCACTCCAACACAATGACAGAATTCACCCCCCCAAAATGCAATGAAGCAAGCATTTCCCTTAACTACATACAATAAGGTGGAGGGGGTTGGAATTTAAGACTTCACTAAAGATGGACTCGGTAGTATTGTGGCAAACTAACACAATCCTTAAAGCAGAGGCATTTGTTGTGAAGATCAGTACATAACCCACGGTATTCACAGACTCACAGGACTGTGGGGGTTGGAAGGGAGCTCCAGAGATCATCAGGTCCAACCTCCCTGTCAAAGCAGGGTCCCTAGGACAGGTCACACAGGGAGGTGTCCAGACAGGGCTGGAATATCTCCAGAGAAGGAGACTCCACACCCCCTTGGGCAGCCTGTCCCAGGGCTCCCTCACCCTCATTGGGAAGAAGTTCTTCCACAGATTGGTGCAGAACTTCCTGTGCTCCAACTTGAGGCCATCGCCCCTTGTCCTGTCCCCACAGACACTGAGAAGAGGCTGGCCATTTCCCCCTGTGTCCCACACTTGAGATATTTATAAACATTAATAAGATCCCCTCTCAGTCTTCTTTTTTCAAGGCTATTCCTTCTTCTAAGAAGAATCAGAAAGCAATGTGGGTTTTTTTCCCACAGAACAAAAATTCCATTTAAAGAAAGCTGACTCGAACACAAAAGCAAAACACCCCTCTGCTTGCAGAAGTAACAAATATTGTCAATGGAGGGATTTTCAACACCTATTTAAAACCTGAAGCATTTCAGCAGACCACTGGACTCAGGAATTGATACCCTGCCTGACCTTAAGAACCTGCAGTTATACTTACAAAGTTTGTTAAGCTCCTCACGGAGAGTCTGACACTCTTGGGTCTCGTTGACAAGTCTCTCCTGACTCTGAGCCAGGCGCTTTTCTACTTCAAAGTACTGTTGTTCTGCAAAACAACAACGTTATCCCAATTTCACTCAGTAGACATTTCTTTTTCTCTCTCACCTTTATCAAGGATCCTTGTTAACAGATGTTGTTACTGAAGAATGTTATTTATAAAAGAAAATTTATAGAACAGGGTGCTACAGTAGAATTTGAAGACAAAAGGTATTTTGAAGGTAAAAAGATGCATACCTGCATTGAGCTAACATTGTTTAAAACACTTTGTTAGCCATAGAAAGTGATGTTTCCAGAAACGATCCATAAAATAACTAATTAATTTTAATAGTTAGTAGTTTGGACATAGCTACAGAATGTTGTATCAGCTCAATTTTGCAGCCTGATCTCACCAACTCAGAAGTTTTACCTGCAGCGTGTGCCTATACATGTACAATATACAATAACCCTGGGTGATGGGGATTTTATTTAGGAAATCTTTAATGAACTCTTCATGGAATGCACTCTTGTGCTCTATGCTGCATATCCCACAGCACTGAAAAAAATAACTATACCTAAATTTTTGTTACCTGAAACAGCAACTGTGCCATGGAGCTTAACTGCAAAATACTTAGGAAAAGCAGAACTAATATCTCCCTAGAGCATAGTGGGCTTCTAAAGGAAGTACTGAGGGATTTTTATTTAACTCACACTTCCTACCACATCAGACAATTTTAAATAATGCTGCCTGTCTAGCCACATAAGAGAACAGATCCGAAAGAGACTGACCTTTAAATCGTTGGGTTACATTAATTTGCACAGCACTTTATTAATTAAACGTCAGCAGGACTGTTAGTGTGAAAGAGACACAAAGGTTGAAGGAAAGGTGGACGTGAAGTTTGACATCAGAAGCACGTCACCTACCTGATAAATTAACCCATATTCACAACCCTGTCTGGTCCTTCCACACACCTACACTTTTCTTTCATTTCTATTCCAGTTCTCTACTGATATAGGTCTTCTGTGATCAAGTAACCTTCAAGTTAATATAAAAACGTTGTTCCTATCAGAAAGGTTGCAATCTCCAAAAAGGCCATTCGGTTGCATAAACAAACCATTATTTCTCTTCCACAACAAGGACCAGAACAGACTGCTGCGTACCAAGGCTTGCTGAAGAGCTGCTCGTTTTCACGGCAGTTTTAACCCTGAATAGTCCTTCGCAAAAGAAAAAAAACACCCAACCAAAGCAAAAAGACTCCATTTACCAAGCGAAGGTCAAAGAAAAACCGGTCTCGAGGCTCAGGGAAAGGGCCCCTTCCCCGCACACGGGTACATCCCCCTGAGGGCCCCAGGCCTCAGGTAAGCCTCGGAGAGCGTTGCGAAGACACCAACGACCCGCCGGGCCCTGCGCTGCCTCCCTCGGTTCTTTCCTCAGGCAGGACGACGACACTCGCACCCACCAAAAGCACTGGGGCTGGCAGATACCCCTTAGCCCTTCAGGCAGCGCAGCTCCCTCCGCACAGGGCACCCCTGCGGCCTGCCCCGTTGCCGCTGTGCTCCTATCCCCGTTCCCGCCTTCCCACCTTCCCCCCGCCCGGACTCACCGCTGTCCACCTTGAAGCGCTCATGCCTGGCTCGGAGCCCGTCGATCTCGCTCTGCTGATCAGCCAGGAAGCGTTCCAGCTTCCCCTGCACCGGCTTGGGGAGCTTCGAGAGCTCGGCCCGCTCCAGGACCTGCTGCAGCACAGCCGCCATCTTGGAGGCAGCGACTGCACCCGCCGGCCTAAGCGCGCCGGCCGCTACGGGCGCAATCGCGCAGGCGCCGTCCTGCCCGCGTGCGCGCGACGCCACGCCACCGCCCCGCCCCCCGCGGAATCATGGGAAGTGTAGTTCTCCAGGCGGACTGCGGCTCCTGCAAGCGCTTCCGTTTCCGGGGGCGGGGCGGCGGGGAATGGCTCGTGTGTGACAGCCGCTAAAATCGAGGCGGGAGGCCTGGGGGGCCCGTGCCCAGGGCTC